>JAHRHZ010000031.1:13033991-13096082 GCA_024137785.1 Ginglymostoma cirratum
GAATTGGGAATAGGGGATGGCATTTTTGCAGGAAGGTGGGTGGGAGGAGGTGTATTCCAGGTAGCTGTGGGAGTCAGTGGGCTTGAAATGGACATCGGTTTCTAGGTGGTTACCAGAGATGGAGACAGAGAGGTCCAGGAAGGAGAGAGAAGTGTTGGAGATGGTCCAGGTGAACTTCAGGTTGGGGTGGAAGGTGTTGGTGAAGTGGATGAACTGTTCGAGCTCCTCGTGGGAGCACGAGGCGGCGCCGATGCAGTCATCAATGTAACGGAGGAAGAGGTGGGGTTTAGGGCCAGTGTAGGTATGGAAGAGGGATTGTTCCACGTAACCTACAAAGAGGCAGGCATAGCTTGGGCCCATGCGGGTACCCATGGCCACCCCCTTTGTTTGTAGGAAGTGGGAGGAATTGAAAGAGAAGTTGTTGAGGGTGAGGACGAGTTTGGCTAAGCGGATGAGGGTGTCGGTGGAGGGGGATTGGTCAGTTCTGCGGGACAGAAAGAAGCGGAGGGCATTTAGGCCATCTGCATGGGGAATGCAGGTGTATAGGGACTGGACGTCCATAGTAAAAATGATGTGTTGGGGACCGCTTTGCAGAACACCTGCGCTCAGTTCGTAACAAACAACTGCACCTCCCAGTCGTGAACCATTTCAACTCCCCCTCCCATTCCTCAGACGACATGTCCATCCTGGGCCTCCTGCAATGCCACAGTGATGCCACCCGAAGGCTGCAGGAACAGCAAATCATATTCAGCCTGGGAACCCTGCAGCCCAATGGTATCAATGTGGATTTCACAAGCTTCAAAATCTCCCCTCCCCCAACCGCATCCCAAAACCAGCCCAGCTCATCTCCACCTCCCTAACCTGTTTTTCCTCTCACCTATCCCCTCCTCCCACCTCAAGCCCCACCCCCATCTCCGATCTACTAACATCATCCCACCCCCTTGATCTGTCCGTCCTCCCTGGACTGACCTATCTCCTCCCTACCCCCCCACCTACACGCACCTTTACTGGCTCCATCCCCGCCTCTTCGACCTGTCTGCCTCCTCTCCACCTATCCTCTCCACCTATCCTCTCCTCTATCCATCTTCTATCCTCCTCCCCCTCTCTCCCTATTTATTTCAGAGCCCCCTTCCCCTCCCCCATTTCTGATGAAGGGTCTAGGCCCGAAACGTCAAGCTTTCCTGCTCCTATGATGCTGCTTGGCCTGCTGTGTTCATCCAGCTCCACACCTTGTTATATCGCAAATGAGCGTGAGCTGTTGTATTGTGGCATTGGATTCCAGACCAGGCTGGCCTGTACCTTTAAGACAGTTACATGACATCACAGTATGTGACATTCCAGTAAACAGGAACAATTTACCTCATCTTCAGTCACTATTTCTGTATCATGGAATCAGAGTAATTCTTCACACAGTCAGCTACGGGTGTATTGTGCGCAATAACGTTAGTATGCGCAGAAGCTAGACTATGGGTGGAGTCCTCCCAGGCCCTAAATGAAGTGTCACCAGTGCACTCCTGGGTTCCGCAGTTGAGGTAGAGGGAGCCTGCCCCACAATGGCATGTGTTGGTCTTGGAGAATTGGTCAGCCAATCCTGGGAATTATGTGGCTAGGAGGCCCAGATGTGTTGAGCGTATCCAGCCCAGACAAAGTTGTACCCTTTGGGCTTGACTTCACATAGGTCTGAGGGATGAAGCTGGAAAGAGCAGTCACCTCTGGAATGACCTGAGAGGAGACTTCTTGCGGCATATATGCGTTTCCTGCTCTAAGAGATAGCAGCACAGAAAAAGGCCGTGTGGCCCAACAAAAAACACTCAACTACGCTAATCTCATTTTCTCGCACTGGCCCATAGCCTCGTATACCTACCTTGGTGAGTGCACATCTGAATATTTTTGAAATGTTATGAGGATCTGTGCCTTAACCAACCTTACAAGCAGAGTGTTCCAGATTGCTACCACCCTTTGGATGAAAAAGATTTTTGTCACATTTCTTCTAAATCTTTGCCCCTTACCTTCAAACTATGTCCCTGGTCATTGATCCCACCATCAAGGGGAAAAGTCTCCTCCTGTCTCCCCTCTCTATGTCCTGCTCTGTCTTCTTGTGAGGAAGGGACAACTTGAGTGAAGGCCATGTCGTCTGTCCCCAAATCACCTTACCATTGGTGAGCACCAGTAACTGGATCATGTTAGTGCGTATACGAGCAAACTCCAAGAGAGATGGTTGAACACAGCAGGCCAAGCAGCATCATAGGAGCAAGAAATCTTGACGTTTCGGGCCTAGACCCTTCATCAGAAATTTCTGATGAACGGTCTCGGCTCGAAACGTCAAGATTTCCTGCTCCTATGATGCTGCTTGGCCTGCTGTGTTCATCCAGCTCTCTTCCTTGTTATCTTGGATTCTCCAGCATCAGCAGTTCCTATTATCTCCAAGAGAGATGGACCTGGTTGTCCATGGCAGCTGCCAACCTGTCCATGTTCATATGCCAGAGGCAGTAGGGTGCCCACAGCATTACTCCTGTCCTGCAAACTTTGGGACAGGCTATCCAGTGCCCCTGACAGTTTTACCTGCTGATTCTATATCTGCTTCCGAATGTGCATGAAAACACAAATGGCCGACACCGTGGGGCCAAGCAGGTGCCTATTCTCTGGCAGCCCTCTGAGTGCCAGTGACCTGGGGCATTTTTTCCCTCGGCCAGCTGCAGGGATGTCGCAGTGACATCCTCGCCAGCAGGTGGTCCCCACTGGAATCTAGAGTTAATGCAGCTAACGCACCCACCGAGGTGTCAGTATTTGTGCTGGGTGCCAGAAGCAGCCTGACCAATGCATCGTATGAGGCATCCATGCACTGTTTTGTGGAAGTAGAGGAGGAGACGTGTTTTGGGGCTGATTTAGGCCCCAAATTGATGGAAAGATGTGTTTGCATTGGAGCGAGGTCCAGAGGAGGCTTACAAGAATGATCCTGGAATGACGGGTTTGTCATATGAGGAGTGGCGAAGGACTCTGGGTCTGTACTCAATCGAGTTTTGAAGGGCGCGGGGTGGGTGGGGTTGGGATGGTTTCCGATTGAAACTTACAGAATACTGAGAGGCCTGGATGGAGTGGACGTAGATATGATGTTTCCACTTGTAGGACAGGCTTCAACCCGAGGGCGCGACCCTTTAGAATTGAGATGAGGAGGAATTTCTTCAACCCAAGGATTGCAAATCTATGAAACTCATTGCTGCAGAGGACTGTGGAAGCCAAGAGATCGAGTGTATTTAAGACAGAGACAGTAGGTTCTTGATTGTTAAGGGGATCAAGGGTTATGAGGAGAAGGCAGGGGAATGGGGTTGAGAAACATGTCAGCCATGATGAAATGGGGAGCAGGCCCCATGGGTTGAATAGCCTAATTCTGATCCTGTATATTAGACTTTATCGCTGTGGAGAACTTGTTAGTACCACTCATACATGTCAGAGACAAAAGAGAAAGTGCATTGTGAACAAGGGATTGTAATTCCAGCTTGTTAAGAATACATTCACAGTGAGTATATTGACAGTTGCACAGTGATGGTCACTGCATCTTAGTTATTAGGCCTGGATGTTTCAGCGCCTTTTCAGGACCAGTGCCAGTGCTGACCAGCGAGGGCCAAGTTCTCTCTTTGTCGGCAGTGAGGAGCAAATGCTGGGTGCCCCCCAATCCGTCTTGGCTGTTTCAGCCCTGCAGTGGGCCATTTTCACCTGAAATGAGAGAAAGGCAGTGATTTTGAGTGAGATGAAAACAGGTTGCACAGTTGTTAGTGCAGGTGGGGTAAAGGTGGTGAGGTGCCCTGAATGAGTCAGTAGGCTGTGCAGATGCCTTGCAGGATTAGTTGGGTGGAGAGATGGGGTGAGTAACAGCGATTGAGGGAAAACGTTGCAGGCAATGGTGAGAGTTGTGCAGTGTGAGCCTTGGTGGGAAGTGGATGCAGAGATGGAGGTAGTGTGAGGGAACAGAAAGAAGATGGTGGAACCTACCCTGCCAGATCAGAGATGGGCACTGATCTTTTAACTACACAGCTGTGTGGTTCTCCATACAGTTGAAACCGTACTGACCCAGAAAATGACCTCTGCACTTACTGACAGCATCTAGTGTTGTGGCCTCCTCTGCACCACCCTATTCATCAGGCTTCTGAATGCAGTTTATCCTTATTTGCTACCTCCAGCCAATTTACAGGAACCATGCAGGGCAGCTCTGGACTGACGGTGCTTGACAGTGTATCAAGCAGATTGTTAAATGTTTTGCTAGTGCCAGGGGTACAGAGAGCTCCTGGCAAGTAGGAGAATAGGGTGACTGAGCACCATGAGGACAAGGTGAAAGGTCAATGAGGCAAGTTGAGATGATTGTACGACGAAACTGCCCACGCCTCTTGGAGAGAAACTCTGAAATTCTCCAAAACTGACATTTAGCCAGTTTCTGGTCCTATGTGTGTAAGTCTATGACGTGGTAAGCTTCACAAAATCTGCCTCCAGAAGAACCCAAATCACATATGTTCTACAGCCTAGCATGTAGAAAACACAGTGCATGATGAGCAAAGCCATGGAGAGATTTGTTGGCAAGGACAATATTTTTCAAACTAATGTATTGTGCAGCCAGTGTGGGACCACAGATTAAGAGTGTTGTGTGAAAAGGCCTTGCTAGAGGAACGAGTGCACATGCTGGAAATTTAAGAGAGGTAAGGCACTGAGAATGGAATGCAGAGGATACAAAGATCTGAGTAAAGTCTTCAACAAACTGGGGCAAGCTGGAGGCAGAGGCAAGCAACGTTGCACAGATCAAAGTAAGTGGTTGTCAGTGCTTTGAAAAGCTGAATATTTAGCTTTGAGTTGAAGAAAACATTGAGAAAACATGCAGTTTTGGTAGAGCCTTCCTGAGCAGCTAAGGAAAGGATGGAGAAAAATTGGCAAAATGCGAAGTTTTTGGCAGAGGCTGAAAGTGATAGTTTCAGTCTTCTTCACATTCTGAAATTCTGTCTCATTCCGACAATTTTAACAGGTACATGTGCCAATGTATGTGGTTGTAGGGTAGAGAGAAACTTGAGAAATGTGTGTATTGAGGCACAAAGGTTTTTATGCTCGTTGAGTAATTACCAGCAGCAAAAGAATATCAAAGGAACTTAAGGGACCAAAATCCAACCAATCTTCAGAGCTGGATGGACACCTGTCCAAGGGTAGTAAAACAGGTAGCTGCAGAGACAGTGGATACAATGGATATGATATTCCCAAGTTCTTGAGATTCTAGAACAGTCCCAATGGATTTTAAGTTACCAGATGTAATGTCACCATTGAAGAAAGAAACAAGTGTGAAAAGGGGTCCTCCAGCCCATTTAGCCTGAAATTGATCATCAGGAAAATGTTGGTATCTATTTATTTCCCAATTCATTTGTGTGATGTGAGCGTCGCTGGCTGGCCAGCATTTATTGCCTGTCCCTAATTGCCCTTGAGAAGGTGTTGGTGAACTGCCTTCTTGAATCGCTGAAGTCCACCTGCTGTAGGTTGACCCACAATGCCATTAAGGGAGGGCATTCCAGGATTTTGACTCAGTGACAGTGAAGGAACGGCGATATATTTCCAAGCCAGGATGGTGAGTGGCTTGGAGGGGAACTTGAAGGTGGTGGTGTTCCCATAAGCCTGATGCCCTTGTCCTTCTAGATGGAAGTGGTTGTGGGTTTGGAAGGTGCTATCTGAGGATCTTTGGTGAATTTCTGCAGTACATCTTGTAGATAGTACACACTGCTGCTACTGAGTGGTCGAGGGAGTAGGTGCTTGTGGATGTAGTGCCAATCAAGTGAGCTGTTTTGTCCTGGATGGTGTCAAGCTTCTTGAGTGTTGTTGGGGCTGCACTCATCCAGGCAAGTGGGGAGTATTCCATCACACTCCTGACTTGTGCCTTGTAGATGGTGGACAGGCTTTGAGGAGTCAGGAGGTGAGTTATTCGCTGCAGTATTCCTAGCTTCTGACCTGCTCTTGTAGCCACTGTGTTTATGAGATGAGTCAATTTTAGTTTCTGGTGAATGATAACACCCAGGATGTTGACAGTGGGGGATTCAGTGATGGTAACACTATTGACTATCAAGCGATGGTGGTTAGATTGTCTCTTATTGGTGATGGTCATGGCCTGGTATTTGTGTTGTGCGAATGTCACTTGCCACTTGTCAGCCCAAGCCTGGATATTGTCCAGATCTTGTTGCATTTGAACATGGACTGCTTCAGTATCTGAGGAGTAGTGACTGGTGCTGAACATTGTGCAATCATTGGCGAACATCCCCACTTCTGACCTTAAGATGGAGGGAAGACCATTGATGAAGCAGCTGAAGATGGTTGGGTTGAGGACACTACCCTGAGGAACTCCTGCAGGGATGTCCTGGAGCTGAGATGATTGACCTGCGACACCCACAGCCATATTTCTATGTGTCAGGTATGACTCCAACCACTGGAGAGTTTGTCCCCTGATACCCATTGATTCCAGTTTTGCAAGGGCTCCTTGCTGTCACACTTGGTTAAATGCAGCCTTGATGTCTAGGGTTGCCAGTCTCGCTTCACCTCTGGAATTCAGCTCTTTTGTCTTTGTTTGAACCGAGGCTGTAATGAGGTCAGGTGCTGAGTGGCTCTGGCGGAGCCCAAACGGGACATCGCTGAGCAGGTACTGATGAATAGCACTGTTGATGACACCTTCCATCATTTTACGAATGATCGAGAGTAGCGTGATGGGACAATAATTGTCCGGGTTGGATTTGTCCTGCTTTATGTGTTCAGGACGTACTTGGGCAATTTTTCACATTGCCGGGTAGATACCAGTGTTGTTACTGTACTGGAACAGCTTGGCTAGGGGAGCGGCAAGTTCTGGAGCACAAGTCTTCAATACTATTGCCGGAATGTTGTCAGGGCCTATAGCCTTTGCAGTATCCAGCATGCCTGCCACTGCAGGTTGCATATCTTTTTAGCCATAGGGCAGGAAGGGTTAGTAGTTGTGGTGGGTGAAAGATGATGAGTGGAGATACTGCTTGCATGAAGTAATAAATACAATGAAGTTAGTAGTTCATGGGCGTTGGTGAGGCTTTTGTGTAGTGGCAGAGTTAGAGTAAGTGTGAGATAACGGGGAGAAGATGTTAGCAGCAGATTATTAACCTTTGTCCTGCAATTCCTTCTTACCCTGGAGGTAGCACTGACACAGGCCACTACTGGTATCCAATCCGTTTGGTTTGGTGCCTTGCCCGCTCTGCTGGTCTGCCAGATGTCTGCCCTCCACTTTGACCATCCTGTCCACCGTGATCTCCGCGACCTTACTTGGAAAACAGGGTGCCAGCTCCCTTTTCTGAAATATTAGGTTTTTTTTTATATGAGGTTGTACCTGACATGCAGCATCTGAAGTGGTCATCAGCTGAGCTTTGAATATGGCACCAACGGCACTGGCTACGTGTATGCTGGAAGATCCCAGCAGTGGCAGGAATTTTACCTGTCCTGCCTCATGATTGCGTGAGAAGTACGTCAAAGAGCCTGATTGTTCACGGATGGGGTGAGGAGTGGAAGGTAGCGTAGGAAGGTTGTTCTGAGTCTTGCCAGGCTACCCGCCATGAAATTCCCAGAATGTAACACTTGGCCTGAAAATAGAAAAATTCATCCCTTGGGAATTCTGAACTGCAAAATGTTAGAATTGCTTCATTTTCAAGTATATTTAAGGCTGGCATAGATATATTTTTGATTTTTCAGGGAATCAAGTGTTAGGTACAATTGAGGGGAAAGATTAGTTCATGATTGCACTGAATGGTACTGTAGGCTCAAGGGTCATATGATCTGCTGTTGCTCCCGTTTTTTAAAATTTTATTTTTACGCATCTCAGTACTAGCATGGATTAAACAACTTCCTGTCCATTTAATCTCAGAGAAGCAGCCTTGAATGCATCACTGTGGCATTAAACACATCTCTCACCAACTATTCTCTTAATCTTGTGAAATAAGATTTTAACCTGGAAAATACTGTTTGTGAGAATGCATTCGTGCAGTCATAAGGTATTCTTTTTGTCTGCCAGCTTAGTTAAAGCTTTAACCTGCTAAAATAAATAAATTAATGCTTCATTTAAGATAACTGCCAGTGAAATGTGATATGAATGCATTCAACTTCAAAGCAATTTCTAGATTTATGGAATAGATCACTGCTGGATTATGGGGACGACTAGATATCAGATTTTGGTTGTGTGCCTAATAGGGACTGAATTAAGATTTCAGTTCTTTTTGAGTAAATAGACAAAAAAAATCATTAATTTCTTTGCCCTAGACTAGATTTAAACTCACATTGCGGAGGTAAAAGTAGATTCTGCATAAACCTACTCCACCTGAATTGCATCTTTAGCCCATTTGAAATTTGCTCAGGCACATACTAATGTTTTCTGTCATTTACATGAAGCATTTCAGTCATTTATATGAAGCCCCAGTAGTAATGTTTATAATGTTTTGGACTCGTTAAAACAATAAGTTCCAGATGTAAAAAGTACGTTATATTCTCAAGATAATTAATAACAATTCATGTGCACAGTGTCTTCTGTCGCTCTGTGCAACACATGAGTTAGAAAGATGCAGAGCCCATATTAACTGGTCTGTGAAAGCGAGGCAGATGGGTTGCCTAAGAACGAAACAGCATCAACAAGAACAAGTCAGCAAACCAGCAGTGGGGAACTTCTTTTGTTTGTTCTGTTTGTGATTTGGAATTTCAAGTGATTATGAATAATATATTTAGTCAGTGACAACCCTTATTACCCAATGTACATTGGTTATCTCATATTGAGGTTGGTTGGCTCGCCGAGCTGGTTTGTTGTTCCGCAGACGTTTCGTTACCGTGCTGGGTAACATCCTCAGTGCAACTGCACTGTACCAAGCACGGTAACGAAACGTCTGCAGAACAACAGCTTAGTTAGGGCTTAGTTTAGAATGACGTCACGGTCAGCACAAACTTAATGGGCTGAAGGGCCTGTTTCTGTGCTGTACTATTCTATGTTCCTAGTTCTAATTATTTACTAAGTGCACATTCTCATCACATCATCACATAAGAAGAATACAGAAAGGAAATGGAACTAAGGTTAGTAAATGGACGTTAAAAAAAGTCAGATTAATTGTTGTCTAATTGAATGGCGGAACAGACTGAAGAGGCCGAATAATCTGTTCTGTTCCAACGCTAATTATCTAATAGTACGGTATTTTCCATTATCTGAAAAACCAGGAGGTCATGATCATAGCTAAGATTAATTGGTAGTCCTGAGAAATGCTAACTGATATAGTAGAGTCTAGAGAGATTGTCAGCAGTTTACAGAAAATCTCGTCGTCATTTTCACAACAAGTGGAACAAGTCTGAACAGGAACAACCAATATCAGATATGTTACTCACAAAAAGAATTTAAAATGGACGAACTGTTTCAGCACATAATGATTTAAAGAAACACAATCTTTCCAAGATAGATTCAAAGTATGCTGGTGCTTCAATTCGGAATATTAATCTCTGAAAGACTGCCATTTTTTTTCTGATGTTTCAATTTCAGTTTTTATTTTCAGCTGTTGCCAGGACTTGGATGTGGATACCAGTTCTCTTCTGGCACTTTGGCTAAAGGATCTGTTTTATTTGTAAATGGTCCCCCACAGTCTGAGATATTCAACTGCAGAATGCATCCAGAAGCACCTGATCTCGTTCCCCTTAAAGTCCATATGTACACGTTTTGTAGCAAAAAGAACTGAGAAATATTTGGACTAGGAGCTTTTGCTAAATTTGTTTTTTTTCAGAAAGTGAAATTGTGACATTCTACCACTATCCTATCTAAGCTAAGGTAACACAATGTGAAGTAATATTCAAATTCTGAGCATTCTGGTCTGTGTAGCTCAGTTTGAAGCCAACTGGTATATGTGCCAACTGCATCAGTGGGGAAAGCCTTCCATTCTTTCATTCATTCATTCATTCATTCATTTATCTATTCCCTTATCTCTCCAGCGGTGTCTGTATCTTTTTAATCTTAGTAGCTATGTAAACATTGCAATAAATCCAATGAAAACAAACAAGACCCTTGTAAATATGTTTGGAGTTGGACATGAGATTGATGCTATCATTGTTGATGAAGTCCAATAAAATAACACACAGGAATATTAAAAGAGGCCTTGATTTATTACATGTAATGGTTTGTGAAGTCAAAAGCAAGCATAATAATTATTCTTAACTGTGCATATAATTCCACTGAAACATGTTAATCCTATTAGACTAATGTGTTGAATTCCATTATGTTTGAGGGATGTGAAATTATGCTTTTTAAGTAAGGGAGTAATAAAAAAGTTAATGTAGCCATATGGATCGAAATAATAAAGGATCTTGTAAAGAAAAAATGAGGCATTGTTAGAAAAGTTGGTAAAATTATATTTTGTTCAATTATAGTATATAATCATGAAACCATAATGTAATCGTACTTGCCACAAATATCTTATTGTCGAATATTTACATGTTTAAAGGGAAAAAAAAAGTATTTATACAATGCCTTTATGATTTCAGAATGTCCCAAAGCACTTAACAACCAACCAAGTACTTTCGAAATATAGTGACAGGTAATTTAGGAAAATTTTGTGATTAATTCTGCTGTTACAATGATTCTGTATTTGGATCAACTTGGGAATCAGAGTGTGTGTGTAACAAGCATTTTTATAGCTCACTGAATGTCTGCTACCATTAGTCATAGATGATGATCCTGAAAAAAATACAAGGTGAATTGCTCTGTTCAGTAAATGATGTTAGCAAGCAATAACTCCTGGTGCTTCATTACACTACATCCTTCATTAACCTTTCTTATGGCTGCTGAAGGGTGAAATTAACAGTAAAGAAATATGGATACTTAAACTTTTAACTTAATCAATTAATTTTCTTATTTGTAGCCACAGAACCAAGTCTTCAGGCTGGTTACCTTCTCCAACGAACTGGAACTGTTCTCAGGGGCTTCCCTATGGATGGGAGATGGCGACAACTAAGGACGGCAGAGATTGCTACATCAAGTAGGTTCCAAAGTTGGATTTCCTTTTAATCCATTCCTTCATGCTTTACACAAAGCTGTAATTTGACTATAGGCTGGTACTAGTTTTGATCTAATTACATGATAAAATCCAGAGACCATCATTGAAAATTGAGATACAAAAAAAAGTTAAACATTATTCAGTGTTTAGCCACTATATCTCAATGATGTTGATTATAATGCAGGAATTCCAGAATAATGCAAGGTTTCCACTAATCAGATTTTGGAATGGACAGTTGGTTTGTTGAGTGGCCTCTCTACAAGGCTCTAAAATGTAAATCAGACATCTGAATTTATAAGAAAGAAGTCCATTTGCATCTCCTCCTCCTGTCTTATGATGGAGCAACAATTGCCAAAGTCTCAGAAGATCATAGAGCTGCTCTCTCATTGAAGAAGGACAGCTGGTGCTGAATTTAAACTGTCAGTCACCACAACTCAAGCTAGGATTGAAGTAAAGAAGACAGGGCTTCACGGTGAAGGAATCAAACCTGTACCGCTG
Organism: Ginglymostoma cirratum; assembly: GCA_024137785.1. Lineage (NCBI taxonomy): Eukaryota > Metazoa > Chordata > Chondrichthyes > Orectolobiformes > Ginglymostomatidae > Ginglymostoma > Ginglymostoma cirratum. Next base: position 13,045,535 of record JAHRHZ010000031.1, read on the forward strand.
ACATCACCGTGCATCGCAGACCAACTGTCTAGCCAAATAAGCTAAGCAATTGCCGTAGCAACATTAAAACTGTTATGGTGCTCAATTAAATTTCTTCTCCAGTAGACAAACATCAAGTATGACACTCCAGTCGCAGCCCATTTCATTTTATGAAAGAAAAAGTGGCAAACCCATTTAATATTCCTAAAAGTGATTTACAGGCAGTGATTTCTGGTTTATAAGATCATATTTTTTGTGTGAAATACAAAGAGGTGCAGTTTATATTTTCTATCCATGAGGCAAACGAGTTGTAAACCATTGGATGCATCATGGCCCAGGAGAACAATGAGCAGAAAATCCATGTCAGAATTTGAAATTTGCTTTCAGGGGCATTAGGAGGGAATTTATTGTAGTTTCAATGGTGTTATTTTGTCACTTGCAAACATATGTTAGTTTTTGTCCTTTGCATCCTCTTTCACTATTTTATCAACTCGGATAGTTATTGCTGTTCCCAACTTTTCTTACTCATTCTACTAATTCTTATGTCATCCTGTTTGTACTGCTTCATTGATTTCTGTTGTCCGTCTCTATTTTCTCCCAGAACCCTAGCACCACAAAAATCTTTAGCTTCCTTGGGCTTCACTTAATTTTATCATCTGCTGCCTTTGAAAAACCCTTGGTGGCACTTGATAATTAATTTTTGATTTGTCTTGTCATCTTCATTTCAATCTTAGCCATGTGCTGTATTATGACTCTTGGGCCTTCACCTAGATTTTAATTTCTTCAAAAAGAAGTTGTTTGAGAGCATGCATGAATATGAATGAATGTGATTCAAGAAAAACCATTAAGAAGGAAGGAAAGGCTGCTGTCATATCTAGTTTAGTTTGTTTTTGTTTGAGTTTCATTAACCTGCTGAGATTGCTTTGTAAGGTTATTGTCACAGAGAAGTTGTCATTTCATTAGCTGCAGCGTAAACACTGGACCATGATGAAGTGCAGTTAAAGGAATTATGGCACATGTTGAATGTTTTTACCCCTCAGCTAACATAGGATAGAATTATTTTATTAGGTATAATGGCATTATATGTCCTTATTTGTAGCTTACAATACCAAATGAGAAATATATTACCTGCACTGTTTTGGCTCAATTTGATGCTCACCAGTTTGGAGTCTTGAAAGAAGACCTGGAATAACTATTTGGTAGCCCTTAGTTTGACTGCGTGAAGTTTCCTCTTGATCCTAAAAACTCTTCTCATGTGACTGGTGCTGTCTGCTCCTCTTCCAAGGTCAAACTTGCTCATGTCCTGCTGGCTTTACAACTTGACTTAAAATTTAGGCTATCATTTGTGCCACTTTTGGGTAAAGAGGTGATATTGACATGGGTCAAAAACAGAAGTTGCTGGAAAAGCTCAGCAGGTCTGGCAGGATCTGTGGACAAAAAATTACAGTTAACGTTTCAGGTCTGGTGCCTCTTCCTCAGAACTCACTGGACCCGAAACATTAACTCTGGTTTTTTTTCTCCACGAATGCTGCCAGACCTGCTGAGCTTTTCCAGCAACTTCTGTTTTTGTTCCTGATTTACAGCATCCACAATTCTTTTGGATTTTATTTGATATTGACATGGGTATTTGCCCTAAAGGGCCTTTGCAGAGAGTTGACTAACCATTGAGGCATCAAGTGTCATTCAGGCAACGCCCTAACTCCGACTGTACGCGGAAAAGAGAGATTGAATGGTCTTTATGATGTCAAACCCCTTTGGCTGACCAATTGTCGGCTTGCAGCAATGTGCTTTGAAACAAAAACGGAAATTTCGAGGGAAACCCAGCAGGTCTGGGGCAGCATCTATGGGGAGAAAGCAGTGGTAATGATTTATGTCCAGTAATTCTCCTTCAGAACTGTTCTGCTCACATTCAAATGTGAATTGACTGTTTTCATTTTGTCGTACTAAGTTTTTTTTCAAGGTTTTATTAGCAAATTTGTGTTGCTCTGGTTACATTCCTGGTATGCCCTCAGGGTAGAAGTTTTAAGGGCTCTGTGATTACAAGAGGTGGTTCCTTACTCTGGCCATAATTGGGTAACTTGTTCGTATGATATCTGTGATGTTAACAGTTTCATTTTTTTCAAGTGAGTTGGGAATAGAATGCTGTTTTGAACTCACAGTTTTGCAAAGCCTGATAATTTTAAGATTATATGGTACGAAAAATCCTTGTGCAGGTTAATTGCTATAAATTTGTTTGGTTACTCTAAAAAATGATGATTTTAAGATATTCTAATTTATATAATCCAATAATATGTAGAACAATGAATTAAGATACAGGTAAGGGTACAACTGTACCTCCCATCTGTTAGTAGCCATCAATATGTTACTAACACAAAAAATGATGACACACAATATGTGTTCAATACAGATTCCGTAGGAAGTGTAATAGTTTTTATTTAAACAGAGGGAGGCCTTTCAGGCCATTGAACCTAATTTTATCACTAGCTTTACAATTACTATCTACTCTAATCTCATTTCACTGTTTTGAGCATTCTTCCTGTTCAAACAGTACAGCACAGTAAGGGTCCTTTGGCCCATGTTCCTGTGGCTGCACTCATAGAAACAGAGAAGATAGGAGCAGCACTAGGCCATTTAACACCTTGAGCCTGCTGCGCCCTTCATTATGATCATTGCTGATCATCAGGCTCAATATCCTAATCCTGCCCTCCCCCAAATCTCAACCAACCTACTATCTCCTCATACATCAGACCTCTCACCTCAGTAATCAATTTGGTAAATCTTTGCTACGCTCCCTCTATTGCAAGAGCATCCTTCCTGAGATAAGGGGACCAAAATGACACCCAGTATTCCGGCTGTGGCTTCACCAATGATCTGTATAATTGGAGCAAGAAATCCTTGTTCCTATACTCAATTTCTCTCACTACGAGGGTCAACATACAGTTTACCTTCTTTACTACCTGCTGCACCTGCGTGCGTACTTTCAGCGACTGGTGCTTGAGGATGCCCAGGTCTCATCGAACATTCCCCTTTCCCAATTCATAGCCATTCAAATAATAACCTGCCTTCCTGTTTTTGCTACAAATATGTACCAATTGCACTCATTTTGAAATTAAATTTTGTAAGAACAAATGTAACGTAATGAGTACATGGAAGTTGGCTCCTGCAAGAAAATTCCTAAATGCATATAAACAAAATTCAGAAACATGGAAAATCTTCCATCCAATGCTGAAAAGAATAGTCTGAAGCCACTTTCACTTTCAGAGTCCCATTTTATCTGTAATTTGTCTTCTACCCATTCAAAATAAGCTGTAAAGTTCTGAGGCAATGTCCCATATAAAAGCCAAGAACTCATGTCAGTGTTGGTTAAATATTTTTCATGCATTCAAGCCAGTACATAAAGAGCGACCAGCTGAAAAATCATGAACAGAATAAATTAGACGTGAAACATCCCCTGTGACTCAATTTTCAACACTTCTTGTATTTATTCTGTAGCTGAATCTACAATCAACCTCTTTTCAACATCTTACACTATTTTTCAAAATTGTGCTCAGGTCCCTAAATGTAACACAACAACGGAAAAGGCTTCAATCAAGAATATAATTCTCTCCCATGTTAAAGGGAGTCGATGACCAGCCTCAGTCATTTATATTTAAGACTCTTGTGAAATAACAGAAGCAGTGAAGTGAACAATTAGATATGTCAGAGAATGTATAATTGTGATTTGTATTATACAGTAAATTCCGTCTGAGCGAATCCTCCTAGCTGAAGAGAAGAAACGCCTGGGGAATCACTGTCAGTATATAAAATACTTCCTCCATTATTTCAACTTTAAAATTGCATTTTCCAACCAGAGAGACCATACATGTCTTCCCTCAAACTGGGAACCTCTTCAATTACGTAAGTTGATGTTGCATCCTGTAATGTCTCTATTGACATTGGAGTTTTGAACTCTTCTGGATAGTAATTCTGAGGTGTTTGAGTTTAGAATTATTTGTTTCAACTTCACTGTTGGAAGCAAAGACCTCTGGAAAAACTTTGCAATCATTTTGTCAGGTGATTTTTTTTTGTTGTTGGTTGTGTAGAGGCCATGACAGTGTAGATCATATGTGGCCTGTGGAATAATGATGTAGAATGGTCAAATCATCTTCTCCTGCCCCTTGACTGCGAATGCGTTTCAACTAAGTGCAAACAGAAAATCCAAAAGCTTTTTCATTGTCGTCATTGTTGTAAACGGAATAATTTCATCCTTCAGCCTATTTGCATTGATCTGTTTTTACACCAATTATATATTTTAGTATGTTTGCAGCTCAAATTAGCTCTGGTGTTTGACTTTTGTTATTTTTGTCTGCAAGTCAGCAGTGAGTCATGGTAATAACAGCATGAAACCACTTGCATTTCAAAAAAGATTCTTCCCAGTATTTTACCAGAATTCCTGAGCAGTTGCGTGTCTTGTATCAGCCCAAGAATCCTCTGCACCTAAATCATTTGTCAGGCTGACCTTATTGAAAACCAACTTGCAAGTTTAATTGAATATGTCTTGGATAAATTAATAAATAAAAAACTATTATAATATTTAAATATTATCTATATCTGCTTGCTCAATGGAAATTGGTTTGATTTTCACAATGCAAATTAGTAATTAAAACTTTTGCAAATACATAGTTGTTATGAACAAGCATTTCAGAATGAAATTAACAGCTAAACAGAGTCTCTTATCCATATTCATACCTAACAGATGGGAGTGATAATACAGGTTGTGTTGGTATCCAATAAATTAGTAATTGGTTTGCAGGTTGTGGCATTCTGAGTTGGCACTTGGAGCATTCTTTATGCTGGTGTGGAACAATTTATTCCCCTTGGGAGATGACACAGAATTAAATCAATACCTCCTCTCCAGTTGGCTCAATTAAACAATTTTAAAAAATGCAAATACATGCATGCAGTTACTGACAGGCATCATTTCATAAATGGCAACCAAGTTGAACAAAATGGAATAACAATGCCCTGGTTGTTTTCCTTCCTTTCTTTCACATCCAGGGCTTTACACCCTAGATAGTAACCAGTAATTACTGATGGGTTATTTTGCAGTCTGTTTATTTTGGGTTTGACTTTGACCACAATTTTAACTTCTGGTTAATTTTCAAAACAATGACCAGTCATGTGGGTTAAAGATCTCACCTGCTTTGCTGGAAATGAGGCCTGCAGGACTTTAGGAAATGTGGCCAGCCAGACGCAGTGGTGCTAATCATTCAGTCTGGAGGCTAATCGCTGAATGCAGTGGCGTTGGTTGTTTGCTGGGCTTGCCCTTGTCTGCATTTGCATAAAGTCCCATTTGCCCATCGTCTCCTGTGCACATGTGCCTCTGTTAGCTCCCTGCTAAGCAATAGCTCGAATTTAAAATACTTATCACTGTTTTCAGGACCTCCTCTTTCCCTAAATCTATAACTTCCTCCATTCCTGCATGATCTCATGATTTCTGTGCTCCTCCAATTTCGACCTTTGGACATCCCAGATTTTAATTGCTCCAAAGTTAGGAGCTGTGCCTCTAGCTGCCAGCACCCTAAGCTCAGGGATTCCATCTTCTCATCTCCATGCCTCTATATTTTTCTTTCCTTCTTTAAAACTCTCCAGGAGGCTTGCTTTTTGGAAAAGGGCTTGGGTCATCTGTTCTTTCCTTACGTGGTTCGGTGTCAAGTTTTGTTTGTTAACTCAGCTATGTCGTGCTTTGGGACATGTTACTGTAAAGGTACTGTTATGAATACAAGTTGTCAAGCACAAGATGGTCCATCAATATTCCTCCAAATTCCAGCCCTTGGCAATGAAGTAACAAAAGGAGTTGCATTATCCTCAGGTTATAATTTTCAATTTACCAGCCCCCCAACCTGCAATAGCCAGAGGGGAGTGTGGGATTAATAGATTAAAATGGTGGACAAGAATAAGAAATGGTACAAAAAGCTGTGATGGCTCATCAATGTCAATCAAAATTCAGGTGCATAACACACTTTCAAAAAATGTAAAACATGAACCAAACGTATCAGAATGCCAACAGGATAATTAAATTTGTTTTAATAGTGGAAAGAAGATTTGTTTATTGGTGATTTGGAATTAGATCTTTGAGGTGAGGTTAGATGTTTTGTTCAATCACAGTCTCTTTTGCTTTATCATTCCTTAAGCAGAAAAGGTAAAATATATGAATCCAATTTTATTACTTTCAAGGAATTGTCCTTAAAGCTGTTACATTTATCCGTTGATGGTTCTAAGACAGAAGCTTGGAGATTAAATTGGAGATTCTATTTCAACTTACACTTCACTGTCCACTTTTAGGGATTGGTTTCTGTATAAGCTGTTGCCTTTGATGCTTCACTTCCCACTTTTCCTTTGGAGAATTGGGGAATAGTTTTAAGTATTAGGATACTTAACCTGATAAAAACTGACAGACTGCAACATAGACTTTTCTTTCATGTCTGCAGCTATTACCATAAAACCATAAGAAACAAGAGCTAGCAGAGGCCATTTGGCAAGATCATGGCAGCTTGTGATAGAGCCCACTAGGGAAATTCTGGATTTGGTAATGTGCAATGAAGATGAATTGTCATGGCCTACACTGAAAGGCAGACGTACATTGATTATGATTGTAGTCAATCATTGGCGTCCCCTCCTTTTCCCCTAATTTCAAAGCTGACAGAAGTGCATCATCTAAGGTCAGGTGTATAGTTGGTTCTGTTTGTAAAATGCCGAGGTTAGTGGATGCCTTTGGAACAATGTGAGGCATGCTGGGCTAGCAAGGAAGAAATTGGACTAATGAGTCTAAGTTGAAAGATAAAAGCATGGATAAGAGTTCCAGCAGCATCTCAGTAGGAAGCAAAGGTGGATGGTATTAGAGAAATAGAAATGAGTGGTCTTTGTGGTGGATAGCGTGAGAGGTTTGCAGCTCATCTGGGGATAAAACAGTGCTCCAAGATGTTGCACAATCTGGCTCAGCCTGAGAAAGCGGTTGAGGAGATGGAATGGAGTCAATGAGTCCAGAGTTTCCAGCAAGAGGATATAACCTGGTGCATTCATCAGAGTATTCAATTATAAAGAATTTTCCACAGGGAGGCCTATTACTAAATCCTCCAGCCCCCCCGGCATTAGAAAGGCCCATTTTCAACCAACCGACTTTGAATGTAAGCAGCTCATAGCGACAATATGCTGTGGACATGCTAAACATCCTCTGATCATCTTGAATGTCTCTATTAAGTCACCTCTTAACCTTCTTCTCTCTAATGAAAACAGCCTCAAGTCCCTCAGCCTTTCCTCATAAGACCTTCCCTCCATTCCAGGCAACATCCTGGTAAATCTCCTCTGCACCCTTTCCGATGCTTCCACATCCTTCCTATAATGCGGCGACCAGAACTGTACGCAATACTCCAAGTGCGGCCGCACCAGAGTTTTGTACAGCTGCAACATGACCTCACGGCTCCGAAACTCAATCCCTCTACCAATAAAACCTAACACACCGTACGCCTTCTTAACAACCCTGTCAACCTGGGTGGCAACTTTCAGGGATCTATGCACATGGACACCGAGATCTCTCTGCTCGTCCATACTACCAAGAATCTTACTGTTAGCCCAGTACTCTGTATTCCTGTTACTCCTTCCAAAGTGAATCACCTCACACTTTTCCGCATTAAACTCCATTTGCCACCTCTCAGCCCAGCTCTGCAGCTTATCTATGTCCCTCTGTAACCTGCAACATCCTTCCGCACTATCCACAACTCCACCGCCTTTAGTGTCATCCGCAAATTTACTAACCCATCCTTCTATGCCCTCATCCAGGTCATTTATAAAAATGACAAACAGCAGTGGCCCCAAAACAGATCCTTGCGGTCCACCACTAGTAACTGAACTCCAGAATATTACCCATTATACCATGATTTCTTACTCTGCACAGTATTCTTTGATGTGGGACTTTGTCAACTGACTTCCAGAAACCAAATATGGTACATCAACTAGTTTCCCTATATCTTGTTTGTTACTACCTTAAACAACAATAGTCAATACAATTTCCCTGTCACAACACCAAGTGGACATTCCTAATTGCATTAAGATTTTCTCATTGCCCTGATATAAATGTACGACTTTTTTCCCTAGGCTAAATATTAGGCTAACCTGTCCAGTTTTCATCTTTCTGATTCCTTCCTATCCTGAATAGAGGAATAACATTTTCAGATTTCCAACCTGATGGGACCATTCCAGGATCTAGGGATAATTTTGAAGCAATGTGATTTGCCACCTTAAAGTGAAATCCATCAAGGCCAGGAGATGGTCAGATTTTAGTTCAAACAATTTATTATCAGTCTTTCCCTGGCGATTATAATTATTCAGTGTTCCGCACTCACTTTCACGATCTAATTGGTAATTATTTCTGCAATATTATTTGTTTCACTTAGAGTGAAGACAGATGCAACAATATTTGTTCAATTCATTTGCTATTTTATTATTTTCCATTAGTAAATCCCTAGATTCAGTCACTCGAGGTTCACCACACTCTTTCTAACTCTTTTCCTTTTTAACTACTTTTAGAAAAATTTAATATCTGTATTTTATGTTTCTAGTTAGCTTTCTCTCTTTCACTAATTTCTCATTGCTTATATGTATATTTTAGTCTTTGCTTGTTTTAATGTTCTGACTTTTCATCTTTGCAGAATAGCATGTTTTTTTTTCTTTCTATTTGAAATGACCTTTAATTTCTTCAGTTAGCTGTGAATGGTGTCTTGTTCCCTTAGGATCCTTAAATTGGTTAAATTCCTTTAACTTGATACATTTCTTATATACTTCATTGGAGAAAACCATTGGTATTTAGAGCAATTTGTGTCTGTTGCCTTCTAGATACAATTCTTATCGGACTTGTGACAGTAATTAAATAGGAAGATCACAAAGTGAACAGCACCAATGAACAAATCTATTTTGCCCTTTTATTATAACCACAAATTAGGTCTGCAGTAAACTAGTGATGTTTTCTTTGTGATTAATCAAATTTTGCTTTCAAGGGTAAGAAGGATACAACATGCATTAATCTAAAACTTATCACATCCACAGGAATGCAAATGTGTCTTGCAAACAATGGGTTACTTTTGAGATTTGGTCACTGGTATTAGTAGAATGGTGCCCATTGAATGGTGATCTTGGTACCATCAAAGAATTGTACAGATATTTATAGGTGGAAACATGGATGACTAAGAAAAAAAAAGTTACCAGGCGTTTTCTCTGATTAGCCTCATGCGACAGGTTTCTGGCAGGATAAGTTATTGAAAATGGTGTCGCCTCTTAAATACTCCATTTCCCCTTCTGTTTTGTAACTGGCACAGTGTTGCATTACTAAGTCTTTCACTTCTTCTGCACCTGCACCATTGTCTGTCAGTGGCCAGGATTCCTCAAAAATCAATGATCATCTTGTAGGTTATCTCAATCTCATTAGTTATGTTGTCAGCACATTCCAGTACTTTGTACTCATGATTTAGCCTTACTACCTTCCAGATGTTGTGTGCTGCTTTGATACTGTATCCATATTTCATATCCAAATTTGAGTTTGGTATGGGCAATAATCACATAATCCTTCAGTTTATTGGTAACTTCAATGCAATGCTTGGCAGGCCTCCAAAGGCTTCACTTGGACTTTGTTTTTGTGCTCAGTTATTGATCCTTGCATCATTGGTTAGTTACCTGCAAAGATGGGTGAACTTCTTAACCACATTCAGTGCACTTCTGCCAATATGCCTTCTAGGAATAGCTTGATATATTCCTTTAGTTTTCATCAGATCAACAGTAAGCCCCAAACTACTACCTATTATCAATTGAAAGTAATAAATGCACAATCACCAGCCCACAAATAGGAATGTATAATTTGTTGGAAGACTTCAAGCATAGGTCCCAATCTTAATATATCATCAAGGTTCTTCTTGTATGGAATGATATCTGTGTCTATCTGAAAGTTGTCGATGCATCATCTAGCAGGGCCACATATGAGTATAAATAGAGCTGAGACCTGTATAAATCTTTACATCAAATCATTCAAAACAGCAAATGCTTAGTAACCTCAATAACTTTGTGCCACAACCAAACATGGAGTTGTTTCAGAACCAACAAAAACAAAGCCAGACAACCAAATTTTCTTAAGAGTTTCCAAAGCTTTGGCTAATTCATAGTGTTGAAAGCTTTGGTTAAGTTAAGAAATGCCTTAATATATCAGCCTTAATTGTAGCTAACTTCTCTGAATTTGGCGAGCATCAGTCACCGTGTTTTTGGTCCCCTGAGTTGTCCTGAAGTTGTATTGCAATCCCACAAACCTCCTGTCACTATATTCAGGAATTATTAAGTAAACAAAATGTTGCAGAGATTCTTGCCATCTATTGTTGTTATAGGACACCTCTGTTTTTGTTCTGATGTGGTTTGAAGACGGTTGCATCATTTGCAGGACGGGATGCTGTGTCTAGATGGAGGAAAAACTTTGTTTTTGCAAAATTCTGTTTTCTCAACCCTCAAATGAGAAGATTTCCAGTAAAGTATGAGAACATACCATAAAGACATACTGAAGCTCTCCTTGCAGGGCAACAGCATTGACATTAATAACTTGAGAGGAGGACCGGTCATTAAAAGTGGCGAAAACTTGACTATCAAGCATCATCACCATTGGAGTCGCTGTGTCTGAATGATGGGAAAGAGATGGTGAGTTGGAAAGGAAAGTGTGCAAATCCTGCTCTCTGGATTGCGTGACATCATGGGACACCAACCTGTTGGTCAAGAATCAACCTGTTTTGTCACTTATGAAGCCATGGCAGAAACTTCTGTTCCCCAAAACAGGGTCCGTTGGTGTTAATGACATTGTTTCAATCAATGCAAGGCTTTCCACGTCAGGTAGAATGCCTTGTGTAACTGTGTAATAGTAGCTCTATGTCCAGCCTTGTCAATTGTTTCAGGAAAACCATTAGATACTGATGTTTTGCTAGTCACCACACCATAGATCTTGTAACAGCCCCTACTTCCTTGATGGTCGGATGTACATCCAAACTGTAAACATCGACAAATGATAGAAAACCTATCCAACTTCACTTCATCATCAGGTAGTACAAATGTTAAGGCAGAGTGGAAGCTGTTTCAAAATATCATTCATACAAGTGGACTGTTGCATTTTATATCGAGACATCTTGAGAGCAGAGGTTAGCATATTAAGAATAATAAATCCACCAGATTCCACCTAGTGGAGAAAGTGACAGTGCATTAAAATCCTATGATGCTGTTTGGCCTGCTGTGTTCATTCAGCTCTACACCTTGTTATCTCGGATTCTCCAGCATCTGCAGTTCCTATTATCTCTGGTGCATTAAAATCTGAATGTAGACCCTGGTTTGATAACCTAGAAGGGTATCTACAGAAAAACCCATCACAAAGTTCAGCGCATAACACAACAAATGCAAGGTTGATGGTGGAGAGTTAACACAGCAAAGTAGCAATAGGCAGCAGACAAGAAACTGCTATTTGATAGGCAGTTTAAATTTACATTGGCATGCTTATCATTTCAATTGGTCACTTGTGTCTTTTTACCGAATACATTAGAGATGAATTAACAACATTGACTCTTGACATCCACATGACAATCCATTGCCAAGCATATATGTTTAATGAAGTCTGTGCTAAAACTCCTCCAAGTTCAAAATGTTTGTGGATCTGATTGTAACGGTTGTCTCTCTCAGCTTTGTGGAAGAAATGCTTCAGACATTGACTTGGCTGCATTGATAATGCAATTGAATCTAATTTATGAGCTGGATTTTCGATTAGCTTGGCTGTAGCAAATTGAGTTCTACATTTTCTGAACCTGTTCCCACCTTTCAAATTGTCTGTAGGGTTCAGACGAAAAATAAAAATATCTCATTGAACACCTAGAATTTATTTTAGAGAGGAAAATTGAATTGAATTAGCTTTATTGTCGCATACTCATGAGTGCAGTGAAAAGTTTACGGTCGCTGCATTACAGTGCCATCGTAGGTACAAATGTCAATTAAGATCAAATTCTTAGGAAACAAAAGAAATTAGAAAAGTAAAGAAATAAACACTCCCGCAGTGCAGGTCATCGGAATAAATTAGAAAAATAAAGATGTAGAAAGTTCAGGGTATCAGTCTTTCTGACCCAGTCCATTGTTGGCACCTAGCCTCAAGGGAGACCACCACCGCCATGCTGCTGCCTGCGCCAGACCCACCAATGGAGTCGCCCCACTTTCAGTGCCATTTCTTCACCGCTGCGCCCACTTCGCTGACACTGCTGAGTCCACACTCACCCTGCAACCAATAGCCCCTGGCTCTGTTGCCAGGCCAGACCTCTGTCGGGCCACAAGTCCTGCTTTGGCTGCAGATGTCACCTCGCCAGCTCCGCCAGCTGGAAGAGTCCACTGCTGCCGGTGTTGCCATCTCCAATCGTTGGAGGAACTTAATTGCTGCTGGCCCTGAACGCCAGGAGGACGATCTCGCTGCCGCTGCCACAGGCCTCGAATAGTGGGAGAATGTCTTCTCTGTCAGGGCCTCTGAGTGCCAGGAGAAGCCACATATGTGACTCTGCGTGCGGCCCACTCTCGCTACTATTACCAGTGCTGCCAACCAACCTGCCACAGGAAAAGAAACAAAAAGGAGAGTAAAGCAAAAGAAAAGAGCAGAAGCAAGAGTAAAACAATGAAGGAAAGCATATGGGAGTGGATGGGGCTGTGGGCAAGAGCCCGCTCGCAGCCCTGTTACTCTGCCGCCATCTTGCACCCAAAAAGTGAAAAAATATTGGCTGGATCAGATTAATAAAGATTGAAGACAAATTTGAAAGAGATTAGGGAGAACATAAAGGATGAGTTTACATTCTCTCAGTTCATTGAGAAATATTAGTTAAATAAGGTGGGATTCAGTCCTTACATCACTGGCAATTTCAGGGAATTGTAGCTTCTCTGTAATAATCGTATTTTAAGTTTTCAGCATTGGCTTTGGAGATAGCAATGTAGGCAGATGACTGTCACTGAAAGAAATATATTGTCAGCCACTTACTTAATCGTTCATGAAGGGACTGCGTTAAAGTAGTGTGAAGGCATTATCATATTCATCTTGAAATCTAGTTTTACAAAGCCTTCAAATAATTTTGTCATACTTCTTATATGCATCTGTGCGTTGTGGGTGTTGCTGCCTGTCCAGCATTTATTGCCATGTCCTTAGTGGCCCTTGAGAAGGTGGTGGTGCACTGCCTTCTTGAACTGCTGCAGTCCGCCTGCTGTGGGTTGACCCACAATGCCATTGGGGTGGGAATTCTAAGATTTTGACCCAGCAACACCGAAGGGATGTCGATATATTTCCAAGTCAGGATGGTGAGTGGCTTAGAAGGAAACTTGGAGGTGGTGGTGTTCCCATGTTTCTGCTACCCTCGTCCTTCTAGATGGGAATCATTGTGGGTCTGGAAGGCTCTGTCTGAGGGTCTTTGGTGAATTCCTGCAGTACATCTTGTAGATAGTAGGCACTGCTACTACTGAGCTTTGGTGGTGTGGATGCCTGTGGATGTGGTGCCAATCAAGTCGGCTGGTTTGTCCTGGTTGGTGCCAATCTTCTTGAGTGTTTTTGGAGCTCCACTCATCCAGTAATTGAGATTACTGCAGATGTTGATGTATAAGTTGACCTTTAAAGCCTCAAAGAATCTTTCCAAAAATGAGGGTTAGGATTAGAGTATAGAACCAAGTATCAGAGTGAACCATTTGCATAAATGTGGGTAGTTACCACATTGATATGTCATTTGCCTCTGATGTATAGAGTTCATGTGTCTTAGAGCTTTCCATTATCTTTGTAGCTGGGCTAATTTTGCCTGCTTAATCACTTGGGACCAGTTTAAAGTACCAGTAGTAAAACATGCATTTGAGAGGTGAAAATGTGCAGCTGATGACTAAGAGAGTATAGTAGTCATAGAAGCTGTAACCCCAGAGGAAAATAGGACAAAGAAGATTGATGAAGGCAAAGGGAAAGGTTATGTCTATATAGACTTTAACAGAGTGTTCGACACTGTTCCACATGGTAGGCTGCTTAGTAAGATTCGAGCACATGGTATACAATTGGATACAAGATTGGCTTGAAGTTGGAAAAAGAGGATGGTGGTAGAGAGTTGCTTTTCAGACTGGAGGCCTGTGACCAACAGCGTGCCGCAAGGATTGGTGCTAGGCCCACTGCTTTTTCTTAGTTAGATAAATGATTTGGATGTAAAAAAAGAGGCATGGCTAGTAAGTTTGCAGATGACGCCAAAATAGTTGGTGTGGTTGACAGTGGAGAAGATTATCTCAAAAGTGCAATGGGACCTTGATCAGATGGGCCATTGGGCAGAAGAGTGGCAGATGGAATTTAGTTTAGATAATTGTGAGTTGGTGCACTTTGGTGAGGTAAATCAGGGCAGGACTTATGCAGTTAATGGTAGGGCCCTTTGGAGTATTGCCGAACAAAGAGACGTAGGCGTGCAGGTGCATTTTTCTTGAAAATGGAATTGCAGGTAGAAGGGTGGTGAAGAAGGCATTTGGCATGCTTGTCTTCATTGGTCAGAACATTGAGTGTAGAATTGGGATGCCATGTCGTGGCTGTACAGGTCATTGGTGAGGCCACATTTTGAATATTGAGTACAATTCTGGTCATCCTTCTATAGGAAGGATTTCGTTAAACTTGAGAGGGTGTGGGAACGATTTATAAGGATGTTGCTGGGACTGGAGGGTTTGAGCTATCGGGAGAGGCTCAACAGGCTGGAGCATTTTTCCCTGGAGCATTGGGGGCTCAGGCGTGACCTTATAGAGGTTTTTAAAATCATGAGGTGTGTGGATAGGGTGAATAGCTAAGGTCTTTTTCCTAGGGTGGGGGAGTCCAAAACTAGAGGGCATAGATAAAAGGTGAGAGGGGAAACATTTAAAAAGGACCCGAGGGGAAATTTTTTCATGCAAAGGATGGTGCCAGGCAAGATGGTGGAGGTGGGTACAATTACAACATTTAAAAGGGTTTAGAGGGATATGGACTAAATGCTGGCAAACGGGACTCGATCAGTTCAGGATATTTAGTCGGTGTGGACAAGTTGGACCAAAGCGCCCGTTTCTGTGCTGTACAACTTGATGACTCTATGGCTGTTATCTCATTAGAGAGCGACAACTGGTGGTGAGTTTAACTTGAGGGTCATCACAGCTCGAGTGACAGACCAGGGTGAGAAGGCAGGATCTTAATGGTCACCTCAACCAGTACAGGAGCTGACCTCACGCTGTTGGTAGCACTCTGCCATACAAGCCAACTAACTGAGCTAACTGACTCCAGTGTGAGTATGGCATCTTGTGACCGAAAATTTGAGGCTGAGGTGAGGGATCAACCATGTATGCAAAAACATGGTTTTCAGGTGAGAGAAATGGGGTCTTATGCCCTGTGTTGACTTAACTGCTGCAATTTATGGTATTCTCAACGTTTGAAGAAGTACAATATGAGTCAGTACAGTGTCAGATGACTGGAGAAGTACCCAGCAATGTAAAAAGAAAATCGTTGACCTTTCCACTCCACCAGCATAAGATTTTCTCTCTGATATTGCAGTTTATCTTTGACCCAACTCCCACCAAGGCTCATTCTCTTATAACTATTGCCTCCAGCATCTTCCCTCACTCACTATTACACACCCAATCCCTGCTGACACTACTAACCCTGCATGCCTTCAGTGCTACCTGCTCACTTGCTCAGGACACTCTCCACCAGCACCAGTACTGTGTCACCCTTCATACCGGCCTCTCTTTCATTCCAGGAGGAAGTCAACCCCCCCAGTAGGTAGAAAGAGTCAAAGTAGGTAGTCAGCTGCCTGACATTTGGTCCATGAGCCTGATAGCTCTGCCGGAGTTGGCAAAGTGTATTAAGGCAAGGAAATGCAAGGCGGAGATCCTGTTAGCATCCAGATAGGCTGAGAGTGAGTGAGCCCTATGACAGCAAGGAAAGAGCACAGAGGTGCAGCCTGGTCTGGTCTATGAGCTGGGTGCATGACCCTGAGGTGTCATTACTGCACTGTTACTGTGATAGGTGCTGGTGCAGTCTGAGGTGCAGTGCTGAAGTTCAGAAGTGTCCTGTAAGTGGATCAGAGACCACAGCAACCAGTCTAGTTTCCAAGTCGAATTTTCTTGACAACTAGTTTGTTTGGCACATTTGCTAAGATAGAAAGTTGAATATTAATAAAGTTAGTTGTCCTATGAGTAAGCTGTTAACAAGCAATCATCCCCCTTAATTGCCAGCTTGCTGCTGCCTGGAGAGAAACTTGCTGCTCCACTTGTCAAAGGCATAAAAGAGGGACTGAATTCCCCCTGCCTTCAAGATAACCTCACTGAACTTCTTGTTCAATTCAGCCGCAAATCTCTCTGTGTCTGTTTGAGGCACTTGGACGTAGGCGGGTGAGGTGGATGCTGAGAGTCGCCTACTGCCTCTGCTTCTGATCCCCCAGAATGCCTCCCCCTCCAAAAACACCACACTTTGAAATACTCCCCCCTACTCTGCCTAAACTATTGCCCTTGTTCCTGAAATCTTTGTCTCAGAGTTGCACTCCTGGCACCAGCCATGACTTTCTATGTGCCATTATTGAGTGCACAAGCCTGACCTCTGATTGGTTAGGAGAGACATTCATTCCCCAAGGACATAATTCCAGGTGAAGACCCACCAGTGGTCTTGGCATTGCATGATTGGCAGAAAATCCTGTGGAACTGCAGATACTGTAAATCAGGAACAAAAACAAAGTTGCTGGAAAAGCTCAGCAGGTCTGGCAGCATCTGCGGAGGAGAAAACAGAGTTAATATTTCGGGTCCGGTAACCCTTCCTCAGAACTTCAGTTCTTTCGGTTTTTATTTAGTGTTTAACTCAATGCCCCATCTCTTCCAGGCATGCCTACCTCGAAGAAGTTGTGCTCCTCTCTCCGATGGGATTTCCATTCCAATCTCTCATCAGTTTTGAGGAAGGGTCACCGGACTCGAAACGTTAACTCTGTTTTCTCCTCCGCAGATGCTGCCAGACCTGCTGAGCTTTTCCAGCAACTTTGTTTTTGTTCCAGAAAATCCTGTGAGCCTTCCTTAGAACCTGCAGCACAAATCTCTCACTGGCTTTGCAAATCCATTGACAATGCAAGATTCTGCCCCATCAGTCTCTTTCTGTAAGTCTGTCAAGCATCTGAAAATGACCTTCACAGTTGGGGAAACAAAGTAAATGAACCATTCTCAAGTACTTGTTACTTCGAGGAGAAGAAATCAATCTACTTTCTTTCTACAATTCTGTTCTTGTGTTAGAGAAATTGAGGGAGAGGCTACAGAGAGGGAATTCCAATCAACTGAATGCACAACAGTAAGTAGCTAGCAAGGGAGTGAATGATGTACGAGAGGTCAGAGGGACACAGAACTTTTGGATGGCTTTAAAGCAGAAGAAGGTTAAAGAGGTCATGAGACGTGAGGCCATGGACATGTTTGAACATAATGATGATAAGATTGAGGCATTGTTGGAATGGAAGCAAAGGGGTAATGAACAAATGCAACTTTGTGTGGGTTGGGATATTGGCAACAGTGTTTTGCTGAGCTTAGTTTTCATGAAGGGTGGAAGAGTGGAGACCAGCCAGGAGTTCTCAAAAATGCAGAGTCCTTTTTATTCATATGGAGCCATTTGGGTAAAGGGATCCTTTTACTTTTCTAAATTCCTGATAGGATCATTGGTCTGTGACTTCCCTGTGGGTAACTACAGTGCATATTGTTATATTGTGCAAGTCATGGAAGGATTTTGGTACATTCATGTAATACACTGAGTCCAGATGAAGCTTGCACAAGCCTTTTAATTTTTAGTTGGTCTGAATGTTCAGTGAGAATCAAAAGCAGATTAGGAGAGTAATTCCCTTAGCAAACCTTTCGCTGTCCCAATTTGAAAGAATTAAACCATATTAATAACGTACACGCTAGAATAGTTGGACAGATTTTCATCATCATGAACAGATGTATAAGACTTTGATGGAAAACTACGTTTATCGCATGAAAGCATTTCTTTTCTAATCAATTTGATTTATGCCTTATCTTTTGAATCAGTGCCAAACATATACTATTTGCACATTACATTCGATCTTTCATTGTGCCTGAATACTGGGCATGTGTATTAATATTTTAAATAATAGTTGTCTTTTACATTTTTATTTTCTTTACCAGAACATTAATGTTATGATAGCTGAATTTATGGTGATTTGAACCAGGATAGCTGTATGAACATTACTGTTGGCCAAAGCACCTCAATGTTCCTGGTTAGAACCTCTATCTAGCGATTCTTGCATGTGTGTGGAGGCTAGTTAAGAACAACATCAGAATTGGGGTCAACTGTGATCCTCTTCACCAACCACTATCTGCTAGCAGTCATTGCCTGTGCGAGCCTCATGAATGGATGTGTTACTGACTCATACCCTATCAACATGACAATGCCTGAAGGAGCAAGGGTAGGATAAAAAGCAGAATTTGAATGTAAAAGGCTGAAGAGTGATATTCATCAAAGTAGGTTTCCCATGAGTTTACAGATGGTCGCTGCAGGGATCTATCAAGTGTCTTAAAATGAAAGAGGTTTAGCTTCATTTGTTATTCAATTGGCCTAAGCCTAATCTGTGCAATGTGATGAAAAAAATCTAATATCATAATTGGAGCCGTAAATGTCAGTTAACTAGCCATGCTGTTCCGTGGCTGTTTGTTGCATTAGAGAAATCAAGCAAATTGAAGAAACTCTTTTTTTCTCTGGGGATGAATAAGATATTTCTGGAGGATTATGGACCAAGCACAGGCAGGCGGTACTGGTTTAGTTTGGTATTATGGTTGGCATGGACTGGTTGGACTGAAGGTGTGCTTCCATGCTGTAAGGACTCTGCGACCAAAATTAGGTGGTGGAGTATGTGCTGGGTCTTGAGGGTCTCAGGGGAGGATGGGAGTGATAGTTCCAGTGGAGACAGGGTGTATTGAGCCTTGGGGAGTGAGGTGAGTATTGGGTCAGAATCTGAGAGGCATATGGGGTCGTGCGGGCATTGTGAGGGTGATAAGTTTGGAGGTCAGTTTAATAGTTTCCCACAAGTTAGAATAGGTTTTTAATCTTACAACGCTTCCTTACCCTTCATTTAACGACATTGAACACTCTGAATTCTTGAATTTGAATGGATACTTTCAGAGAGTTCAGGTGCGTGGTAATTGTCCATGAGAATTTTCGATATCCCTTCAGTCCCCTTGCACAATGCTGCTTTGGGGATTCTGCAGGGTCCTGACACGCAACTCACATCTTCACTGCAGAAATGACAATCTGGCCATTGAAAAATCACCAACATTTGTGCTTTAAAATTGATTGTGTGCCATATATGTTCAATGAAATCTAATAAATTTAATGCATCATTCGCTATAGCTGTGTTCACAAAATAGACTTGCTACCAGAGATTTATGAAAAGTCATAATGAGCATAAGTGCCAGCATTATGATTATCAAGTTTGTCACCAAGGTGGACAGGCAAGAGTGTTTCTTTCCAGAGCTATGAATGCATGTTAAAAAGAAGCAAAGTGCTGTGGATTCTGGAAATCTGAAATAAAAACTGAATGTCCTGGAGATTACTCAACAGGTCTGACAGCATCTGTAGAAAGAGAAGCAGAGTCAACGTTTCAATTCTAATATGATTTTCGTTTGGAACCATGTTTAACAGGGTCCCAGAAAAAAATTAGCAAACCTAAAATGAACGGTGACTTGGCACTACTGTACCTGAGAAGAACTGAAAATGGACTGATCCGAGACTGTTTAGCTTTAAGTAAATTTAGTACTTGTACAAAAACAGAAATTGCTGGAGAAATTTAACAGGTTTGGCAGGATCTGTGGAGAGAAAACAGAATTAACATTTTGGGTCCAGTGACCTTTCTTAGGAACAGATTGTAGTTAGGAAAGCTGTTATATAAATATTTTCTGATCAGTCTGATCAGAGGTGTTGTTATACACCTCTGCAGCAGGTGGGAGTTGAACCTGGCCTCCTGATTCAGAGGACTCTGATATGCTGAAGACAGGTGGTGGAAGGTTCAGAAGGGTGGGGGTGGTAAAGGAGTAAGCAGTAGGAGGAGGTGGAGCCATAGGGAGAGAAAAGGCAGTTTTGCAGACAAAGGGATAGATAATGGTAAGCCAGGGTTAAAGAAGAGCTGTTAATAGAGACTAGCAGTAGGTGAAAACTGGTTGGCTATGCTGAAAGTAGCCCATGTGATAACAAGGTCAAGGGTGGGTAAAGGACATTCAGGAAGGTGTTCGGATTCTAAACTTAGTCAACTCGATATTGAATCATACATATCATAGAATCCCTACAGTGTGGAAAAAGGCCTTTTGGGCCCAACAAGTCCACGCCACCCTCTGAAGACCATCCCATCCAGACCCATTCCCCTACCTCTGCATTTTCCCATGTCTAACCCCATCTATCCTAAACATCCCTGGGCACTATGGGCAATTTAGCATGGCCAATCACCTACCCTGCACATTTTCGGACTGTGGGAGGAAACTGGAACACCTGGAGGAAACCCACACAGACACGGGGAGAATGTGCAAACTCCACACAGACCTCCACACCTGAGGGTGGAATTGAACCCAGGTCCCTGGTGCTGTGAGGCAGCAATGCTAACCACTGAACCACTGTGCCGCCTAAAGGCTGAGGGGTCCACAAGCAGAAAATGAGATGCTGTTCTTCTAGCTCTTGCTGAGCCTTACTGGAGCACTCCAGCAAGCCTGAAACAGAGATGTTGACCAGGGAACACATTGGTGTGTTGAAGTGGCAGGCAGCTGGAAGGTCAGGGTCATTTTTGAAGTCAGAATGTAGGTGTTCTGCAAACCTACCATCCCGTCTGTGTTTCATCTCCCCACTCTAGACTAGATCGAGTGAAGTGCAAGAAAATTGCTGCTTCACCTGGACGGTGACTGGGACCTTGGACCAAGAATGGAGGAAGTAAATGGACAGATGTTATACCTTCTCCGATTATAGGGGAAGGTGCCATTGGGCTGGGAGGAGGTGTTGGGAAAGGGCCAAAATGTCCCCAGAGGGAATGCTCCCTGTGGAATGTTGAAAAGAGAGGAGAGAGGAATATGCGTCTTGTGGTGACATCCCACTGGAGGTGACGGAAATGGCAGCTAGTGACCCTTTGGTCGTGGCTGCTAGTGTTGTGGAAAGTGAGAACTGGGGGACCCTGTTGGTGTTGTGGGAGGGAAGAGAAAAGTCGAGAGCAGAAGTGCAGGAAATGAATCAGACCTGGCTGAGGGCCCTGTCAGCCACAGTGGTGGGAAATCCTTGTTTGAGGAAAAAGGTGGACATTTCTGAGGCCACCCCCTGCAAAAGGTAGTATTTATCAGAATTTGTGTGATGAAGACGGACATACTGGAAGAATGGAATGGAATGCTCAGAGAGGTTAGGATGTGAGGTCCAGGTAACTGTGGGAGTCAGTGTGTTTCTAATGGATATCGGTGGCTAATCTATCCCCAGAAATGGAAGCAGTGATGTCGAGGAAGGAAGGAAGGAACTAGGGATAGACCAAATAAAGTTTTTGAGACTAAGGTGGAAATTGGAAGTAGAGAGAAATGTTTCCAATTCTAGACAAGAGAGAGAAGCAGCACCAAGATGTCATCGATATGCTGGAGTTGGAGGGAGAGACCTGAGTAGGACTGTAATAAGAAATGTTCCACGTATTCTTTGCAGAGGCAAACATAACTGGGGACCATGCGGGTACCCTTGGCCGTACCTTTGGTCTGAAGAAAGTTGGAGGAGTTAAAGGAGAAGTTGTGTAAGGATGAGTTTGGATAGACGGAGGAAGGTGGTGGTGGATGAGATCGATTCAGGCCTTTTTTCCAGGAAGAAGTGGAGAACCCTGAGATCATCCTGATGGACGTTGGGCTTGTAAAATGATAGCACGTCCATGATGAAGACAAGGTGGCTGGTGTGTGTGAATGGGAAATTCTGAAGCTGCCATAAATTGTTTGTTAGCATTTGTACAAGAGGAATCAAAGCAGTTTTTTTTTTCCACTGTGGTTCTTTAGGTAGTTATTGAACCACTTAAATGAGGACATAGTTTTTGATTAATATGCAATTTGATTTGATTTATTATTATCATGCGTACCAATATACAGTGGAAAGTATTGTTTTGCATGCTAACCAGATAAACCATACATTACGTAAGTACATCAAAGCAATAGAATCGACTGCAAAGTGTAGTGTTACAGCTACAAAGAAGGTCAAAAAATTACACGACACCAGGTTATAATCCAACAGGTTTATTTGAAAATGCTAGATTTTGGAGTGTTGCCCCTTTCTCAGGTGGGAGCAATGCTACGAAAGCTTGCGTTTTCAAATAAACCTGTTGGACTATAACCTGGTGTCGTGTGATTTCTGACCTTGTCCAATTCAGTCCAGCACTGGCACCTCCACATCATGGCTACAAAGAAGGTGCAGAGAGAGGTCAACTCTAATAAATGAGAGGTCCATTTGTAAGTCTGATAACAGCAGGGAAGAAGGTGTCCTTAAATGTGTTGGTTAGGTGTTTTCAAATTTTGTATCTTCTGCCAGATAGAAGAGGGTGGAAGAGAGTGTAACCAGAATTGGAGGGGTCTTTGATTATGTTGGCTGCTTTCCTAAGGCAGTGGAAAATGTAGATGGAGTCAATGGAAAGAAGAGATGGCAGGAACTGCAGATGCTGGAGAATCTGAGATAACAACATGTAGAGCTGGATGAACTCAGCAGGCCAAGCAGCATCAGAGGAGCAGGAAGGCTGACATTTCGGGCCTAGACCCTTCTTCAGAAAATGAAGGGTCTAGGCCCGAAACGTCAGCCTTCCTGCTCCTCTGATGCTGCTCGGCCTGCTGTGTTCATCCAGCTCTACACCTTGTTATCTCAATGGAAGGAAGGTTGGTTTTCTTGATCATCTATAAATCTATTCATGTCTTCTGTGATGTGTCACGTGATACATCAGGTGACCCCCTTGGGTTTGAAACAGGCATATCAAAATGGAATTTATAAAAAGGACCAATTGACTTTATGTAGTAGCTTTCATACCTTTATAACAGTGACAGCACTTCAAAAATACTTAATTGACAGTAAGATCCTTTCAATTGCCCTTGGGTCATGAAAAATGCAATTTTCTTTATACTCTTCAGAAGGTTTTCTGATTCTTTACGTTTTAAGGATGACCTCACTTCACTTTTAAAGTGTAATCATGAATGCAGTAAATTAGCACACATTCAGATCCTACAATCGTCATGTGAGATGAATGACCAGTTCATTTCTGTTTTGGTGGTGTTGGACACTGCTCTTCTTTGATCACCTTATACTTTCATCCAAAGAGGCACAGGCCTTGGTTTAATATATGACGCAAAATGTTTTGCTTCTAACTTGCAGCACCCTGCCAGCGCTGTCCTCAGATAATGTGCCTATGTCCTGGAAGGGACCTTAAATCCACAACCTTTTCACACGTGAATGATGTTATTTTCTAATGCTGGTGACCAAATGGGCGAGAGAAAAAAACATTTTCCTCAATTATTCCATTTTGTGGACTTGGCTGTGAAGGATGAGGATTGTTATGGAACAATCAAAGCTTTTGAATGGAAACATCAAATTTGACTCACCTCAGTATTTCAAAGCCCTAATTCAAAGTATTACCATTCTATCTACTTTAGAAGTTGACGATTTTTGGTTTGAGTTAAGAATTGCCCATTTATTGATTTCATGTGGCTGTCAGTATGCTGGACCTGGATTGGTAAGTTAAATACAAGTGTTATGGTGGAGATGGGAGTGCACCGTTGCAACATAAAATAAAAATGTTTCCCTGTTACTTAAATGATAGTTATCTATATCAGATTCATTTAATATTTGGAGCTCCTTGGCCTTGCTTCATAGTAGAGTGCTGTAATCATCCTCAATACCCTCTAATTTTTTCCAAAATTCAAATACCTTTTTATAAGCACAATGCCCAAATTCAGATGGTAACAGCAAAGTATGCCTCATCATCATTTTATAGCATCATGCCATTATTCATTCATGCATTGTGGACATTGCAGGGTAGGCCAACATTTATTACCCATCCCTAATTGCCCTTGCAAGGTCATGGTAAGCTGCTTTCTTGAACCTCTGCACTTCTTGGAGTTTAACAACCCAGCACTATTAGGAAAGAAGCTCTAGGTTTGACCCAGCAACACTGAAGGAATGGCGATGTAGTTCCAACTCAGGATGATGAATGGCTTGGCAGGGAAATTGCAGGTATCTTTTGACCTTGTTCCTCTAAGTTATAGGAGTCATAGGTTTGGAAGATGCTGTCTAAGACTTGGTGAATTTCTGCAGTGCATCCTATGGATCACTTGCATGGATTATAGGAGATATTACACTTTGCACTGTTGATACACATGCTCGCACATGTACTGTACCTCTATCATCATATTATACATGGATGTAACTCGGCATCAATGCTAATTAAATGAATACCTTTTCCTTATACAAAACAAAAATAGAAATTGCTGGAAAAGCTCAGCAGATCTGGCAGCATTAACATTTTGGGTTGAGTGACCTGTCCTCAGAACTGTGTTCTTGACCTGGAACATTAACTCTGATTTCTCTCCACAGGTGCTACCAGACCTACTGAGCTTTTTCACCGATTTCTGTTTCTGTTTCTGATTCACAGCATCCACAGTTCTTTTGGTTTTTACTTGTTCATAATATTTTTAATAAAGTATTACCATACAGTGTCACACCTTTCTTTAACATCTGATAAACATAGAACATAGAACATGGAACAGTACAGCACAGTACAGGCCCTTCGGCCCACGATGTTGTGCCAGATTTTTACCCTAATCCTAAGGTCTATCTAACCTCCACCCCTACCTTATACTATCATCCATATGCCTATCTAATAGCCGCTTAAATGCCCCAAATGAGGCTGACTCCATTGCCCTCTCCAGCAATGCATTCCACGCCCCTACCACTCTCTGAGTAAAGACCCTACCTCTGATGTCACCCCTATATTTACCTCAACTAACTTTGAAACTATGCCCCCTCATAATAGCTACCTCCACCCAAGGGAAAAGTCTCTGGCTATCCACACTATCTATACCTCTGATCATTTTGTGCAGTTCTAGCAAGTCGCCTCTCATCTTTCGTCATTCTAAAGAGAAAAGCCCTAGCTCTCTCAACCTTTCCTCGTAAGACCTTCCCTCCATTCCAGGCAACCTCCTGGTAACTCTCCTCTGCAACTTTTCCAACGCTTCCACATCTTTCCTGTAATGAGGCGACCAGAACTGGACACAATACTCCAGATATGGCCGAACCAGGCTTTTGCAAAGCTGGAGCATAACTTCACAGCTCTTGAACTCAATCCCTCTATTAATGAAAGCTAACACACCATATGCCTTCTTAACAACTCTATCCACCTGGGTGGCAGCTTTCAGGGAACTGTGCACATGAACCCCAAGTTCCCTCTGCTCCTCCACACCTCCAAGAATCTTTCCATTAACCCTGCATTCTGCTTTCAAGTTTGTCCTCCCAAAATGAATCACCTGACACTTTTCAGGGTTAAACTCCATCTACCACTTCTCAGCCCAGCTCTGCATCTGTCAATGTCCCTTTGTAACCTAGACCAGCCCTCCGCACTGTCCACAACTGGACCCATCTTCGTATCATCCGTGAGCTTACTAATCCACCCTTCCACTCCTTCATCCAAATCATTTACAAAAATCACAAATAGAAGAGGACCGAGAACAGATCTTTGTGGTACACCACTCGTAACTGAGCACCATGTTGAATATTTTCCATCCACTACCACCCTTTGAATTCAGAATTGGCTGTCCCTTAGAAGACAATCTGCCATATTTCCCCCTATCCCATGCCTCCTTATCTTCTGCATGAGCCTACCATGGAAACCTTATCAAACGCCTTACTTAAATCCATGTATACCACATCCACTGCTCTACCTTCATCCACATGTTTGGTCACCTCTTCAAAGAATTCAATAAGGTTTGTGAGGCATGATCTACCCCTCACAAGTCCATGCTGACTATCACAAATCAAACTGTGCCTTTCCAAGTGATCATAAATCCTATCTGTCATAGCCCTTTCCAATAATTTGCCCACCATTGACATAAGACTAACTGCCCTGTAATTTCCGGGGTTATCCCTATTCCCTTTTTTGAACAAGGGAATGACGTTTGCCACTGTCCAATCTTCCAGCACCATACCCGTGGACAGTGAGGCCGAAAAGATCATCACCAAAGGCCCTGCAATCTCTTCCCTCGCTTCCCATATCCTTGGATAAATCCCATCAGGCCCGGGGGACTTATCTATCTTCAAGCATGCTTACGGAATGCAATATGTGGCTTAAGATTGCACTTTGTACATGCTCACCTGTCCAAGGTCTAAAATAGCAGGATCAGGGCTTTGAACTTCAGATGGCAAAATTAACAATGTGCCGATTAAGAAAGATGTGTAAAACACATGTGTATACATGTGTATGTATAAAGGTTTTGCTTAATTTCTGCAAGATTTTTGAGTATGGAAACTAAGGTGACATGTCTTGCACCAAATCTTCCAGCCAAAAGTATCATAGTGAGCTTACATTTTTTAAAAAAGTTAGTAGCTTTCATTATCTTCTACTTTGTGTCACATGCTCTCACCAATACCCATCCGTCATGGTCATTATTTCATCACAGCTTTTTGATAAAATGTTAAGAACTCTTCGGAAGGATGAACTGGAAGTAGTCATAACTTTACAGCCTCCAGATTTTGAGCAATGTTAAATTTAAGAAGCAGGATCTGAGACATGACTTGTATTGGATGAGAAAACATTCAATGTTTAGTTATAGAAAATACATTCACTTTTTAAAAAACAATTGTCACTCACTATTCTTTTTATACTCTGTCCCCCTTCACCACTAGCCCTTTTGTGCAATAAATACATTGAAGACTGTTTTGTGTTCAGAATGTACATTGAATAGAATGTGTGAAAGAGATTTTCAAACATCTACCACCCTTTGTACATAAAAGTGCTTTCTGATATCTCTCCTGAATGCTCTGGCCCCATTCAGCAGAAATGCCATGGGACATGTACAGCAATTTTAATCCAGGTGAACTTTTCACTGTAACATTGGTTCATAATAGATATCATGGAAGTGCATTCAGCCAAGAATTAAAATACAGATCCCTACACATACTATAACTACGAAATAAATGTTATAGAAGGGTCAATATGAACTGAGGTTAATAATGCTGTGAGTCTCCTTAAATTCTGCTTACTGCAAATTACTGTGTGGTATAAACACTCGTCAGAGTTGCTAAGAATTTAAAATGTGTGTCAGTGAGAAGGACACAGCACAAAATAAATTATCCCTGCACTGGCTTTTGTTAGAGATACCAATTTGCCCCCACTGTCCTCGTCTTTCCCGTCATCCTGCATTTTACTCCTTTCAAATATATATCCAATTCCATCTTAAAAGTGATTTTTGAATCTATTTCTTTCACCCTCTCAATTCATTCAAGATCATTCAACTCACTGTGAAAGACATTTCTCCTCGTCGACTCTCAGGTAACTTTGCCAGCAATAGTACCGCAGATCTCTACCCTATCTGATTACTGACCAACTGTTCACTGGAAACAGTGTTTCCTTGTCCAACCTGTCAAATCCCTTCATAGAGGGGTGATCTGATCGAAGTTGTCAAGATATTAACAGGAACTGACAAAGCAAATAAGGATAAACTATTTCCACTGGTTTGGGATTCTAGAACTAGAGGACATTGCATGAGAATTAGGGCCAGAGCATTCAGGAGAGATATCAGGAAGCACTTTTATGTACAAAGGGTGGTAGGTGTTTGAAAATCTCTTTCACATATGGCAGGGGATGCTTTTCATCAGTTGCTAATTTTAAATCTGTGCCTTTTTTTTTGTTGAGCAAATGTGTTAAGGGATAAGGACCAAAGGCAGATATATGGAATTATGCTATGATCTCATTGAATGGTGCAATAGGCTCTAACCCTAACCCTAATCCTGTTGTGGGCTGATATGTCTACTCTTGCTCCTGTATTCCTATGTTTTAAATCTGTGAAGAAGTGCTAAGGGAAAGCAGAGAGAGAAGTGGCTGGTGGAAGTAACTGGAATTTAACAAACAGACTATGGACGCTTAGATTAAAGCAAGAAGGGGTAAAGTAATAAGGAGAAGAAGATGAAGAAATTCTGTCCAACGTCTTTTCAAGTCCTGTCTTTGAGCATGACCATGACTCTCCTCTGCCTCCAGTGGCCAGCATGCTTTTTTGCACATGGGAAAAATGTGCAGGTGGATTCAGCCTCAACTGGTGATAATCTTCTGTTGAGTAGTTGTATTCCACTGTTCTAGTTAGTTGTGTATGATACAAGTAGAATTCAGAGTCACTTTATTGCCAGATTTTGTGGATGCCTAATAGCTGGGTATGAGTATTCTCCTTACCAGTGTCCACTGGAATCAATTTTCTCCGTAGTTCCTTTATTCTACCTTTCATGTTCTTAGGATATATGGAAAATACAATAAAGGTACACTGTGCAATCTATTTCCCTTGGAAAGGAGAAATTATAACAATGAATGTAAAGGAGAATCTTGTTACAAAGGAAGGTTATTGTTATTGAAAAGGCAGTCTGTATCTGTTTTAGGGAAATATTTACCCGATGTCTGGAAAGGTAGATGCAGTAGGCCACAATTTTTACTACACATTGCAATTTCTGATCTTCTTTTGAGTCCAGTATATTGAACAACTTGCTCAATCAAGTGTAAATCAGGGAGACTCATTTTACAAATTTTCAGCCAGCCCACACTCACTGAAACGTTCACTGATTTACAAATAGATGTGAATCTATAGAACTGTTATCTGTGTGTAGTAATCCTGTTTGTTTTTTCTTTCTACCCCTCATAGTCTCATGGTTAATTTAATAAAAATGCTACTTCCTGCAGGCTGGTAGCATCAGAAACACGTGTGAGGTTACATTATGACTACTTTCAGTCAGCAGCTCAAGTCCTGAGGAAGATGGCGAAATAAACTTAGCTGCATTTTGTGGTTTTTTTACCCAACAAAGCCACAAGATGGAGTGCACATCACAACATGAGCGACTTTTCAATATTCTTTTCTTGTACTTATTGCAAAAATCAATTCCCATATGTAAACCTATTGTTCTTATAAACCCAAAATATACCTTTTTCGAAAGGACATAACATGCTACAGACCCAAGTGCAAAACCATACAAAATTTTGAATATACCTTACAAATAGTGTGGGCAACCTCCTGATTTCTCTGCTAGCTGAAAAAATAGTTTTCAGGCAGATCATGCACCTCAGGCTAAATCTATTAATTCATATTTATTAAGAGTTACATTGGCATTTGTTACACAAAATGATATACATCAGTTAATAAAATGATTTAGTTTTCAATATTCTAGCAATTGTTATGTTTAATCATGAGCCCATGATGAAAGTATTTTGTTGGGGAATGGATCTAATTCACACTCCTATTATTGTTGTCCCAGATAATGGAAAGAACAATCTGGGGAGAAATGGATGAGACTTTTTACTCCTATCTCGAACCAGGCAATGGAAGATAACACAATTATTTGAAAGTACCATATCTTAGATGATATTCTTCAGTGGGGGTTTAGAGACAAAAGGAAGTGTGGGTGTAGACAACCACAACAATTAAAATGCATTCAACGAGATCAGCGTTCATTAGATTTTGAAACCGTACAGTTATTTGTAACCACCTGCAACCTAAATAAAGCATAGAAAATCTCAGCATGCATCGGACTAGGCTTAGTTTGCTTTTTCTGAAATGGACTATTGCTTTAGCATGATTTTATGTTTACACAGAATTGCACCATGGAAATTGAGAGCTTGGTAATATTTATGCCCTTTTCTCTCCCTCTGGACTCTTAACAGTTTTCTTCCCTTCATCCTGTCAGATTGATTCAATCTTAATGAACAGTGTGGAAAGAGAGGAAATAGCAAAGGAGCACAAATTAAGGGATAGAGGATATTTCAAAGGTGGGATGAACCTATAAAGGGATTTTCAAAATGTGGCTTTGCATCATACCATCAAGGAAAGGAAGCCAGTGAAGATTAGCAAGGAAAATGGATTGGGGCAATGGGCAAAATGTATCAGCATAAGCTGTAGTGCGTCTGATGTGGGGTGTGAGCTTGTACATGTGCAACATCTAAGTGTGAATGATATGATTCAACACGTGAATCGTTTCCTTCCCCTTCTCCCTGTGCATGTAATCTGAGTTCCAGAAACTTCTCTGAGCTAACTTGTTATATTACATGCTTATGGCAATATCTGACATTTAATGAACAATCAACACATGATCACAGTAGGTGCCTTCAGTATCCTACAGTCACATGGAAGCTTTTCGAAGGTTGCAAATTCAACCCAATGGTACCAAAATAGATATTCTGTGACCCACTGGTGTTTGGAATTACAGATCTAAAGGACTGAGTGAGATTGTTTGCGAAGATGATCTAACTTTGTTGAAGGTGGATGGATCTGGTAGAATTCATCGCCTTTGGAGAATTGAAGGATCAGAATGTGAGAGCAATACCTAGAGCCAGAGAAACCCAAGGCATGACAGAGAGCAACATTAAGTTGGCATTTAAAAATCTCCAAAGATTCTCAAGTACCAAAACTCTTGGAAGAAACATGAGTTTTGTAAGAGAGACTTAGGCCGTGTCTTTGGGGAAATGTGCAAAAAGTGCAGAAGAACGATCCATTTCACAGTGAAATGCTGTGGAAAACATGTACAAATGAAATTTTTTGGGCAACAAGTATTTTGTATTGGGCGATTTGTTAGGGAGAGATTACTTGGTGGCATTCCCAGCAAAAGTTGAAGAAATTTTGGTGAGTTTGCCCATGACAGATTTAAAGCTATGTTCACAGCCAGAACGTGGTGAATATTCAAACAGAGCACTGTCCACAAGAACTGGTCACGTTTTTTCAGCCATGAAGCAATGGGTGTAGGAACCTTTGAATAGGTTAGAATGGCCTTTATTGTCATGTGCACTTCAATGAGTGCAGCAAAGAGTTTGTAATGTCGTCTTTTGGTACCATCTTAAGTACAAAGGACCTAGGTACAGATACTTCTAAGTGTAGTTACAGAGTTAAAAAAAGTATTGTGTTGTTACAGAGTAAAAAAAAATATAGATTAGCATGGGAACAGTTTTAAAAAAAAAGTCCAGAATGAGAAAAAGTGACAATTAGTATGGAAGTTCCAGTCCATGCCTGCCAGTCCCAGAGCACAAGACCATGCTGCCTCCATGTGCCAGCTTCCAGCCAGGACTCACTCCGCAGCCCCTCTGGGAATCGGCTTGTTCGCTCCACTCTGCCGTAGGACTCAGCCCGTTCGCTGTGCTGCCACTGCCGGACTCAGCCTGTTTGCTTCCCTCTGCCACGGGATCCGACCCACGCTCGCTCTGCCACGGGATTCGGCTGAATGCTGTCAAGACATGAAAAAATATTGTTTGAAAGGCAATTCCAGACAGGGAATGTGGTGTTCTTAGAGGGTATTGGAAAGTATGACATCAGTTTGGTTCATCACAGTATACCAAACAAGACTTCACTACAATATGAGATTGTGACCAGGTCTGAATCAAAGATTGGGGCTGACCTTAGATAACAAGGCGTGGAGCTGGATGAACACAGCAGGCCAAGCAGCATCATAGGAGCAGGAAAGCTTGACGTTTCGGGCCTAGAGCCTGGGGCTGACCTTTGTGAGTTACATGGCTATACTGTGCTCATCATGTGTGAACATTACGACACGTTTATTAAAGGAACCTAACTCAATTATGTTTCTATGCTTAATGTGCTGACGGAACTCTAAGAGATACTTGGATGGTTTTAAAAACAAAACTGTAAACTTCTTAGTTCAAAACAAAACCCTAAATAGATCTGCATGTCCTATTAAAACATGGCTGTTCTTATTTCAGGCTCCCTCTACTGGCATTTGAAGCCTGCTCTTCCAGCCAAGTACATTGGTCTCAATTGAATAATATACATAATAAGTTAGGAAGGCATTTTAGGAACTGAAAGTGATTTCCTACTTCCATCTGCAGAACTTGCAGTGTTTACCAAAGGATAGGAAATTAAACTCAAGACATCATCACCTCATTACCCACAGTACAATAGCAAAGCCAAAATGCCATGAACACCATTAACTGACATTTCCCTAACTGCAAGGAGTCTGATCAATCAGAGTTTGTAGCTCGATTAGATCGATGCAGCATGTTGAGTGAAAGTGCAGGAATACCGACACAGGAGTACAGATAGATAGCAGAAAAACTTCTGCAGTCTTAATATTTAACTGAGGAAGATACCCACGTATTAGTTGATGTGAAATAGCATCAACAGTGATTATGACAGAACATTGAAGAAATATATCTTAATAATAGTGTGGGGAAACCTCCCTGGCCTGACTAGTCAGAATATTGTCATGTGTATGTGGTGGCTCTGAGAAGCTTTTATGTAGAAACTGGAGATTCATCATAATGCAGGAGTCAGTGTCAGTTGATCTCTGCTGATAATTCAGCTGTTAGCAAAACTTCTAGGATGAAGAACCTTTCTGCAATAATATCCTGCTGATTTGCTGAACTATTCACTGTCTCCAAATGAAATAACAACATCTACACCATCTGAAGAAGCTGAAAATCAGACACCAACCACCAATCACAAATTTGGAAGACAGTAGCTCAATTGAAGGAGTATTTGTTTTATACCTGATTTGATTTGTTTATGTAACTTTCAGAAATCTTCTGCATTTTATTTTTAAAAAGCTTTGTGATAAAATGCATTTTATTTCTGTTCATTTGTGCCTTGTCAGTCAGCTCTTACACATATTGCAATATTCATAGAATAGAGTACAGTATTTGTATGACAGTACTGATTACATAGTTTAAGTCTACTGAGGAACAAGGCTAGGGCTTGTTGCAAGGTTTTCAATAGGCCACTCAAATCAGTTCAAGTGTCACTGTTTTAGTTTTAATTAGTCAGTTGGAGGCAGTCAAAGCAGAACATTGCACCTTTGGACTGCTGGTCATTCTGGCACTTACGAGCAGTGGAAGAGAGTCTGTATTGAAAAGGTGCCACTGTAGCACATCCTGGACAGTTAGGTCTCAGGAAAGGCCTCAGAGTCAGGTGTAGCTATGAGTTTGGGTTAAAACTCAGGAAAGATCTGGGAGCTGCTTGGGGAAGTTGGGGCTTGGAGAATCACTGGGAACCATCGTTGCAACTGTAGTGAGGGTTAAGGAAGCCCACAAGCAGTATTAACGTGGTGCAGCTAAAAAAATTTAACAGCTGGAAAGAATCCCAGGGGGGTGAAGCTAGCTATTTCCCATGAGGAGATGTGGTGTGGAATTTCAAGAATCCAGTGGTATGCAGCTTTGGGGAAGGGATCAAGCTAACAGGTATTGAGTAGTTTTTGACAGAACAAATTCTAAGAGAGTTCTAAAGTCAGATTTTTGACAATAAATAATTTGAATCCCTTGTGAAGGAGACAAAGTTTTAAAAGGATCTGGTGACTCACATCATCGTTAACATTGGGGGGGATGGGGGGAGGAGGAGTGTTGGTGAAAAGCCTGTGGGATTTGAATACATGTCCAATTTTATATGCTCTATGGGATGTTTGGCCACAGTTTAGTGCCCATATTTGCCTAATGTTCATTCTGCACATTAGACAATGTGATATGTAGATTGTAGATTGTTTGCTGGTCTAACATTGTACAGTGAAGTGTATTTTGTTTGATCAGTAAGTACTGAGGACCTCAAACTTTGTCCACTTACAGCAAAAGAAATTGCTGGGTTGCTAGCCAGACTGTAACATAAATTTGGCGGTCTCATCAGGGATCATAACAACTCTAAAATAAATAGTAAATCTTTTATCTCCTGAGGGAGACTCATTTGTTAAATGTGAGTAGCATCTGAGCCATCATTGTATGTGATTACCTTGTATTCTTCCTTTCCTTTCTGTGTGGCCTGATAAAGTAACAGACTTGTTTTGAAGTCTGAAACTACTGGAAATTAATTTGAAATCCATAAGCTTGTCCCTATGCCTGTTTTATAAAGAGAAGGTTATATAATGCAGTTGAGTATTGTTCTTGCCTGAGCCAGAAGATCCCTGTTGGAGTCCTGCCCTGAGACTGGATGGCCAGGGAAGATGCATTCATAACATTGCCAAACGAGTTGAGTTTCAGCCTGCAGATTCATGGTCAGCCATCCAATGGAAAGAAAGTAGGAACCTCGACCACCCTATTCATAGGTCTCGAGTACAAGGCTTTGTAAAAGTGCATGTTGTCATAGCAACCCAGATTCACTGCACAGCCACAATTTAAAGTGGTATTGTAACAGTTTATTGAGGCAAAAAGGCTCAAAGAAAAATGTTGTGAAGATCTGGCTTTGAGGTAATGTAGAATGAATTAGGATCTTGGCAGTAGGAGGGGACAAGTGGATGTGAAGACCTGCATTCTTTTGAAGGTGAAGGAAGGTGTATTGCATGGCAACAAGATATTAAATGAAATTCTGCTGATAGAGAAGCAATGTAAATCAGTCATTATGGAGTGATGTCTCTGCAGAGGCTCCTCAACAGGTATAAGATGTAAATTCTTTGCTTTAATTTTAAATTATTCAGTCTAAACAATCAACTGTTCAATTAAATTTTTCCCAAAGAACCATGAGCTGAGCACACCTAGACATCGTGTTTCCAAAGCAGAAACTCATGTAATTCTGAGTTCCAGCTGCTAGAACATTTCTTGCCCTGAATGAAAGCAGTTTAATAGGGCATATGTATGCAAAATTAATCTTTAACTGGAATGGTGCCACACGGCTCTGAGCTAACTTGATGCCATGGCTTAGTTAATAAAGGCAAGTGATAGCAGAAATATGAGACAGTATCTTTTATGTCTTTTCACAGCCTCAAGGAGTATAGTCAGAGATTGTATTTTCAAAGAGAACATTTTCATTATTGAAGTCTTGCCTGTCTTATATGCAGTCCCCTGCTCTCTCAAAGACGGATGCTATTCATTTGTTCAGTGCAGCTAACAATAAACCTACAAATATGGTTTGTTCAAAGTTATAAACCTAGTAATTAATTGTTTCATTTGTTCTAATATTTGGATTAAAATCACATGGTGTCTTATCATTAACATTCATCTGAATATTTATCCCCACCATCTTACCAAAAGCCTCAGGCTGCTTATTTTAAATGAGTTACTGTCATTAAAATAACAAGCAGGGAAAATTTAATCAAATATCAAGACATTCCTCTTTCTGTTCTATTGCAGCATAGAAACATGAGAAAAAGATTTAGCATCTTCCACCACGTACTCAGATCATGACTGAAATGTGTCCCAACTCCACTTATTCTCTATTTTGTTTCTGATTTACAGCGTCTGCAGTTCTTTCAGTTTCCGCTTATTCTCTTTTGTTTCATATCCTTAGATAACCTTACCGAACACAAAAATCTAGCCATCTCCGTATCAAACATATTAATTCACTCAGCATCCGTAGCCTTGTTTATTTCTGCTGGACTTGGAGTGGTTTTGGAGACATTATTGAAGGCCATGCTTAAATATTGGCCTAACTCCCTGTTCAACCATGTAGAATATCAAATAGTCAGAAAATGGCAGGAGGAGGCATAGCAGACACCTCCAAGAGTGTTACCATAACCGCCTGACCTAGCTATCTCTGCAGAGGATGGTAGAAAGAGCAGGTAACAGATTATAGCAGCCAGTCCATGCAGAGACTAAAGTGTAGAAAACAGAACCAATTTGCAACTGAGCACAAAGTGGTGCCAATCCTTAGTTAAATTGAGAGATAGCGTTTAATATATCGCTGGTGCTATACATGATTCATTCATGAGGTGTGGGCATTCCTGGTAAAATGAGCATATATTTTTGATCCCACAAAAATGGTGGTGAGCCAACTTCTTGAACTGCTGAAGCCTGTGAAGTTTAGGTGGACCCACGGTGCTGTTATGGAGCATGCTTCTGATATTTAACACAGTGAAAAATAATGAAATATGATAACTTTCCAGATCAGGATGGTGTGTGACCTGGAGGAGGACTTAGGGGTGTTCCCATTTCTTTGCTGCCCTTTATTTTTCTAAGTGGTAGAGGACACTTGTTTAGAAGTTGCTGACAAAGAAATTTCAGCGAGTTACTTCAGTGCACATTTTGGTGGAATGAGTGAATTTAAGATTTTTGCTGTCTCTAGATTGCTAGCACAAAATAGAAAGAAGCAAGCTAAGGAGGTGGAAGAACAAGGACACCTGCATCTCCTTAGACATTTCAAGAAGATGGTTGCTATAACACGAAGCTGGCTTCAACAGGGGTCTTAGCATTGCTGAGGTCATTCAGAATAACAGCATCATGTTGCATTATCCTCTATCTCTCAAGGAATATAAATAGGTAACATGAGTGGGGGAAAGTATGGCAAATGGAGTACAACATAGGAAAATGTTAGGTTGTCCACTTTAACTTGAAGAACAGAGAATTAGAATATTACCTAGGTGGATAGAGACTGAAACATGCTACAGTAAAGAAAGATCTGGGTGTCCTTGCTCATGATTCATAAAATGAGAGTGTGCAGGTACTGCAGGGGATCAGGAGGATAAATGGAATGTTGGACTTTACTGCAAGGCTTAGGGAGTAAACATGAAGGGAAGCCTTCCTACAAATGTACAGGCTTCTGATGTGACTGCACCTAGAGTAGTGTGCACTGCTTTGGTCACCTTACTTAAGGAGAAATGTAGTTCCATCAGAAGCTGTTTAGCAATGGTGCATGAGACGGATTTCTGGGATTGAGGGGTTGTTTTATGAGAAAAGGACGAGCATTTTGGACTCGTACTCACTGGATTTTACAAGAATGATCTTATTCAAATATGTAAGATTCTGAGGGAGCTTGACAGAATGGATGCTCAAAGATATTTCCTCTCACTGGGAAACCCAAAACTAAGGGTACATTTTAATACTTAGGGACTTTGCGTTTAAGAAAGGACTGGGGAGGAATTCCTTCCGTCAGTTTGTCAGTCTTTGGAATTATCTGCCACAGAGTGCCATGGAGATTGAGTTATTGAACTTATTTAAGCCTAAATAAGACAGATCTGCATTGGTGACAATGTAGCAAAGATTCACTAGATTGGTACCTGGGATGAGTAAAAAGAGTGAGTAAATTGAATCCATATTTTCTGAAGTTTAGCAGAATGAGAGGTGACCTCGCTGAAACATTACATATTCTGAAAGGGATTGACAGGGTAGAACACCAAGAAGTTCCCCAGCAGGTAAGTCTGGGACAGAAAGCCATGGTATCTGGATCAACAGCTGATGTCTTGGGACTGAGATGAGGAGAAGATTTGTGGCTATTTAGAATTGCAATAAACGATTTAAATAGAGATTAAAATAGATACAGAGGAAATTGAGTGCCCAGGTGCGCAAATTACACAAAAAGAAGTTTGTAAGTACAGCAAATTGTTAAGAAAGCAAGTGGGATACTCTGTGTTGCAAGAGGAACTAAATATAAATGTAGAGAAGTTTTACTGCAATTGTGCAGGGTGTTGCTGAAAACACATCGG
The DNA here is from genome assembly GCA_024137785.1 of Ginglymostoma cirratum. NCBI lineage: Eukaryota > Metazoa > Chordata > Chondrichthyes > Orectolobiformes > Ginglymostomatidae > Ginglymostoma > Ginglymostoma cirratum. Next base: position 13,083,159 of record JAHRHZ010000031.1, read on the forward strand.
GAGTACTGACTGTATTTTTGGTTGCCTTATTTGAAGAATTACATAATCTCGGTTATTGGGTTTGGTTAGTTGGTTGGACTGCCAGCTGCAAAGCAAAATGATGCCAACAGCATGGTAAAATTCTTACACTGGCTGAGTTTACCATGAAGGATGCTCCTTCTCAACCTTTCCCCTTGCCTGAAGTGTGGTGGCCCTCAGGTTAAACCTCTAATGAGAGTGCAGCCCTATAGTCTGGTAGGATTACGGTAACTTTACCTTTACCTATAATTGCTTTAGAGGCAATTCAAAGAAGGCTCATTGGACACCACCCTGGAATTAAAGTCTTCTCGCATGAAGAAAATTTAAACAGGTTAAGCTTATAGACATTAGAATTTAGAACAATGACACGTTATCTATTTGAAAGCTGTGAGTCTTGAGGAGATTTATGATTATTTTTCTTCCCTCAGTTGGTCTTATAGCATGGAATTCTGTTTCCAAGTGAGTAGTGAAGGCAGTGTTTTTAAATTTGTTCAAAGCTGAGTTAGATAAATTCCCAATAGACAAGGGTACCAAGAATTATGGGGTACAGGTAACCAGCTCAGTCTTTGAATGTTGGAGCAGGCACAAAGGGTCGCATGGTCTACTACTGCTCACAAGTCCTGTGTTCCTTTTTCCAATTTTACGTTTCAGAATGCTCCATCATTGAATATATTTATGGCTATGATAGAGAGATCTTTGGTGTTTTAGGTAATCAATGGATGTGCAAAATGAGAGAAAAACAGATTCGAAGCCATGAGCAGATTGAAAATGCAACGGATTAGCTAGGTCATACAGTCTACTCCTCCTCTATCATATGTTTTATAGATAGGCAGAAAGAGAGCAACATCAGTGCATGAATGAAAAGGGTTCATCACGTGTTCAGATATTACTTGCAGCCACCAGCATAAGATAATGATGCTGCTTGCACCATATAAGGTATGCAGTAAGAATCATCACTGATGAGTCATCTGATGCAGGTCACAGGTAATGGATATCTTGTGTCGCATATTATGACCAGGTAAGGAGGACTGAATTGATTCCCCTCTTTTCAGCTTCCTTGGTAAGCCATAACAATGCCACATGCTCTTTTTAGCTGAAGCCTATACCCCTCTCTGTTTTAAACAAAAGGCAAGACAAGATGCTGGTCATCCCTATCCAGCCTGTGCTTTCAAACTTAAAGCACAATATCCAAATTTGGCTGTGATTCCACAATTGGACAATATCTGCAAAATAATCCCATGTGTAGAAGGAATTAGATTAACAACCAATGTAGAATTGTCAGTCAGACTCTAAGTGTAGCACACTTGAATGTACTGGAAGTTACATTTGTTAATGCACAGGACCCTGTTCTTGCAGACAAAAAGAACATATACACATTTATATTACAGTTATTTAACTCAGCACAACAAGTGACAACCAACCTTGGGTTTGCTTCTCAGGGCAATGACTTGGCTAATCAGAGTCAACCTGGCTTTAAATTTTTAAGAACATTTGGCAATTAACTGTCAGCCATCATCTATCTAGTGCAATCTCCACAGTATACCTGTACCAGAGTGCAGTTGCCAACTCTTCTCACTCAATGTGAAATGTTGTATTCCCTTCACATCGGTCTTACTGTGAATGATTCTTGATGAGTACAAGATGACAAACTTTGATAAAATGTGTATTTTTCTGAGACAGACAGACAGAGAGAGGGAGGGAGATTCCATAACTCCTAATCTGCAGTTCAACTTTCTTCTCTCACTTCCAAAACAGCTTCTTGGAGTACAATGATTTGAATATTTCTTTGTCTGAGTTCATTTTAATCAAGTTTGCAGGATATGTTTTCATCTCCAATATGCAAGCAATATCATTAAGATGTAAAATAAAACAAGGAGATGAGGGTTTATTTGTACCTCCACCTCCCTTGCCAGGATGGGTTGACTAACTTCCTTACCTTTGGATAAAATGTTAATTTCAGCTCAAGCTGTCTATTGTCTAATCCATGTTGAAACATAACCGTTTGTGATTAGGCAATGCTTGTGGTTATTTTGTCAGTGCTTTTGGTTCATTTTTCATATCATTTCAGTCCATGAAAATGCGCTGAATTAGACAATAGAAATCATAACATCAGTAGTCAATATTTTATACATCATGATGGCCAACTAAACAAAGGGTGAGGTAACAGACTAGTTCTGTTATAGATATTGAGATAAGGACCTATACCACTCTCACTGTACTACACTCTCTGCACTTGTCATGTAAAAGCCTTTCGGACCCTGGAGCAAGATTGTGATGATGTTCTGGAGTTGATCTTCACTGGGTATAAGTAACACAACATGGGTGGAGTGAAAGGAAGAGCTAGGTAGAAGCCTGAAGTTGAGCCAAGTAAATAGTAGAAACATGTGAAGTAGACCAACTAGCATTAGGTGATAGAGTTCATAGAATAGTCTTCCAATAATGTAACAGTAAGATTAGAACATGGTATATCTCTGAATACTATGTATTGTAAAATTTAATCCTAAAATTTACACATGGACATACAGACTGGGACCAGAAGTACACTACTTGGCAATTGAAGTCTGTTCTGCCATTCAATAAGATCTTGGTTGATTTGTTTGCATTTAGAATTCCACATTCCCAATTGCCCCCAGTAACCTTAGATTCATTTGCCTAACAGGAATCCACCCACCTCTGTTTTAAAAATATCAATGACTCTGACTCACCCGCCTTCTAAGACAGAGAGTTCCGAAGTCACACAACCATGTTCTGGGTTTTAGAAGCTAAAGGAAGGATAGGAAAGGAGGCAAGACAGGGGTGAGGAGGGTGTTGGCATTTTTGATTCAGGAATACGTTACTGCTGTAACTAGAAAAGATGGTTCTGAAATATCGTCCAGTGAAAATATATAGATAGAATTTAGAAATAAGAAAGGAGAGATCACTTCGATAGGATTGTACAATAGGCCCCCCAGTAGTCAGAGGGAAATTGAGAAACAAATATATACGGAGATGTCAGATATATGTAAACATAATAAAGTTGTAATATTGGGGGGATTTTAATTTTTCAAACATTGACTGGGGCTATCATAGTGATAAAGGTTTGGATGATGAAGAATTTGTCAAATGTGTTCAAGAAAATTTTCTTTATTAATATGTAGATGCTCCTACTAGAGAAGGAGCAAAACTTTTGGGCAATAAGGTATGGCAGGTGACTGATGTAAAAGTGGGGGAACACTTTGGGTCTAATGATCATAATTCTATGAGTTTCAAAATGGCTAGGAAAAGGATAAGCTTTCCGTAAAAGTTAAAGTTTTTAATAGGAGTAAGGCAAATTTTAATGGTACGAGACAAAAACTTTCAAAAGTTGATAGGAATAGACTGTTTGCAGGTAAAAGGACGGCTGACACCTGGGATGTGTTCAAGAGTGTGATGAGGAGAGTTCAGAGGCATTTTGTTCCTATTAGAGTGGAGGGTAAGGCTGGTAAGATTAAGGAACAATGGAGTAATAAAGGTATATTGAGGTTCTACTCAAGAATAAAAGAGAGTCTTATCTTAGATATCGACAACTTGGTTCAATTGAACCTCTTAATCAATACAGAGTGTAAGGGCGTTCTTAAGAAAAAAATCAGGAAGGCAAAGAGGGGATATGAGATAGCACTGGCAGATAAGGTTGAGGATAATCCAAAGATATTCTACAAGTACATTAAGAGCAAAAGGGTAATTAGAGAGAGGGTAGGGCCTCTTAAAGATCAGGGAAATTGTCTTTGTGTTGAACCCCAGGGGATGGGAGAGGTACTAAATGAATATTTCACGTCAGTTTTTGCTGTGGGGAAAGAAATGGGGTCTAGATAATGCAGAGAAATAAACTTTGATGTTTTAAAAACAGTTCGTATTGCAGAAGAGGAATTTCGGGAGCTCTTAGGTAATATAAAGGTGGATAAATCTCCGGGACCTGATCTAATGTATGCCAGAACGTTGTGGAAGAAAGGAAGGAAATTGGGAGACCTCTTGCAGAGATATTTGTACCATCTCTAACTACGGGTGAGATGCTTGTTGACTGGAGGGTGGCTAATGTTGTCCCTTTTAAAAGAAAGGTTTTAAAGAGAAACCAAGGAAATATAGACCTGTGAGTCTGACTTTGGTTGTATGTAAACTGTTGGAGGTGATTTACACAGAGGGTCGTTCACGTGGTGAATGTGGGTAAAATTACAATGTTTCAAAGACATTTGGATAGGTACATGAAAAGGAAAGGTTTGGAGGGATATGGGCCAGGAGCAGGCAGGTGAGACTAGTTTAGTTTGGGATTATGTTCAGCATGGACTGGTTGGTCCAAAGGGTCTTTTTCCGTGTTGTGTGACTCTATAGCCTCGTGAGAGAACGAAAACCATGTCTATTTTAAAAGGATGATCTCTAATTTTAAAACAGCGCCCCGTACCTCTGGACTGACCCATAAGAGGAAACGTCCCTTCCAAGTCCATTTTGTGAAGATCATTTAGGATCTTATACACTTCCATTAAGTCACCTGTCACTGTTCTGAACTCCATTAGAAACAAACCTCACCTTTCCAAACAATCATGAAAAGACAACCCACTCTTTCGAAGTATCAATCTCATACACCTTCTGTGAACTGCTTCCGAAGCATTTACAACCTTTGTTAAATAAGGAGACCGAAACTGCACGCAGCATTCAGGATGTCATCTCATTAATGTTCTGTGCCACTGACAAACAACATCCTTCCTTTTATGACTTATTTACTTGTCACTCCTTGCTACTGCTTGTTACGTATCAGAATAGAACCTCTCTACATATTTTAAAAAGTTAGCCGAGACCCTAACTTTTTCTTATCTTAAAGGTAGATGTGAAGTGCCTTGTTCCAGATGCAATTTGACTGGTGAAACTACTCAACGTTAAGTAAAACACAATTTATTCAGACTATGGTTGAAATACAGACAAAAGAAAGAGGAATTTAGAATAACTTAATTATTGGAAAATTTAATCGTATGATAGACACAGTGCCTATTACTAATTAACTGTTCCAATATAGTAGCATTCCATAAACACACTCCTTGGTAAAAAGGTAAATTCAGGCACAGATTCTCACATGCAGTTCTCCCATCCAGAAGGAAAAAGCATCAAGAGATAATTCAGAGAAAGTAGCAACCAGGAGACATTCATTAAAGCTCCAACTGTTTTGAGAGTCCGAAAGCTTTTGCTTAAAACTAAACCTAAAAAGTAAAAGCAAAATTAGAAAGCCTGGTCTGTGAGAGCAGGCCACAGCCTGGCTGCTTTCATTGTTCCAACTTCAAAAACACACCCTAAGGCCTCACAAATTATTTACTTTTTTAGGGACAACTCTCTACCACTGCCTTGCAACCTCTCTTCAAAAAAAAAGGAAAAAAAAAGCCTCTTAAAGTGATAGCATCATCACACTGCTTAAGGATGTGTCAGTCTCCTCCTTGTATTTAGTCTGTGTCCAAGCATCCACCGCACCCTGGGGTTGTGAATTCCACAGAATCACAATCCTCTTCATCACTGTTTTAAATATACCACCCTTTAGCCTAAAACAGTGACCTTTCATTCTAGATTGACAAATAAGGAAAGTGTATCTGTTCTGCAATTTCCTTATATCTTCTTCACAATGTATTTTCTTACCCATCTTGGCACCATCTGCAACAGCAGCCAGCCTTTGCTGTGTTCATCTAGTTCATTAAACTGTAAAAAAAACTGAGGGTCTCACACAGACCCCTGTGGGACTGCACTAATTACATTCTGCCAGTGAGATGAATAACCATTTACTCTGTTTTCTGCTAGCCAGCCGATCTTCCTTCCATGCTAATATGTTACCCTCTATAATATAAGCTTTTATTTACTGACATAATTTTTGATGGGCCACCTTATCACATGCCATCTCAAAATCCAAATATATCATGTCTATAATCTTCCTGTTGTCCCCAGCACATGTTATTCCTTCAAAGACCTCCAATAAATAATTCGATAAATATGATTTCTTTTCGATAAAACTATATTCACACTTTCCCCATTTCAGATGTCAAGCTAACTGGTCAATCATTTCCTGCTTCCTGCCTCGCTTCCTCCTTGAATGCAGGAGTTATATTTGCTACTTTCCAGATGGTTGGAACCTTTCCTGAATCTATGAAATTTTGGAAAATTAATAACAAGGTATCAGAACCTCATTAGCCATCCCTTTTAAGACCCAGGATGTTGTCTATGAAGTCTTGTTGGCCCATATCTCCATAAGTTTTCTCGACAATATTTTGCTCCCTCTTGTAATTTTGCTAAGTTCCTCCCTCCTATCTCCTAATTTAGGGGTGTTACTGGGATACGTTTTGTATCCTCCATAGAGAAGACGGATGCAAAATATTTGTCCATTCCATCTGTCATTTGCTTAGTATCTATGATCAACTCCCCCATTCTCACTGTCCAGCAGACCAACACTCTACCTATTTTCTTCTTGCTTAAATACCTGTAGAAACTCTCACTATCTATTCTTATTTTCCTAGCTAGCTTCCTATCAGACTCTAATTTCTTCACCTTGATTAGCATTTTTGGTCATTCTCTTCTGTTCTTTATATTCTGATAAATTATCTGCCCACTACCCATCTTTGCAAAGTTATGTGTTTTTCTGTAACTCCTTTAGCTAACCATGAACGGTGGGTCCTCCCTTTATAATTTTTCTTTATGGTCAGATTACATGTGTTCCGAGTATTCTGAAATATCCCATTCGATATCTGCAACTGTTGATCCCCTACCCATATATGCCAGTTCATTTCAGCTGGCTTAGCTTTCATGCCCTCAAAGTTGCCCACATTTCGATTTAAAATGCTAGTCTTAGACCTGATCTTATCCCTTGCAAACTGGATATAGAATTCAATCATAATGTGGTCACAGCTACGTAACTCCACTGCTAATTCTGCACACTCAGAGATCTCTAATTAGTCCTTTCACATTACACAATATAAGTTTAATATAACCCGTTTCCTGGTTGGTTTCCAAAATAAACAATCTTAAAAGCATTCTATGAACTTCTCATCCAGTGTACCACTGCTTATGTGATTTTTTAAAATGTGGATTAAAGTTACCCAGGATTATTGACATCGCTTTATCGCAAGGCCCCAATATTCCTCCTTGTATGCCTTGTCCCACATTGTGATTACTGTTAGGGGATCTCTCGAGCACTTCTACAATTGTCATCTTTTCCCTACTATTCCTAATTTCCACCCAAACTGAATTTACACTTTGAACTCTTGAAAAAACATCATCTTTAATTAGTACACAAATACCCCCCTCCCTTGATTAACAATGCGATCCCTCCACTTTTACTTCACTTCCTGTTCTTCCTGAAAGGCGTATAGCCCTGAATATTTAGAACCTAATCTTTGGCATCCTGAAGACATATTTCAGTAATGGCTATCAGATCATAACAATATACTTTGAGTGCCATTAATTTGTTTACTTTGTTATGAATGCTACATGCAGTCAGATATGAAGCCTTCATTTTTTTGTTATCTTTGTAACATTTATCTTGATTTGATGATTTATTTCTACATTTGTTTTCTCTCTGTCCCTAACTGCTATTCTCTGATCCTCATTTCCCATATTGTTATTTTCTTCTTTTACCTTTTCTCTGGTCTTTGATGTATCATGTCTTTCCACGTTTGATCCTCTGCCCCTATCCTGCAAAGAGTTTGTGGACACTGGCATGAGAGGTTTGAAATAAATTGGACCAAAGTGGACAAATGCAGGTTTACTTTGCTGTGTTCAGTGTTGTGCAATAAAACATACACTTGACAATATATTGGCAAACTGGATGCATTTTTCTGGCTTGATTTAGCAGGCATGGTCTGAGTAAATTTTATGACTTTTTTTTATTCTCCTTTCATACTCTGCCTTCACCGATTGACTGTGACAAGTGTGTGAAATATGTCTGACCCGTTGCTGCATTTGCTGAATACCTGTCATAAATTCCTCTTGGTAACTCAAATTTATGGATATAATTTATGAGTGTAACCAGCACTCCTTGGATTGCTAGTTAAAAGGTTACAACCTATTTGTGGTTCTCATGTAAAACAGCATTGTTTCACCACAGGGTGTCATTGACACATGTAACTAGCGTCCTGTCTCGCTTCTGTAGAATTAGGATGCAGTGCTCTACTGATGTAACAGAGTAACGCTGGATTTATTCTCCAATGTCATATAACCCTTGTCACGAAGTAAGGAGAGTTATTGTGATTACTATTAATTGGTGAGTCATCTTAACTTTCCTTTGTATTGGCTAATATTTCAATTTGAAAATGATAACCTCAGGAGTTCTGGCCGGAATGTATTGTCATTGCTTGCTTTTAGTAATTTTCCATAGGAAAAGTTAGAAACTACGAGTTACTTCTAGTCTTTGCTTTGAACGAAAAGAATGTTAGAAATACTAAAATGTTATAGCTCAGAAGGAGATCCTTCAGCCCATTGTACATATGCTAACCAATAAAGAGCTTTCCAGCCTATTCCCAGTTTTTAGTTCTTCCATTTCTTCTAGTGCAAATTCAAGAATTATTTTAAGTGTCTTGAGTGTTTCTGTCTCTACACCATTTCAGGCTGATTCCTGCCAGGCTCTGGTTGTAAATAATTTCTCCCCTAATCCTTCTACCAATTCTCAATCCATGCCTTCTGATAATTGACCTGATAGATGGTCTGCGAAGCGGTCACCCAGCCTACCCTTCGTTTCCCCAATGTAGAGGAGAATGGGTGACTGCTTCGCAGAACATCTGTGTTCTGCTCGCAAAAGTGAGCCTGAGCTTCCAGTTGCCTGGAACTTTAACACACCACCCTGTTCCCTGGCCAACATCTCTGTCTCTGGCTTGCTGCAGTGTTCCAATGAAGCTCAGCACAAGCTGAAAATACAACACCCCATTTTCCACTTAGGGACCCTGCAGTCCTCCGGACTCAATATCGAGTTCAATAATTTTAGGCCTAAACTCTCCCATGTCCTAGCCCCCTACCCCACACACCAGGCCTTGTTATCACATAGCCTGCCACTACACACTACCTATTGTTAGTCACTAACAGTCCCCATTAACAGCTATTCATCCTCCTCTCCAGATCATTCTCAACTCCTTTGTCTATCCAGCTGCTGTTCTGTCTCTTTGGGCTCTATCCTTTATCCTATCGTTTGCTCCCTACCCCATCCCCCTCCCTATTTTGTGCACATAAACCAATGTTTTCCTGCTACTAATCAGTTCTGAGGAAGGGTCACTGGACCCGAAGCATTAACTCTGACTTTCTTTCTTCACATACGTTGCCAGACCTGATGAGCTTTTCTGGCAACTTCTGTTTTTGTTCCTGATTTACAGCATCTGCGCTTCTTTCCGGTTTTTACATTTCTTCTTATCCTGCCATCAATTGTATATTCCCTTAAGGAGTTGTCTTCTATAAGACATAGATGAAGCAGCAGCAGGAGGCCATTCAGCCCATCAAGTCTGCTCCACCATTCAATGGTATCAAGGCCAATCTGATTTGAATTGAATGAGCTTTCAAATTGTATTTGAATTGTATTCAAATTGTAATTCAAATTGTATTTGAATTGAATGAGCTTTATTGTAACATACTCACCTGAGTACAGTGAAAAATTTACAAGTTGCCACTTACGATGGCATCTTAGGTATAAGGTTAGCTGGATAGAGATTCTTGTCTTTTCCCCATAACTCTATGAAATAACTGCACACCCGCCTGTATCCCATCACCAAAGTCACCCTTTATTTACTTGTGCCCAGTACACTGGCCCACTTGGAGTCAGTCCCCTGAACGGATGAAATTCTAAATCTCCTGTTAATATTGGTCAGCCGCTGCCTCCTGATTGGCCCAGGTTAACAACCCCAATCAAGAGCCTCAAAGTCAATGCGGTCCACCTGGTTCCAATCACTACACCCTCTATTCCCTTACTGATTGAAACTCTTGTCAATTTCTGCCTTAAATACACATAGCAACCTGACCTCCTAAGATTCAATACATTCTGAGTGAAAGAATTCCTCTTTATCTCTGTCTTAAATAGGTGACCCCTTTCTACTGAGATGATGCTGTCTGGTCCTCGACCCTTACACAAGGGGTTACAACCTTTCTGCATATACCCTGTTCAAAAAAAGTCCCAGAAGAATTTTGTATGTTTCAACAGAGTTTCCTCTTATTCTTCTAAACTCCAAAAAGTCCAGGCACAACCTGTGTAATGTCATCTTATCGGAGAGCCCCTCTGTATCCAGAATCAGCATAGTGAACGTTTTCTGGACTGTCTCCATGCCAATATACCTTTCCTTAGATAAAGGGCCCAAAGTTGTTCATAGCATTCCAGCTGTGGTCTGACTATTGCCTTATGTAGTTTTAGCAAGATCTCCCAATTTTAAACTCCTTTCTTTTCAAAATAAAGGCCAACATTCCATTTGCCTTCCCTGTTGTCTGCTGAAATTGTAAATTTTTTAAATCGAACTGGTTCAGATACACTATGACATATCTTTACAGCAGGTAGGTCTTGAACCCAGGCCCTCTAGCCCAGGGCTCTGCTGACATTGATTTCTGCATGAAGACTCCCAAATCCCTCTGTGCTTATAGCTTTCTGCAGTCATTCTCCATTTAAATAATATTGAGCTCCTCTGGTCTTCCCACCAAAGCACATACCCTTACATTTTCCCACATTAAAGAATATCTGCTAAATTGTTGCCTGCTTCAAAGTGCGTCACCTCACACTTTTCCAAGTTGAATTCCATTTGCCACTTTACTGTCCACCAGACCGGCCCATTGTTATATGCGTGAAGTTTAGTTTTCTTCCTCTACTAACCACACAGCCAGATTTTGCATAATCTGCAATTTTTTGAATCACACCTGTCACATTTAAATTCAGATCAGTGATATGTGAAAGGCCAAAAACCTAGCACTTAGCCTTGCAGACCCTTAATGGAAACGGCTGTTTGAGGTAATGGTTCTGAAAGAATTAATGCTTATGTGACTTTGAGCTCCCCTACCTGATAAGGTCTTTTGGATCGAATCAGATGAGCTCTACACAGTCATTCAGCTGGAGCAGATTTTCTGGACAACTCCCAAGAGTAATGATGCCTAACTGATAATAAGCGGCATTTATTACTATCATGCAATGTGAATGAAGACAAGTGCCTCTTCTGTTTAGGCTCACCAGTGATTTATCCTCTATACTCTACCACTGATAATTAGATAGTCCCGAGACACAGTATAAACAAAGGAAGATCGCAGCGGTGAACTACCTTGACTGCCCCAAGCTCAGTACTGCATGCTGACTATTACCCTTTGCTACCTCCCACTTAACCAATTTTGGATCTAACTATCTACTTTCCATTGGATCTCATGGGCTGTTTTCTGATCAATCTGCCACCTGTAACCTTTTCAAAAGTTCTTGCTAAAATGCATGAAAATTGCATCAGATCTCTTTATTAGACCTTCAAAACATTTTATCCTGTTTGCAAACCAAGGTGCTTAGTCAGAATGGTCTGTAATTATTTGGGTTACCTCTCTCCTTTTTTAAGCATCACAAAAATAGCTGTCATCCAACACTCCAGGGTCTCAACTGCAGCTAGACAGGATTAAAAAATGACGATAAGGGCCTCAACTGTTTCCTCCTCTGCTCTCTTAGCAGTCTGCTATGATAATTTATCCATTTTCAAAGATGCTCAAACCCTTCATATCTCCTCAAAGAGACAGTAGGAACTGCCGATGTTGGAGCCTGAGATAACAAGATGTAGAGCAGGATGAACACAGTAGGCCCGTTTCAGGTCTGGACCCTTCTTCAGAAATGGGGGAGGGGAATGGGGCTCTGAAATAAATGGAGAGAGGGGGAGGCGAGGATAGAAGGTGGAGAGAAGACAGACAGGTCAAGGAGACGGGGATGAAGCCAGTAAAGGTGAGTGTTGGTAGGGAGGTGGGATGGGGGTTGGTCAGTGAGGAGGGAGGGGTGGGTAGGTGGGAGGGAAGACGGACAGGTCAAGGAGGCAGGGACGAGATGGGCTGGTCTTGGGATGAGGTCGAGGGTGGGGAGATCTTGAAGCTTGTGAAGTCCACATTGAGACCATTGGGCTGCAGGGTTCCCAGGCGGAATATGAGGTGCTGTTCCTCCAGCCTTTGGGTGGCATCGTTGTGGCACTGGAGGAGCCCCAGGATGGACATGTTATCCAAGGAGCGGGAGGGGGAGTTGAAATGGTTCGCGACTGGGAGGTGTTGTCCTTTGTCATGAACCCCAGTGTAGGTGTTCCACAAAGCGGCCCCCAAGCCTCCATTTGGCTTCCCCGATGTAGAGGAGGCCACATCGGGAACAACGGATACAGTATACCACATTAGCAGATGTGCAGGTGAATATCTGTTTGATGTGGAAGGTTTTCTTGGGGCCTGGGATGGAGGTGAGGGGAGAGTTGTAGGGGCAGGTGTAGCACTTGCTCCAGTTGCAGGGAAAAGTGCCGGGGGTAGTGGGGCTAGTGGGGAGTGTGGAGCGGATGAGAGAGTCACAGAGAGAGCGGTCCCTCCGGAAGGCAGATAAGGGTGGGGAGGGAAAAATGTCCTTTGTAGTGGGGTCAGATTGCAGGTGGTGGAAGTGGCGGAGAATGATGCTCATGTATCACCCCATCAACCTCCGGATTCAATGCATCATTCTCCGCCACTTCCGCCACCTGCAATCTGACCTCACTACCAAGGACAATTTCCCCTCCGTTTTTTCTCCCACCTATCCACTCCTCCCACCTCACTGACCAACCCCCACCCCCACTTCCTATCTACTAGCCTCACCCCTGCCTCCTTGACCTGTCCATCTTCCCTCCCACCTTCCCGCCCCTCCCTCCTCACTGACCAACCCCCATCTCAACTCCCTACCTATACTCACCTTTACTGGCTTCATCCTTGTCTCCTTGA
>JAHRHZ010000031.1:13101426-13169699 GCA_024137785.1 Ginglymostoma cirratum
CGCTTGGGAACCCTGCAGCCCAATGGTATCAATGTGGACTTCACAAGCTTCAAAATCTCCCCTCTCCCTACCGCATCCCAAAACCAGCCCAGCTCGCCCCCGCCTCCCTAACCTGTCCTTCCTCCCACCTGTCCGTCCTCCCTGGACTGACCTATCTCCTCCCTACCTCCCCACCTACACTCACCTTTACTGGCTCCATCCCTGCCTCTTTGACTTGTCTGTCTCCTCTCCACCTATCTTCTCCTCTATCCATCTTCTATTCGCCTCCCGCTCTCTCCCTATTTATTTCAGAACCCCCTTCCCCTCCCCCATTTCTGATGAAGGGTCTAGGCTCGAAACGTCAGCCTTCCTGCTCCTCTGATGCTGCTTGGCCTGCTGTGTTCATCCAGCTCTACACTTGATGATCTAAGACACTTTAGGACATTGAGATGTTCAGGTCATATGTACGGTAATATGTTACTCTTTCATGAGCTAGATCTGACAAGTTTCACTTTTCTAGAGGGAGATTTATTCATTTTTCTTGAGGATTATTATATCTGTGAAACACATTTGTTTGCAGTCAGGTAGTCTTCCCTTGTCATTTGACAGCATGGTAAATGACGTTGATTTTTGGCAACTATTTTGTGAGTCACAGGAACCGTGGCATTAGTGTTGTCATTATTCCACCATTTACTTCTGTTTGACACATGATCAATATAATTATACTTCCAGAACTTGTGAAAAAGATTTTTTGAAGAAACAGACACTCAAGAAATGCACAATGAATAAAGAATCTTTGATAAAGCAGACAGCTACCGTAAATAGGACTGGGTTATACAGTTTTCCTTCTCTGAGCAAAAATGCAAGTTGTACATGGCTAGACTTCAAAGGTTTACACTTCAAAAATGTATGTTCTAATGTGGAAACAGGATGGTGCAGTCAGTTCATATGTTTACCTCTCATGTAGCTTAGATTCAGCCTAGCCTATTGAAATTAGGCCCTGTCCTGTCTAAACGAGTTAGATGAAACCTCCTTAAAATTTATCTCCAAATCAGAATAGTTACGAGAATGTTTGTTAATGTAGTTTAAAAAAGCACCCCTGGCAAAGAATGCTCTTCTGGAACTAGAGTTAAAAGGAGAATTTCAAGGCTGTGCGCCCCATGACTAACCACACAGCTGGCAGCGGAATAATATGTTGTGTATCACTCAGTATAATATTTCTGACTTTATTATATAGTTTGTATACATCCTCCAATTTATCACAGAGATGTGTTATAAAATTAACGATAAGCTTCATATAACAGTGCATGTCATGGCGTTATCATGATAATAAACGTGTGATCACCTTCAGTTGGCATGTCATGTAATGCAATCATAAAACTTCCAAACAGATCTTAGCTGAGCTGGTGATCTTTACATTTTTACACATACACTACATTCACCGAGTAGGGATACCAAACCTCCAGATTGACTTTGAGACTCCGAATCAAAGATTAATTTCTTGCTTTGTTTTGAGTAAAAGAATGAGTGTGGTGTGGCAATTTTGTTCATTTTAACCAATTAGGTAATGGTACACACATTTCTGCCCTCCACTGAATGAATGCGAATGTATCCCAGATTTTACTTACTGTCATCGCTAAAAATGAACCAACATTGTTGGATTTCAGGTATTGATTCTGACGGGTGACCTGTCACTAAAAAATAAAAGGAAATTCGAGATCACTCCAGAGATGAGGAAATTACAGATCAGCTAACCTAACGTCAGTGATGGAGTACTTCATGGAAACCACCATCAGAGACAAAATGAACTTTCTTTTGGAAAAGCGTATGTTAATTCAAAGAGATACATGAAAAATATATCGAAGGTGAATCATGTCTGACTAACTTGATTGACTTGCTATCTGAAAATGTGGTTTATAATAATACCATAAGACATAGGAGCAGAAATAGACCATTCATCCCATCATGTCTGGTCTGCTATTCAGTACAATCATGGCTGATCTTATAATCTTCAACTCACTTTTCTGATTTTTCCCTGTAAGCCTGGATTCCCTTACTGATTAAAAATCTGTCTGTCTCAGCCTTGAATATACTTAATGACCCAGCCTTGTCAGCCCTTTGTGATACAGGATTCCATAGATTCACTACCTTCTAAAAGGAGAAATCCCTCTTCATATCTGCCTTAAATGTGTGACCTATTATTCTGAGATTATCAGACCTATGAGTAGAAGAGTTGGGACGTCATGCTGACGTCCAGGATGTAACAGGATGTTGGTGAGGTCTCTTCTGGAGTACTGTATCCAGTTCTGGACCCCTGCTATAGGAAGGATATTGTTAAATTGGAGAGGGTTCAGAAAACCAGAATGTTGCTGGGAATGGAAGGTTCGAATTATAAGAATAGGCTGGATAGGCTAGGACTTTTTCACTGGAGCAAATGAGATTGAGGAGTGAACTTTTTGAGATTTATAAAACCATGAGGTGCATATATAAAATGAATAGTGAGGGTCTTTTCCCTGGGTTGAGGAGTTCAAAACTAGGGAGTATATTTTCAAGGTGAGGGAAGAAAGTTTTATAAACGACATGAGGGGCAACTTTTTTACACAGAGAGTGGTTCGTATGTGGAATGAATTTCCACAGGAAATGGTGGATGCAGATACAGTTACAATGTTTAAAAGACATTTGGATAAGTACATGAATAAAAAATGTTTGGAGGGATATGGGCCAAACACAGGCAAGTGGGACTAGTTTGGTTTGGGAACGTGGTTGGCATGACTATTTGGAACAAAAGGTCTGCTTCCATGCTGTATGACTCTATGCTTGCTGATCCTGGACTTTCCTATAAGGGGAAACATCTACCCTGTCACATTCCCCAAGAATCTTGTATGTTTCAACTAAGACACCTATTCTTCTAAACTCCAATGTATACACATGCAACCTACTCAACCTCTCGGCATTGTTCCTCCATACCTGGGATCAGTCAAGTGAGCCTTCTTTGGACTGCCTCCAGTGCCAGTATAAGTTCTTAAGTGAAAGGCTCAAAACTGTTAATGTTATTCCAGCTGTGGACTGTCTAGTGCCTTGCATAGCTTTAGCAAATTGTCCCTACTTTTTCATTCTATTTGCTCTAAAATAAAAGCGAATATTCCATTTGCCTTCCATATTAACTGCTGAACCTGGATGACTTTAGCGAATCTTGGACAAGGATTCCTAAATCCTCTGTGCTGCAGCTTTCTACAATCTTTCTGCATTTAAATAATATTCTGTTCCTCTATTCTGCCTGCCAATTTGGAAAGTAATTATTAGGACATTTATTAAGAAGGATGGAAGCCAGTGGAAGTGAGAAAGTGGCAATGTAAACACAAAATTGCCTGAGTAACAAAAAGGAAGCGTTATCAGACTGGCATGTGGTTTGCAGTGGCTTTCCCCAAAGGTCAAATGGGCCCACTACTCTTTTCAGGTGAGAGGTCAAACCCAAGTTTTAGTAGCCACATTATAAAATTTCATGCAGATGATACTGAACTTGGTGGAAGAGATAAGAGATAGTGATAGGGTTAGTTAGACTCCAGGATGCCAGACGGAATGGTGAAGTAGGTAGAAACTTGGCAGATAGAATTCAGTGCAGAGAAGTGTGAAGTAATGCAGTTTGGAAGGACTAATTTAGAAAGATGACATACTATAAATGACACAACTTTGAAAAACATAGATAAGCAAAGAAACCTCGGTTTCAACATGTACGTAGCTTTAAAGGTGACAGTTCAAAAAAGTATACAGGTTTGTTTGACTTACAAATAAAGGAAAAGAATACCTAAGCAAAGAGACAGTTAGCCAAGCCTCAGCTATAGTTTAATGGGCATTCTGGACATCATATGTCAAGAAAGGTGTAAAGACCATGTAAAAGATGCAGGGAAAATTTCACCAGGAGTTTGTAGGAATGAGATGCATCAAAGTCGAGGTGAAGTTGGAAAAATTGAATCTGTGCTCACTGGAACAGACAAGATGAAGAGGTGAGCGGTTTTCATGATGTTGAAATATTTCGTTATACTAGATAGATCGGAACTAATCTGTCTGGTGAATGAGCCAGTAAGCAAGCATTATAGATTTGAAATCATTGGCTAAAGGTTTCTGGGAGAGATGAGCTGACTTTTTTCACTCCAAATTGTCAGAGCTTGAAATAGTCAACCTAAAAAAGTTGTGGAAGCTGATTTCTAAATAGTTTAAAATAGAAGTTGAATAATGTCTAGGTGATGAAGAAGTTAGAGTTATGGACAAAAGAAATGTACTTTTCCAGAGTTAGGAGAGGCACAATGGGCCAAAGAGCCTCCATTTCTGTGTCATAGATTTCTACAATTCTGCTGTCTCCATTCAGGAGATGTCATTCTTCATCTCTTGAAGATTGGCATATTCTAGGAGTCTAGAGAATTTTCAAGGAACTGGTCAAGGTAGTCTGTTCTCTGCTCTGTTAGTGAATATCAGTTGTCAATGTTCACTTGTTTGATATTAAAGTCTCTGCCAGAACAGTTAAATAAAACATGCAGCAAAATATGAAAACGCTACCACCTCTTTGCCAATTCCCTGAATTCAGCTTTATGCTGGCAAACATGACAAAAAAGACTGTTTATCCTGATACTGGTAGGAGCTCAGTTGATTCAGCAATGTCCAATGTAAGAACTGAAAATTACATTCTCAAATGAAATTCTTTCTGATTATATGTGCCAATGAATATCAAAGTTTAAAATGCAGAATGTTGACAAGTCACAATTCCATAGAGACCAGTAACCCGAAACGTCAAGCTTTCCTGCTCCTATGATGCTGCTTGGCCTGCTGTGTTCATCCAGCTCTACACCTTGTTATCTAAGAAATGTTGTGAGATAGTTAAAGGAGCGAACTTGCATGATTTCCCATAGGATGACAGCAAAGTGCCATCAGCAATAAGATTACGGTACAGAAACTTATGTTGGTGAAACTAATGGGTGTTGCTACACTATAGTCATGGAGAGTGATTGGAGCAGATGGTATGGGAAAGTATTTAATTGGGGGAGGGGGAATTACAATTCTATTAGGCAAGAACTGCGGAGCATAAATGGGGAACAGATGTTCCCAGGGATATGCACGACGAAATGTGGAGGTTGTTTAGGGAGCAGTTACTACTAGTACTGGATAGGTTTGTCCCACTGACGCAAGGAAGGGATGGTAGGTGAAGGAACCTTGGATGACAAGACATGTGGAACACCTAGTCAAGAAGAAGAAGGAAGCTTACTTAAGATTGAGGAAGCAAGAATCGGACAGGGCTCTCGAGGGCTACAAGGTAGCCGGGAAGGAACTGAAGAATCGAGTTAGGAGAGCTCGAAGAGGGTATGAAAAAACCTTGGTGGGTTGGATCAAGGAAAATCCCAAGGCACTTTATGCTTATGTGAGGAACAAGAGGATGGCCAGAGTGAGGGTAAGGCCAGTCAGAGATAGTGGAGGGAACTTCTGAGCAGAGTCAGAAGAGGTAGGGGAGGTCCTTAATGAATACTTTGCTTCAGTATTCACCAGTGAGAGGGACCTTGATGTTTGTGAGGATAGCATGAAACAGGCAGATATTCTTGAACAGGTTGATGTTAGGAAGGAGGATTTGCTAGAAATTTTTTTTAAAAATGAGGATAGATAAGTCCCCTGGGCCAGATAGGATATAGCCAAGGTTTCTAGTGAGGGAGGAGATTGCTGCCCCTTCGGCAATGATCTTTGTGTCCTCACTGTCCACTGGAGTAGTACCAGATGATTGGAGGATGGCAAATGTCATTCCCTTGTTTAAGAGACGGAATAGAGTTAATCCTGGGAATTACAGACCAGCCAGTCTTACTTACGTGGTAGACAAATTATTGGAGAGGATTCTGAGAGATGGTATTTATGATTATTTGGAAAAGGACAGTTTGCTTAGAAATAGTCAGCATGGCTTAGTGAGGGGCAGGTCGTGCCTCACAAGCCTTATTCAATTCTTTAAGGATGTGACAAAATACATTGATGAAGGTAGAGCAATGGATGTGGTGTTTATGGATTTTAGCAAGGCATTTGATAAGGTTCCTCATGGTAAGCTCATTTAGAAAGTAAGGAGGCATGGGTTTCAGGGATTTTGTCTGGATATAAAACTGGCTGTCCAATAGAAGACAGAGGGTGGTAGTAGATGGAAACTATTCAGCCTGGAGCTTGATGACCAGTGGTGTTCTGCAGGGATCTGTTCTGGGACCTTTGCTCTTTCTGATCTTTATAAATGACTTGGATGAGGAAGTGAAAGGGTAGGTTAGTAGGTTTGCTGATGACACAAATGTTGGTGGAATTGTGGTTAGCGTGAAGGGCTGTTGGAAGTTGCAACGGGACATTGACAGGATGCAGAGCTGGGCAAAGAAGTGGCAGATGGAATTCAACCCAGAAAAGTGTGAAGTGATTCATTTTGGAAGGTAGAATTTGAATGCACAATACAGGGTTAATGACAGGATTCTTGTCAGTGTGGAGGAACAGAGGGATCTTGGGGTCCACGTCCATAGATCCGTCAAAGTTGCTACCCAAGTTGATAGGGTTGTAAAGAAGGCGTACAGTGTGTTGGCTTTCATTGGCAGGGGAATTGAGTTTAAGAGCCGCGAGGTTAATGTGCAGCTCTATAAAACCCTGGTTAGTCTACACTTGGAATAAGAAAGATGTGGAAGCTTTAGAGAGGGTACAAAGGAGATTTACCAGGATGCTGCCTGGACTGGAAGGCAGGCCTTATGAGGAAAGGTTGAGGGAGCTAGGGCTTTTTTCATTGGAGCAAAGGAGGATGAGAGGAGACTTGATAGAGGTGTACAAGATGATGAGAGGCATAGATAGAGTGGATACCCAGAGACTTTTTCCCGGGGCAGAAATGACTATTACGAGGGGGCATAATTTTAAGGTGATTGAAGGAAGGTATAGGGGAGATGTCAGAGGTAGGTTCTTTACACAGAGAGTGTTGGGTGTGTGGAATGCACTACTGGCAGTGGTTGTGGAGTCCGATACATTAGATACGTTTAAGCGACTCTTAGATAGGCACATGGAGGATAGTAAAATGTAGGGTATGCAGGGTAGTTTGATCTTAAAGTAATAGGTCGGCACAACATCGTGGGCTGAAGGGCCTGTACTGTGCTGTACTGTTCTACGTTCTATGTTCTATTAGCATGCGGTAGGTTGGACACTACTCTGTGGGAGGTTTTCCTTGACTTAAATTTGCGTGGCCTAGTTGTACATTTTAATGTTAACTGGAACAGTTGACTAACCACATATGTAGCATCTCACTGTAGACTTAAGGGTGACAAAATTGGTCTCTGCCACCCTGTTGGTTTCAGTGATATGGGACCTAGGAGATGACATCAATGACAGGGGTTCTGCTGCCACAAAGATCCACTGCAGTCCCTCCTCGTCCCTTATCTGCAAACAACATTTTGGGAAGGGGAAGGGATCACTGCTCCTGCTGAACCCATATTCGCATGTTGCTGGCTATGAGAGCTGTAGCTGATATGGCAGTGCTGTCATTAAGTCAGGATTCAATACTGACTGATGTCATGATATGCTTGCTCTGAATATTCATCGTATTTGTTCCTCAGCCCGAACCAAAACCTTCGCCCAGATTCTGCTTGTGACGAGCCACACTGAAAGTGTGTGCGTGCGCCATGAATACAATTTGCTACAAAAAATGGCCCCTACAGCAATAAAACTGCAGATTTGAGACAAGCAGTTTGAAGATGGACTTTAACCGAGACTCTCAAATGTACACATTGGTTGCGAAGCTGTCTGCACTGAAACATCTTCCTTGTTGCTGGCATTGTGTTGAGGAATTCTGATCAAAATGTGTACATTGTTTCTCAAGAAGGAAAGATTGACTATTTCATTTGTTTTATGAATAAGATGAGACTTGGGATGCAATTGCTAAGTTAGATCCAGGCCTGGGATTGATACAGCTTCAATTATCATTTAAAATATTGACATCCAGGACACATTCCCCAGGATAAGCAATCAAATGAAAAATATCAAAGCGTAGTGAGGAAAGAAGCATCAAAAAATGCAATTATGTGAAACTAAGCAGTATAAATGACAATGGAAGAATTAATGTTTGCACACTTTCTGCCTTCAGTGTCATGCCACCAAAGTGGAATTAAACAGATCTGTCTGTCGATAACCGGCACACAGTGTGTCTCTCATCTGACACTTGGGACTCTAAGAGATCGATAAATAAACTGTGATAAAACAACTATCTTTCTTACTGTTTCCATACATGAAGTTACATTCCCTTACAGCAGCAGGAGTGAATTGACTCTAAACATACATAAGGTAGCATTAACACCATTTGAGGCAACAAAATAGTTCCTGTGCCATTTGAGAAAGGTGCTGCAGAAGAGATTCGTCCTCGAGTAGCTTATTTATCTAGGCAGAGTGTTCACTGCAGTAAGAAGAAATATGGCGCTGCCTAAAGCTATTTAATGTTGATGAAATTACATTAACAGCTTGTAGTGAACTTTTCAGATGGAATACTATGTTCCATGTTTCTACTTTTTTGGCTTTCAAACTGCAAGTGGAATGACTACAGGTGTGCTGGTGCTCTGATGAGTGTTCATAGACAGTATTGCATTCGCTCTTATGAGCATTAAAACTGCTTGACACAGTATCCATCTGTTTGTGCATATGTCCTCATTATGGTGATGGATGACAGCACAGGATAACAGAACAGTTCTTGTGTTTCTTCAGTTAAATATGGTCCAGTTCCATATATAGTGAGTCAAATGTAACGTTAACCTTACCTCCCCGGCCACTCTTGCATACACACACACACACGCACACACACAAACAATCAATCTTATTCCCACTTCCGCTCACACACTCTACATTATGATCATTGACTGGATATAACCTGTATAGAATCTCCTGGTGCATGTTTTTTAATGACAGTATTATTCTACTCATTTGGTGTTTTGGACCTGCTGTGTGAGCATGTACCTTGGTGCAAGATAAATATCTTCCCAGGTTGGATTCAACCTCAGATTCAGGATTCAGGAAGAGAAAATGCACATTATTTCTCGCAAACTGTGCCACTCTCCATCTTCTCTACATGTGTGTTGATTCATGCTGAAGTATAGTCCCTCACATTTGTTGGAAGAAAGGAGGAGAGCAGGAGAAGACTGTTCCACTTATGGGGCTGAGTGAGAAGTGCGTGACACCAGGCTTCTGGTTTCCAAAGGCAGATTTCTAAGCGTTGTAGATTTGATTTCCTGAGTGTCAGAAATCCTGACAGGAAAAAGGATGGAAAAGTATTGGCTCCAGTGTTTATGAGCTAAGAGTCACGGAGATGGTTTCTTCAGGCACAATAAACTAACCTGTAAAATACCACAAGATATCCCTGATCGCCAAGGCAATCTGCCAACTTCCCTGACTACCACTTCTCTTCCCAGATCAACACCAAACCTCTGAGCATGCTCAACCTTTTCTCATTATCAATAAATGTATATGCTCATTGTTGCAGCTTGCCACATCTATCTGTTAATCAAACTGGCAAACTGCAACTGTTTACAGGTTTCTTGACCTTAACTCCTGCGTTTACTTGGAAGCTCAACCTCAGGTTGCTTTGGGTCTCTATGTTTGTCTGTACGTAACTTTGCCTCCACAATGATTTTAATTTAGTACTGAAGGGGAACATTCTGTTGCCACATTTTGGATTACAATTCTCAATTACAATTAACTATTTCTGGTTTTCAAGCAACAAAATCAGTGACAGGATCAGACAGACTCAGCATGGATTTATGAAAGTGAACTGGAGCTTGACAAATCAACTGAAATTTACGTAGCTAGTAGAGTGATAAGGCGCAGAGACAGTGTGGTTTATTTAGAATTTCAGAAGGTTTTCTCAATAAGATCCCACGTAAGAGAATACCATGTAAAACTAAAATGCATGGGATTGAGGGGGTAATGTACTGGCATGGATAGAGAATTGGTTAGCAGAAAGGAAACAAAGATTAGAAATAAATGGATCATTTTCAAAGCGGCATCCACTGCAGGGATCAGTGCTTGCACCCCAGCTATTTGCCAAGTAAATTAATGATTTTGAGGAGGGAATCAAATGTAATATCTCCAAGTTTACAGAAGACACAAAGCTAGGTGGAAGCTTGAACTGTGAGGAGAGTGCAGAAATGCTTCGGTGTGATATGGACAAGTGAGTGAGTGGGCAAATGTATGACATATGAATTATAATGTGGATAAATATGAAATTATCCACTTTGGTAGCAAAAACAGTAAGGAAGATTATTATCTGAATGAGGATAGATTGGCAAAGGAGGAAGTGCAAAAAGACCTGGGTAACCTCAATATATCAGTCACTGAAAGTAATCATGCAAATGCAGCAGGCAGTGAAGAAGACAAATGATAAGCTGGCCTTTATGGTAAGGGCATATCAGTCCAGCAGCAAGGATATCTAGCTGTAATTGTACAGGGCCTTGGTGACGTCATACCTGGAGTATTGTATTCAGTTTTTGTTTCATTATTTGAGGAAAGATGTTGAGGAAAGATATGGAAGGAGGGCAACAAAATTTACCAGACTGACTCCTGGGATGTCAGGAGTGACATATGAAGAGAGACTCAATATAGTTAGAATCATATTCATTGGAGTTTAGAATAATGGGGTGTGTGGAGGGGTTCTCACAGACATCTGTAAAATTCTAACAGGATGAGACAGGGTAATTGCAGAAAGCATGTTCCCAATGACTGAGGAATACGGAACCAGAAGTCACAGTCTAAGAATACAGGTTTAGCTATTTAGGACTGAGATCAAGAGGAGGTTCTTCACCCAGAGAAAATCATAAAGTCATAGAGACCCATTGCACAGAAAAAAGGCCCGTCGGCCCATCAAGTCTGTGCTAGTCAAAAATAACCACCTGACTATTCTCAACCCATTTTCCAGCATTTGACCCATAACCTTGTATGCCTTGACATTGCAAATGCACATCTAAATACTTCTTAATTATGAGGGTTTCTGCCTCTGCCACCCTTAGTGACAGTGAGTTCCAGATTCCCACCATCCTCTGGGTGAAGAAGTGTTTCGGTACATTTCCTCCAAACATTCTGCTCCTTACCTTCAATTATGTCCCCTAGTCATTGATCCCTCCATCAAGGAGAAATGTATCTTCCTGTCTATCCTATCTATTCCCATCATAATTTCATATGTCTCCATCATATCCTGCTCAATCTCCTCTGCTCTAAGGAAAACAACCCCAGTCTGTCCAATTTTTCTTCATAACTGAAACTCTGCAGTATCTCCCTGCTCTTACATGTTATGCCTTGTTAACCACTTTATCCAGTGGACTTGCAAACCAAGGTCCCTCTGATCCTTGGGCTGGTGAGCCTGTGGAATTCTCTATCACAGCAAGTGATTGAGGTCAAAACATTGAATGTGTTCACAAAGGAGTTAGTTACAGTTCTTAAGACTAAAGAGAGCAAAGGGTATGGGGAGAAGGCAGAAACCAGGGTATTGAGCTGGATGATCGTGTCCTATTCTAGATACAGAAGCGCAAAATCAAGCCAAAAATTCTGGTGCCAATTTACTGCAACATAGAGGGAGTATGGCCTTGTCAGAGGTGTCGTCTATCAGAAGAGGGAGTTCATTTAGCTCAGTTGGCTGGACAGCTGGTTTGCAATGCACAGAAATGCCAATAGCGTGGGTTCAGTTCATGTAATTGTCTGAGGGCATCATGCAGGACCTCAGGTTAAACCACCACCATTCACCTTTCTCTCAAGAGAGAGTAACCCTGTGGCCTGGTTTGCCATCTATTAAAAGAAGGTCCAGCCTGTCTTCATAGGTGGATGTAAAAATTCCCATGGCACTACTTTGAAGAACAGGGAAGTTCTCTCTGGTATCCTGGTCCAAATTTATCCCTTGGGAACAATGAGATTATCTCATTGCTTTTTGCGGGACCTGGCTGTACAGAATTTGCCTATCCTCAGTTCCTTTATTATAACCATGGCAACCCCACTGCAACAGAGAATGCAGAGAGGCTAGGGATGGGGAAGGTACTTTTTAACTGCAAGTATCTTCATTTTCTTTTTCAAATTGGATTTCGACATTCACAGTTGTTTAAGAGCTGTGGAAAAGCTTTCCAATATTAATGAGCTGGTTTCTATGGCACCAAGAGCTGCTGGTATTGTAATTCCATGTGGTTCTTGGTGCAGCAATCAGATTTTGTATTTGTGTAATTTGCACTACTGCTGATCAAAATGGGGAACAGCCATTGTGGGAAATGGTGGCTAAATGTGATATATCTTTATAGTTTAGAGCAAATATCACAAACCCAAAAGTCTTAAAATAGCAATTTCCTCAATAGATCTGAGGAAGAAAAAAATTGTTTTGACAGTAATGAAAGCTAGGTTATTTCAAACACTGTTTGCAGAAGTGACTGAGCGTGCCCGATACTGATCTCACCACAATATTCAGTTCTCTCAGGATTAGTTCAGATTTTAGCTTTTCGGCAGCAAGGTTTGTGCAGAAGTTATTGAAGTGTGCTCTGTTTACCGAAAGTAATGAATACTTGAACTGTAACAATGATGGCAGGGAAATTGGGTTGTACTCTCAGCGGTGTACACTATATATGTCTTGAGGCCCAAGTTAGCTTGTGGAGGCAGAGATAATTCAGTCAGCTGTGATTTAGATAAGTCTGGGTTGGCTGGCAATTGCAGTGTGGAGTCGTAATCAATGGTCATTAGAGGCCTGCAGATTTACTGTGGAATAGGATATGTCAATGTACAGCAATGTGCACTTGTATATAATTTACAGTATGTACAAATGATTCCATTTTCCCAGTGGTCTTCTGCGGCAGCCCTTTGAGAATCACTCGTTAAACTGGTTATAGTCTGGTGAGGAAAGTGGTAGGGCTCAGTAGCTCTTGCTGCTGAGGCCTGTGAATGCCGCTAGTTCGGCAGTCAGCTATGATGTCCTCAATTACGTTAAGATCTCTGGCCACCACACAGATGACTGAGCCATCTGCACAATCTTCACAATTCACCAATAGGGCGTGGGCATTGTTGGCTGGCCAGAATTTATTGACCATTCCTAGTTGCTCTTGAAAGGTGCTGATTAGCTACTTTCTTGAACCACTGCTGTCCATGTACTGTAGGTTAACCCAAAATGCCCTTAGGGTGGGAATTCCAGGACTTTGACCCAGTGACGGTGAAGAGATGGCGATATGTTTCAAGCCAGGATGATGAGTGGCTTGGATGGGAACTTGCAGGTGGTGGTGTTCCCATGTTTCTACTGCCCTTGAGCTTTGCAATGAAAGTGGTCATGGGTTTGGAAGGAGTTGTCTGAGACTCTTTGCATTTTGTAGGCAGTACACAGTGCTGCTACTGAGATGGTGTCAAGCTTCTTGAGTGTTGTTGGAGCTGCACCCATCTCATCAAGTTGGGAAAATTCCATCACGCTCTTGACTTGTGCCTTGTAGATGGTGGATAAGCTTTGGGGAGACGTGAGGTGAGTTACTCCTAGCCTCCAACCTGTTCTTGTAGCCACTGTGTTTATGTGGTGGATCAATGGTAACCCCAAGAATGTTGATAGTGAGGGATTCAGTGATGGTAATGCTATTGATTGTCAAGGGATGGTGGTTATATTGTCTCTTATTAGATACAGTAATTGCCTGGCAATGTTACTTGCCAGTTGTCATGCCAAGCCTGGATATCGTCCAGGTCTTGTTGCATTGAACATGGGGGGCTTTAGTATGTTATTAATCTCCCATGTGTCTCTGATTTATCTAGGATACCTTGCCAACTTTAAATTGCAACAACCAACCTTTGATCAAGCACTTACAGTTGTGAAGTGTTGTCCATCCTCAAATGAGATATTCATGGCCATCCCACCAAACGTTTGAATGGAAAAGCATTGACAACTTGTCGATGAATGCAGACACATTCTCGATCCTTAGTTCTGACTCAAAATGTTAACTCTGCAGTCTTCCCACAGATGTTGCCTGACCTGCTGAGTTTCTCCAGCAATTTCTGTTTTTGTTTCTCAGTCCGTCTTTTGTTCAAATTGTTTGGGTCGCTGCTCACCATATCATGGATCTGAATAGACCATTAAATTTCACCAACAAATTCCTTGTCATTCATTGTCGGGCTGTGCTGCTTTGGAGAGCGCATCCACAGTCGTTTGTAGTTCCCTCTGCACATATTTCATCTCATGGACAAACCTTATAAAACAGAGTCAGAATATTTGTCTCCATGGAGGTATTGTCCTTCTCTAATAGGGAGACCATTGGATTATGGCGTGTCTCAATGAACACTTTCAGGCTAAGGATATAGACTGAAAGTCTGAGAGAGCCCCCTTCTCTATAATTGTGATATGTCTCCATAATCTGGAGGCATAACACACTGGTTTTGGGACACCTGTCTGTTTACTCTGAAGTAGGGCTCCTTTGCCTGCAGCTGAAGCATCCACAAATGCTAGTTGGAAAGGAAGGCTGTACTGGACCAGACATCAGTGGATGTCAGCATGTGTTTGATTGTTTGGAAAGCCTCTTTCTGATGCAAAACCCAACACTATTTTTGCATCTTGCGGAGTTGCCCCATGAGTTCAGTCATAGTTGGCAAGTTCAATAAAAATGGCATCAACTGATTTCATAAACTGCTCAGAATTGATTGCTGGTCAGGACCCAATTCTGGAGCGGGAAACTCCTGAACAGTTTTAATTTGTGGGTGTGGCAGTATTCTATCCTTGTCAACAAATGTTCAAGACATGAATAGATTCCTTGAAAAAATCACACTTTATCGAGGATAGTCCCTGTAGGAGTGTTAAAACTGCAAGGATCCTCTGGTCATGCTCCTTAACCATCTGCCCATGTATCGATATGTCATCATGTGGTACATAACAACTTGTTAATCATGCCCAACTTTGACATTGTCTGTTGCAAATCTCTGGTCTTGAGGCGATTCCAAATAGCATTCTGATAAAGCAAAATCCCCAAATGGAGTGAGACTTAAAGTAAACAGTTTTCATTGCTTGTCTAATGACATCTGACAGAACCTACTGTTGGCATAGGTCAGTGAAATCTCTAGATAACTTGACTAACTCTTATCTGCTGTGGATACAAAAGAGCATAAGATATCGGTGCAGAATTAGGCCAGTAGGTTCATTGAGTCTGCCCTGCCATTCAATCATGGCTGATATGTTTCTCAACCCCATTCTCCTGCATCCTCCCCATTACCCTTGATCCCCTTACCAATCAGGACAGATTTCCATTGCTACCACCTTGTTGTCCTGTGCTTGATGAATGCATAGGATGATGGATCAGTTGGGTTCAGATACTGTAACCATGCCTGACGATCATTAGGTTTGTTTTCACAATTTGCTCATTTTGAGCACTTTCTTAAGTTACTTCTGAATTTGATTCATTAAGGGATTGGAATCTTCTAGTTGGGTGGAGACATAATCGTTTAGCATCCTTTTCTAAGGTGATGCTGTATTTGATCTTGCGCTTCAAAATCTGTGAATAGTTTAGAGTATACCTTCTCTAAGGAAGTTTTACTCCTGTTGACCAATCTTTTTGACCATTTGAAGAATGTTGAGAGCAACACCTGTATTTTGGTGGAGTGAGGTTTCTTGATTGTTAATTATGTAACATGCTCAAATATCTGCCATCCTTTGTCTTGCAGAGTTGCTTATAGCACATCTTTAATCTTGGGCAGTGTACCACATGGACCATGATTTTTGAGCTGATAAGACATTTGTAATCGACCCTGTTGAAGCTTAAAATTAATGTGATGTCCACTGAGATACATAAACTCAAGTTGGTTCGATCGCCAGTTTCCTTCAGGAATGCATTTGGTATCTTCTTTAATGCTGCTACTTCTATCACATTAACAACTCTGTATGAATAACCATTTGACTTCTTAGTGTTCTAAAAGTGTTTTGTACTTCTGCACATCTTCAGGAAGTGATCCACCATTTTACAGATGTGGTGTTCTTTGTCATAGCTGGGCATTACTTGTGCTTTTTTGGAATACCACTGATATTAACACTGACAGCACCTGCTGTTTGGTATATTTTTTGTGTTGCCTTTTTGGGTGTGCCTTTATAGAGTGTTTATATCGTATAAGATGGCTATGTTATTTTGCCTTCCTGTGATGTGTTCATCCTTCTCTTCATAGGATTTGTCTGTATATCTTCCTGGTTTTTGCTGCAAGCATAACCTGAATAGCTTTTCCCAAAGTCAAATTGTTATTGGACTGTAGTCAATATGACCAAGACTTTTTTTTTGTTCATTTCTGGGATGGGGGCGTCGCTGGCTGGCCATCATTTATTGTCCGTCCCTAATTGCCCTTGAGAAGGTGGTGGTGAGCTACCTTCTTGAACTGCTGCTGGTTGACCCACAATGCCATTAAGGGAGGGCATTCCAGGATTTTGAGCTAGCAACAGTGAAGGAACAGCGAAATATTTCCATGTCAGGATGGTGAGTGGCTTGGAGGGGAACTTGAAGGTGGTGGTGTTCCCATATGTCTGCTGCCGTTGTCCTTCTAGATGGAAGTGGTCATGGGTTTGGAAGGTGCTGCCTGAGGATCTTTGGTGAATTTCTGCAGTACATCTTGTAGATAGTACACACTGCTGCTACTGAGCGTCGGTGGTGGAGGGAGTGAATACTTGTGGGTGTAATGCCAATCAAGCAGGCTGCTTTGTCCTGGATGGTGTCAAACTTCTTGAGTGTTGTTGGGGCTGCACTCATCCAGGCAAGTGGGGAGTATTCCATCACACTCCTGGCTTGTGCCTTGTAGATGGTGGACAGGCTTTAAGGAGTCAGGAGGTGAGTTACTCGCTGCAGTATTCCTAGCTTCTGACCTGCTTTTGTTGCCACTGCGTTTATGTAGTGAGTCCAGTTGAGTTTCTGGTCAATGGTAACCCCCAGGATGTTGATAGTGGGGGATTCAGTGATGGTAACACCATTAAATGCCAAGGGTTAGTGGTTAGATTGTCTCTTCTTG
The DNA here is from genome assembly GCA_024137785.1 of Ginglymostoma cirratum. Lineage (NCBI taxonomy): Eukaryota > Metazoa > Chordata > Chondrichthyes > Orectolobiformes > Ginglymostomatidae > Ginglymostoma > Ginglymostoma cirratum. The sequence goes on from JAHRHZ010000031.1 coordinate 13,118,398, forward strand.
GTGATGATCATAGCCTGACATTTGTGTGGCACGAATGTTACCTGCCATTTGTCAGTCCAAGCTTGGATATTGTCCAGATCTTGTTGCATTTGAACACAGACTACTTCAGTATCTGAGGAGTCATGAATGGTGCTGAACGTTGTGCAATCATCGGCAAACATCCCCACGTCTGACCTTATGATGGAAGGAAGTTCACTGATGAAGCAGCTGAAGACGGTTCGGCCTAGGACACTACCCTGAGGAACTCCTGCAGAGATGTCCTGGAGCTGAGAGGACTGACCTCCAACACCCACAGCCATATTTCTATGTGTCAGGTATGACTCCAACTACTGTAGAGTTTGCCCCATGATACCCATTGATTCCAGTTTTTCTGGGCTCCTTGATGTCACACACGGTTGAATGCAGCCTTGATGTCAAGGGCTGTCGTTCTCACCTCAGCTTTGGAATTCAGCTCTTTTGTCCATGTTTGAACCAAGGCTGTAAGGAGGTCAGGAGCTGAGTGGCCCTGGCGGAACCCAAACTGGGTGTCACTGAGCAGGTTATTGCTGAGCAGGGGCTGCTTGATGGCACTGTTGATGACACTTTCTATCATTTTACTGATAATCGAGAGGAGACTGATGGGGTGGGAATTGGCCAGGTTGAATTTGTCTTGCTTTTTATGTACATGACGCACTTGGGCATTTTTCCACATTGCCGGGTAGATACCAGTGTTGTAACTGTACTGGAACAGCTTGGCTAGGGGAGCGACAAGTTCTGGAGCACAAGTCTTCAGTACTATTGCCAGAATGTTGTCAGGGCCAGTAGCCTTTGCACTATCCAGAGTCTCCACCCATTTCTTGATATCACGGGGAGTGGATCGAATTGGCTGAAGACTGGGAGCTGCAATGCTGGGGACCACTGGAAGATACCAAGATGGATCATCCACTCGGCACTTCTGGCTGTAGATTGCTGCGAAAGCTTCAGCCTTATCTTTTGCACTGATGTGCTGGGCTCTTCCATCATTGAAGATGGGGATATTTGTGGAGCCTCCTCCTCTGGTGAGTTGTTTAATTATCCACCACTATTCACCATTCACAACTGGATGTGGCAGGACTGCGGAACTTAGTTCCGATCTACTGGTTGTGGGATCACTTAGCTCTGTCTATCACTTTGCTGCTTTTGCTGTTTGGCATTCAAATAGTCCTGTTTGATGGCTTCATCAGGTTGACACCTCACCTTCAGGTATGCCTGACACTGCTCCTGGCATGCTCTCCTGCACCCTCCATTGAACCAGGTTGATCCTTTGGCTTGATTGTAATGGTTGAGTGGGGGGGATATGTCGGGCCGTGAAGTTACAGATTGTGCTGTATTACAGTTCTGCTGCTGTTGATGGCCTACAGTTTCTCATGGATGCCCAGCCTTGAGTTACTCGATCTGTTCGAAATCTGTCTCATTTGCATGGTGTTAGTGCCACACAACATGTTGGAGGTTATTCTCAGTGTGAAGATGGGACTTCATCTCCACAAGGACTGTGCAGTGGTCACTTTTACTGATACTATCATGGACAGATCTGCACCTGGCAGCTTGGTAAGGATGAGGCCAAGTATGTTCTTCCCTTTTGCTGGCTCCCTCACCACCTGCTGTAGACCCAGTCTAGCAGCTGGGTCCTTTAGGACCCAACCAGCTCGGTCTGTAGTACTGCTGCCAAGCCACCCTTGGCATTGGACATTGAAATCTCCTGCTCAGAGTACGTTTTGGCCCTTGCCATCCTCAGTGCTTCCTCCAAGTGTTGTTCAACATGGAGGAGTACCGATTTATCAGCTGAGGGAGGACAGTACGTGGTAATCAGCAGGAGGTTTTCTTACCCGTGTTTAGCCTGCAGCCACGAGACTTCATGGCGTCCAGAGTCAATGTTGAGAAACCCTAGGACAGCTCCCTCTCGACTGTATACCACTGTGCCGCTACTCCTGCCAGCTCTGTCCTGCTGGTGAGACAGGACATATCCAGTGATGGTGAAGGTGGTGTCTGGGACATTGCCTGTAAGGTATAATTCCATGAGTATGACTGTGTCAGGCTATTGCTTGACTAATCTGTGAGACAGCTCTCCTAGTTTTGGCAATAGCCCCCAGACATTAGTAAGGAGGACCCTCAAGAGCCGTAAGAGCTTTTTCTGCAATTGTCCTTTCCAATGCCGAGGTCGATGCCAGATGATTCATTCAGTTTCATTGCTTTGACTCTTTTTAGCGATCGGTACAACTGAGTGGCTTGCTAGGTCATTTTAGAAGGCAGTTGAGAGTCAACAACATTGCTGTGGACCTGAAGTCACATGTAGGCCAGACCAGCTGAGGGTGGCAGATTTCCTTCCCTGAAGGGCACTAGTGAACCAGACGGGTATTTCCAACAATTGACAATGGTTTCATGGTCGTCAGTAGATTCTTAATTCCAGATTTTTTAAAATTAATCTGCCGTGGTGGGATGCGAACCCAAATCACCAGAACATTAGCTGAGTTTCTGGATTAATAGTCTAGCAATAATACCACCAGGCCATTGCCTACCTTAATTACTCCAAGAATAATTCTCTATTATAGATTCTGATTTCAGAGCTCCATTATCATTTTGCCACTAATCAGTAGAAGTTATTAATGAAATTATCCTCAGGTTCCTGTAGATGCTCAACTCAAGTGGCAAACACTGCTCTTTCAAAAAATATATTTGTTCACACATTAAAGTAATTGTCTTTTCAAAATGCCAGCCTCATTGTTGGTGTAAATGTGGTGGTAATGCCATCATCTCCATCTTCGCCACACTGTCAAAGTTAAAATTGACTGCTTTATGTGGAAGTTTTTTTAGGCACCCTGGTACGCTGCAACATGGAGATCCAGCAACCAGGATCACAGTCTGCAAAATTGTACTGATTGTCTTTTGTCAGTCAATAAGATTATTGTTTATTCAACATAACCTGTGTGTTTTATGTGCAGTTCATGTTGAAAATGAGAGGAAAGTTCAGATCTTCTGACAACAGATGATCCCTCAAAGTGATGTTAGATACTTGAAAAACGTTCATACCTTTGTTATTCCTTACAACATGTGCACCTTATGATTAGGAACGCCCAATCACTTGCCATTGTGATAATAGTGATAGTAGAATTTATTTGCTTAAATGTTATGTAGAATATACCCATATGCTGTTTTTAGGTTCCAATTTTTAACAGAAGTTCAACATAAACAATTAAATGATGGTGCATTTCAAGTCTAGCTCAGAACATGATTCAGTGTTGTGATGTTATAGAATTAGTAGCTGATTCAGTAACAACTCTGCTGTTTTCAGACCAGTGGTAAAGCCTGTATGCAGCTCAAACTATTGTGTACGTTCATTTTACAGCTTCCTTCTTGAAATAATATGCACCGAACTTTTACATGTCAGAAAAGAACGGATTTCAGATTATTTAATATTTATCCAGGTATTTATTCATAAGCCCTTTTATAGGATATGAACTTAAGAGAATAGGTTATGAGAGGGCTCAGTATCATTATAATGGAATATGCAAATGATGCTGCAACAAATAATGTTCTTCTGACATCAGCAAAGAGTGAAAGATGAGAAGGAACCAGAAGAAGCCAATAAAGAGAGTGGTCATGGCGTTATTGTGCCATGTAAGGGTTCTGAAAGTGTTCATGTTGCAAACTGCATTAAGTTCCATCCAATCTGATGATGTCATTCGGCATTTGGAGGAGAAATTGGGAGAATGTCTATGGAGCATGAAGAGCATGGTGTCATCTGTGGACCCCAATTATTTTAGTAACAATGTCTAACTAACTAATATAACTTGTATCTAGTTGCTCTCATGCAGTAAACTACACCTTATTATGAAGAGCCTCTTTAGTTAGGATATGTATAATGGTTGTTCCTTTCCTCCTGTACTCCAAATAGGACCTTACATCCAATCAGGAAATGAGGAATGGTGACAGCATCCTTCCATCTATAAGTACTGTGCACTAGAGAACTGTGTTCAGTAACCTGCAATGTATAGGCAGAAATAAAAAAGTGTTATAGCACTGAAGATAATGAAAGTGCCTCATTCTAGGAAAAGACCAGTAGCTTCTAACATTGCATGTGTAGACATCTGCAGCCTAGAGATACTAACTATGCTAGTACCAACGTTAGCATAAAGCATAGAACGAATGAGTCACTATGCTTAACAACAAGAAAAGCCATTTTTAAAAATTTGGTCAAAAATGCAATACATTAAGAGCCACAATGCCGTTACTCAAATGTAATAACTTCCAAACAAAAGATAGAATTTGTGACAATGTTAAACATTTTTTGCAAAGATTTTTTTCATTGAACGGTATAATCTCTGAAATTTAATGTTAATAAATGTTTATAAGAGTGAAACAAGCCCTCAAATAAGTCAAGGTCAGGAACTGAAACTTTGTCCTCATGAATCTCATGCAACTTCAGAGCCGTCAGTTGCAGAAACCTGGGTTAGTGGCATCTGTAGTGTCTTAGACATTGATGTCTTTCCTTTGAAGAAGGGGTGCAGCTTCAAACTTAGAAAAATGGGGTTCATGTGTCCTCTGCCTTCACTCTGTAATGGTCAAAGGAGTTGGGCTGTTCTGAGAGGATTTTAGCCGACACCATAAGATTGTCTATAGTTTATCACTTAGTTGTGTCTTCAGAATGGTAATATTGATCCAGAAGGGGATACTGTTCTTAGGTGGAGGGTGGGACACATATTTAGAATTAGGTCGATGGGAATTATTTTCTGTATCTGACTTACATTGAGAGCTGGACATTTAATGCCGCAATGCAATTTTTCAGCACTGAGGGTGTCATTTAGTTTTCTAAATTCTGTGTAACTGAACACATATTTATTTTGCGGTCCACGCTGGACTCATTGAATCCCTACAGTGCAAATAGAGGCCATTCGGCCCATAGAGTCTGCACCAACTCTCTGAAGAGTTCTCGACCCACCCCCACACGCTATCCTCATGACCCTACATTAACTGTGACTAATCCACCTAGCCGACACACCCCTAGACATTACAGACAACTTAGCATGACCAATCCACCTAACCAGCACATCTTTGGACTGTGGGAGGAGACCAGAGCACTCGGAGGAAACCCATATAGGGTGAACATGCAAACTACACACAGACAGTTGCCCGAGGGTAGAATCAAACCTGGGTCCCTGGCAGTTTGAGGCAGCAGTGCTAACTACTCTGCCACCATGCCACCCCTAAGACACCACCTTAATAGAACCCAAACAAGAGTGATTCTTTGCTCATGTCAGAAGGAGACATTTGGCTATCAAGTTAAGCAAATATTATGCTTAACCTCTGCCTCTGTTTCCTTTTTGCAACTTTATCTTATTCCAGAGGTAGCCAGCACCATTGCAGATCTCCTTCACAAAAACCAACATTAAGACCACAGAATGAAGGAAAGTCCTAATGAAGGTTCCCGACCCAAAACATCGACTTTCCTGCTTGTCTGATGCTGCCTGACTTGCTGTGTTCCTCCAACTCCACACTATATTAAAAGATAATTTCTGACATTAAACACCACCATGTCTGTTCCCAAATTTGTAAGCTCACTCCGAACTAGGACTTCCAGGACCCCCAAGTACCCCTGACACCCCTCAGCCAGCATCCACCAGAATCTTTAACCACATTCTTACCCATCCCCTCCTATTGCATTTCTGATCACCCAATGTTAAGTGTAGTTTGTTAAAACACTGAAGACATGTTTTTTAATATTTCGGGTTTTATTTGTGACCTTGGGCTGTGGCACTGAGAAATCTAAAGCTTGTTTCATTTACATGCAGTTTATTGAGGTTTTACAGCCTTGGTTGAAGAGTTGGGGATTTAACAGTTCGGTTCAAGAGAAAAAAATAGATTGTTTCCCAGTGACAGCAGTTTGGTGACACAGAAGGATAGCACAATCCAGGAAGTCAGCCTGTGTCTGTGTCAGAAAGTGATGGCACAGCTGCTAGACATTGAGTTTAGGGAACTCATGTAATTGCTTTGAAATTAAAATCATAATAATTTCATTTGGCGTTTTAGTTTAGCTGTCCAGGGGAGAGATACTGACTGAAGGAAAATAGCATCTTGTGATTGCACGGAAACTTGCCAATATGAAACCAATTGCATCCAAGCCTGTCTGAGCTGAAGCCTTAGTGTGGAGGTAGCGGTAACTTTTCACTAAGGTTTGGGTGTTTTGTAATGATATTTCTGAGACTAAATGAACAGTGGGAATCTGAATCCTTTCATGGTGCCTGCAATTAAATCTTTCTCCACTTGAGGTCCAGCCAGTGTTCAGGCAAGTTTAATATAACGTCCTTGCCTTTGTATACTATGCCTATATTATTAGAGTCTAAGATACCGTACACTTTTCTAAATGCTTCTCATAAGACAGTAAGACATGGGAGCACAAGTAGGGTCATTCAGCCCATCTGGTCTGCCCTACCATTGAATGAGATCAATGCTGATCTAAAACTCCTCAACTCCACTTTCCAGCCTTCTCTTCATAACCCTCGATTACCTTACAGATTAAAAATCTATCTCAGCCTTTACAGCCCTTTGTGATAAAGAATTTCATAGATTCACTAGCTTCTGAGAATAGAAATTCCTTCTCATCCCTGAAATAAATGTGTGACTCCTTACTCCGAAATTACGTCCTTTGGTCCTAGACACTCACATAAGGGGTAGTAATCTTTCCACTTCTACCCTTTCTAGTCCCCTAAGAACCCTTAACATTTCAACATGGTCATCTCTCATTTTTCTAAATATCGGTGAGTTTACCTACTCAACCTCTCCTCATATCTGGAGCAGAGTAGTGAAACTTCTTTGGACTGCCTCCAATGCTTATATATCTTTCCTCAGATAAGGATCCCAAAACTGTTCATAGCATTCAAGCTATGGTCTAATGCTTTGTACAGTTTTAGCAAATCCTCCGTACTTTTATACTGCATTCACTTTGGAATAAAGGTCAACATTCCATTAGTCTTCCCAATTATCTGTTGAACTTGAATGCTAGCTTTTTGTAATTCATGGACAAGGACTTCCAAATCTCTGTGTTCTGTTGCATTCTGCAGTCTTTTTCCATTTAAATAATATTCAGCTTCACTTTCTTCCTGCCAAAGTGTATAACCTCAAAATTTTTCACATTATATTCCATCTGCCATGTTTTTGTCTACTCATTTAACCTCTCTGTATCCCTCTGCAGACTGGTTGTGTCATCCTCACTAGTTGCCTATTCACCTATTTTTGTGTCATCTTCAAAGTCAGTGACAGTACATTCATTTTCCTGATGCAAGTCATTAATATATGGTATAAATAATTGTGACTCCAGCACTGATCCCTGTGGCACTCCACTAGTTACAGGTTGCTGTCCTGAAAATGCTTACTTGTCTCAACTCTCTATCTTCGGGCTGTAAGACAATCCTATATCCATGCTAACATACTACTTCCAACAAAACGGGCTCTTAGCTCATTAAGTAGACTAATATGTGGTACTTTATTAGATGCCTTCTGAAAATCCAAATATGGTACATCCACTGCTTCCCCTTTATCTATCAAGCTTGTTTCCTTCTCAAAAACAATTTATTTTTTTTTGGCATGATTACCCCTTCATGAAGCCATGTTGATTCTTCTGGGATCCTCTTATGTATTTCTAAATGCTCTGCTATTACATCCATAACAAAATCTAACATTTTCCCAAGAAAAGATGTTGAGTAAACCAACCTATGGTTACCCAATTTTTTTTGTCTTAACTTTGTTTAAAAAATGTGGTACTTTGGCTCTCCACTCTGTCCTACCACCTTCGATGATTTTGCACAAATACCCCCGTTCCTCTGCTCCTGCAATCCCTTTAGAATTGTGTAATTTATTTTTTGTTGTCTCTCCATGTTAGTCCTATTGAAATGAATGATTTCACAGTACTCTGTGTTGATTTCATCTGTCACTTATTTCACAACCTGTTTTAGTCCTATTGAAGTTTTGCACTAACCACCTTACATCCAGAATGCTTCTATGTTTCCTATCATCCACAAACTTTGAAATTATCTCCTGTATACCAAGTACAGTCAGTCTTTTCTCCTGTACCTCCTTCTGAACATTGGGCCAGAGACTTTCATTGGATAGGTTAGTGCATATGGCAGATGTTTTACAGTGGTTTGCCATTGCCTCTGCACGACAGCTGACCTGGGAACACATGTACTTGTAACACATGCCATCAGGCCTATTAAAATGATCTAGATGCTAATACTTGACCCATTTGGCCAGATTACGAACACATTTACAATGGCTAACAATCCCCAGCATTGGTCTCTAACATAGTCCTTCTGTTCCAGAGGTAGGGATGCTAACAGTAAGCCACGAGACCTCCTACACCAGAATCTTGGTCATCAGTATGCACGAGGATGAGCAAGGGCTTCTGGGGAATTCCTATGTAAAACTTAGTCCAGTCTAAGAAACATGCATTAACCACCAATCTGTTTCTTTCTGTCATTTCTGTCCTTTTTATTCCATGGGCTCTAACTTAGCCAAAAGTCAGTCTGTTGTACAGCATGTGAGGAAATACATTTGGAAGTCCACATCTGCAGCATAAACCCCCTCTTGTCACTTCATCAAAAAACTTCAGCAGGTTAGCCTAGTATGATATACTAACAAATCTATACTGGCTTCTTTTAATTAACCCACATTCACCCAAGTAATGATTAATTTTGTACTAAGTTACCATTTCCAGAAATGTTTCCACCATCGAGGTCAAACTGGCTGATTTGTACTTACTGCACCTTTCTTTAACAAGGGCATAACTTTTGCAAATTTTTAGTCTTCTGGCACCGTGAGCCCTGAGTTTAAAGAAGACTAAAAAATTACAACCTGTGCCTTCACAATTCCCATTCTCACTTCTCTCATATCTTAGGATGCTTATCATCCTGAATTTGACTAATGTGTATACTTTTGAGTCTTTTGGCTGGTTTAGGTTGTGATCTAGTCAAAAAGTATTCATTGGTATATTAAATTTAATTTTAAAAAGAGCAGTTTTTACCATTGTACCTGTTTAATACTGTTCATTACTAGATTAAAACCTGCTAAAATTAATAAACCTATCAAAGCATTTTAAATTGATATTAGTTAGAATGTGGAGCAGTTTATCTTTAATTCTGTAATGTTATTAAGGCTTCGGCTTAACATTGTTTGTCTTTCATGTGGTTGTCGTTGCATTAAGACTTGCTATAAACTGAAATGAGGCAAGTCTCTTTGAACTGTGCTGGTTTAATTTCAATCACATTGAATTCACTGAATGAGGTTAAAGGTTGTATTCTTCAGACAGCCTATCTTAACTATCTCAAAGTAATTGTTTCAACCTGTGCTAATTGAATCATGACAATTGAATGGAGCTATGACTAGAGCAGCTGGGATTTACAAAAGATAGAAGATTTATCAAATACATTAAGTGTCAGAGCATATATAGTGAAATATTTAATTACACAGGTACATTGGACACAACGCCAATGAATTTGCACTCAGCAAGGACCTACAAAAGTCTGTCAAAACATAGACAAAGACCTGATGTAGGAATCATTGTTCTTGACATCAAGGCAGCATTTGACCAAGTTGGCATCAAGCAAGCCTAGCAAAATTAAGTCAACAAAAATCAGGAGGAAAGATTGGAATTGTTTGTTGTGTTATGTCTCACAATCAGTATGTCAGTATATCTTTAAGAGACATGCCAATGATATCATCACTGCATCATTGCATGTGACCTGTGGTTATATAAGTCTCTGGCATCTTATTTGAAGCATAATCTTCTTCTGTAATTGACTAGTCTAATACTAGCCATGATGTGGATATACTTGTGAATGTAATATCTGTTTAAAATAGTCAGCTGTTAATAACTAATAAACATCTGTTGAGTCTTTGAATATCATGTTACCATGGCTGGCTGCTTAGTTACAAGATGTAACAAAAGCATGGCTGCATCCTTTTGGAAGTAAAATCCATATCATTGTTTGGAATGTAGCAGAAATATGGAAATGCCATTATGTGCAATTCCCCTCAGGTCACATCCCAAGAAAGATTTTTGTTTTAAAAATCCACAACGATAGCCCTGAATCCATGATCAAGGAATCTATGTATAATATAGATTCACTGCAAAAAAATGGAAAGACTCCCATTGATACATGACCTTCTGATATCCTAAAGTTCTTTACTGCCATTTAAGTACTTTTAAAGAGTGCAGTACTCAAAGTTTTAATAAAAGATTAATGCAACTGAAAATTAGGCATCAAAAAATCTAGGTACTGAGGAGTTTTGCATTAGTAAAACAAACAAGGGCAGGACTTATACATCTAAAACTAGGCCGTGGATAGTGTTGTAGAACAGAGAGACCTAGGGGTTCAGGCACATAATTCTTTGAAGTTTGCATCGCATGTAGACAGGGTGATTAAGAAGGCGTTTAGCACGCTTGCCTTCATTACTCAGACCGTTGAGTATAGGAATTTGGATATCATATTGAGGTTATAGAAGACGTTGGTAAGACCTCTTCTGGAAATACTGTATCTGGCTCTGATCACCCTGCTATAGGACGGATATTATCAAGCTGGAGAGGGTTCAGAAAATTTTTACCAAGATGTTGCCAGGAACGGAGTTATAGAGAGAGGCTTGACAGGCTGGGATTTTTTTCACTGGAATGTAGGAGGTTGTGAGTGACCTTTTTGAGGTTTTTAAAATCATGAGCAGCATAGATAAGGTGACTGGCAGATGTATTTTTCCTATTGTGGAGGATTTTAAGATGTGGAGGCATATTTTTAAGGGGAGAGGAGAAAGATTTAAAATGGACATGACGGGCAATTTTTTTTTTTACACAGAGAGTGGTTCCTATGTGGAACGAACTTCCAGAGGAAGTGGTGGATGCAGGTCCAGTTACAACGTTTAAAAGACATTTGGATAAGTACATGAATAAGAAATGTTTGGAGGGATATGGGTCAAGTGCAGGCAGATGGGACTAGTTTAGTTTGGGAATATGGTCGGCATGGATTGGTTTGACCTAAAGGTCTGTTTCTGTGCTGTATGACTCTCTGACTATGACTGTTCACAACTTGGAAAAATAGGGATTATTCTGTGATCTGATAATTCTCAGCAGGAAGTTCTACCTAAGAGTTGTCTTAGAAAATTGTAGATCATAAATTTCATTTTCTGCCTATTTCAGATATTTTGTATCCTACAAATGCATGTGTCTCAAATGATACTGCACTGCAACATTAAAGGACCACAACTGAGCTGTATGGTTACCATAATTATAGCTCTTTCCTGTACAGACAATATGGGACCTGATTTTTCGAAGTGCACGTTGGGAAACAATTTGAATGAAATGGTGCTGTATCAGTGAAAAGATGCAAACGTCTTAAAGTTTCTCTTTCCTGGCTTGAAATACGCGCAACAAAAGGATAGTGTACTTCCGACAAGCTACAGTTTATTTTATTCATTCACGGGATGAGGGCGTCGCTGGCTAGACAGCATTTATTGCCCAGAGGGCAGTTAAGAGTCATTCACATTGCTGTGGGTCTGGAGTCGCATGTAGGCCAGACCAGGTAAGGATGGCATTTTCCTCCCTTAAAGGACATTAGTGAACCAGGTGGGTGAACCAGATAGAACAGTTGAGAATGGTAAGACTGAAGGATATGACTGAACAAACAAACAAAACCAAAAGTTAAAATAAATAATTCCTATGTGTGTTCAGATGGATAGGGCATAAAATAGACATACGTTACTTTTGTTTTAAATTAGGGGAATAGTGTAAAGATCTTTAAAATTCCTAAGAAAAGAAGGGGAAATTATTTCCTTTGTTGTGGAGGGCAAGGTAGCCTAGTGGTGAGAAGAAATAGAGTGAATGAACATATTGACGTTGAAATTGGCTCCAGGGTAGGTGGAACCTATATAAGGAGAATGGGTTACACGTTGCTGCTGGGGAGAATCTAAGCTAATTTTTATGGAATAGGAATCTGCGAGGGTATCAAATAGCAGAAGATCAAAGCTGGTCATGGTGTTTGGCAAGTTTTACTGAAAGTAGAAGTCAGCGTGAACAAATGCAAATATCAGATAGAGTCAATATAAGCAAGTATACTTAAAACAAAATTGAAGACAATGTATCTGAATACATAAGCTTTCATAATTAGATAAGTGAATTGATAGCATAAATAGAAGTGACAGGTATTAATTGCCATTACAGAGATATCCAGCAGGGTGACCAAGGCAAGGAAGTGAATATTCAAGGACATCTGACAGAAAGGACAGGGAAAAAGGAAGAGAAAGTGGGAGTGCTGATAATAACGATAATATCAGTGCATTGTTAATTTAAATGCAAGTCAGTTGGTGAGCCTTCTTTTTCTGGATCATGTTTATTAATTATCCAGTCTTCTAGCTCTTTCCACACCCTACTCCCTCCTTTTCACCCTTTATATATACCCAGTTAGTAATTAATAAAATAACCCCGGTCATCTCCTTAACTCGTTGTGAGATTCCCTTCTCTTTAAATAAAACTTTTGAAGGTATACAAATAATTTTTTGAACAAAGCTAATGTAATCTCCGATGTTATTTCTCATGTTCTACATCATATTTTATAATATAACTGATCAATTACAATTTCTTTCATATTGCCTATCGAGCAATCAACATTCCATGTTCTCCCTTCTTTCTTCAAACAAGAAACAATCATAGCATGTTTAATTACAAAGCGCTCTAAAGAAAACCTGCTTTTTAGAAATTCGTATAACTCCACAGACTGCCTTGTATCCCTCTTCGAGGATCTCCAATAATTTCATGGACCAAGTACCTTTTTTGTGAAAAAAGTTTGACCACCTTTTATGCCAGCTAATCCCTTTGTCGAATGTACATTGTCCCAAAGAGAACATTCAATGGGCATACTTTTCTCAGGTTGCACCTTGCACAGGATTTTCTATAGAGCACTCAAAATAAGTTTTATCACATCAGCCACAATCTCATTGATGACAGAGCTGACTGAATAGGTTGAATAGCCTACTTCTGCTCTTATGTCTGCTGGTCTTATGGTCAATATGTATCCCAGTTTCTACAGCTTTTACTAACGCGAATGTCTCAGCAGCAAAGGTATTTTTAATTACCCTTTTTTTGGGATATTTCAGACCAATTTATTATTGTTTTTAACTAAGAATATATTAAACCCTGTTGTACTCAAATAGTCACCTGGAAGATTGGAAAGTGAAGCATTACTAAAAAAGGATCTACTTCATATTTACTGGGTTGCATAAAACTGGAAACTTGAGTTTGCATTTTCTGAATTTAATTTCTTTTAACGTTTTGTTTGCCCTCAATATTTCCCCAGCAGTCCTCAGCTTCAGTATGCCATGATTACCATCATTCCTAGTTTGAGTGTACAACTAGTTTAATTGTCCAACCATCTTTCCTAATGGCTCTGATTCTTCCCTGGATGCAAGTTATGTTCCTGTGAGGACTTGGCCAATTTATCAGGATGCGATTAGTACTTTGCAGATAAAACTGTAAATCCAAAGTCACACTCCTGGTTTATTTTGTTTAATGTCTAACTTCATATATATGGAAGATCCCAAAACCTGTGTTCCAGGCTTAAATTCTTTTTTTATTTTGTCTATCACACATCTTTCAAATTATGTAGAATCTCCCCAAAGAAATTCATTGTCGTGCATCAGAAAGATGCCTGCCACATGCTCCTTGTGATGGCACTAGAACATTGCTGAATGTTCTTTACGCTGAATGTAACCTCCTTCAGCAAGGCTGATCTAACTGAGAAATATCAAACCTCATTGCAGCATTCAACCTATCAATATGTTTGTCTAATTTTCATTGTTTCCCTTCTATATCAACTGCTTCTTTAGGTGGTTTCTTAAATATTTCTCTTCAAAACTTTTCACACTGTAAAAATGCAGTGCTCATGTCAGTTGACTTAAATAGAACTAAGGATATCTTAAAAATCACTTGCCCTGCTGTGGAGGTTCCTCTAACATTTGATCGCTAAATTTCTCTTTGAAACCCTGAGCTAATAGTCTCACTATAACCTATCAGAGAGCATTTCTGATGTACATACCCATTTGTCTAGTAAGGTTGGCTATCCCCTACCTGGTACCTTGGTGTGTATACCAAATTCTTTCTATTTTTGCAACTCTTTGTGTTTGGCATCCTTTATTCACTTATGTTCTAATTTGTTTATAAACACTAAAACATCTCGATTATAGAGCTGCTTCTTCTCACAGTTGCCAAGCTGATGATATTAATCTCACAATCAATCACCCAGGAATTGATTAACTTGGCAGTTTATTTTATTTAAAATAGTAAAATATATAAACAATTGTAAAATTAATATACAGCAAAGCAACTGATCTCGCTATCTGCTGCCTACGTATTCCCAGCTAGACTAACTGGTAGGGAAAGTTGCATTCTTATTGAAACACAGCGTGTGGAGTCCCTGAAGGTAAAATTTCATAAAGGCAAAGATATCAATGAAACAACGGTATTCCCAGTCTGTCCTAAGGTCCCTGTATTGGTGAAACTACTCTTTTCGTCCTCCTATCTTGTTATGGGCTACGATATCTCTTCTTTCTATGTGCATACTTCCTTTATCAAGTTTGCAATCTTTTCCTAATGCCATGTTCGCTTCCTGTTCAACTTTCAGAAATTGCACTGCATTTTCTAGCCTTTAACATCTTTACACTTCTTCAATCCATGACTCATGCCTCTGTTCAGACACCTCTTCTGGCATATATCTTACTTAGGTAGCAATTGTTAGCGGTTGTCCTGTGGAGCAAATAGCCTTAACCTGCACCTCTGTATCTCTGTATCTCTGTATCACTGTGTCCATATTCAGTTCACATTCATCTTCCACAGTCTGGTCTTTGGTCTTCAGAACTGTCCAACATATGTATATGATAAGTGCTTGATGTGTTGTTGCTTTCTATGACTTGTTCAAATTCTGTAAGTATGCATTTGTGTCACTTAACATTAGGGAATCACTCTAATTGCTTTGCTGTAAAATCATTGCTTTTCCATCCCTACCTTCAACCTTGCCAGTGCCTTTCCATTCTTTTTGCACTTCTTTTTGATGATATACCATGTCCCATGAATTAAACTTTATTCTTGATAGTCTTGATGCTAAAAGGCTCATCAAATTTTCTAAGAAATGTCAAGCCTTAAGGAATGCCCTTATTCCTTCAGGCAAGGCATTCAAGTTCTCAGAAAACTTAGAGCTAATTGTAGTCCCTTCCCAAGCTAGGGGATGATAAATCAGAACTGTTTTGGATTTCTCCCAAAGACCAATAAATGTTGACCTTATTTCCCGCCCATCACACCCACCAAGCCACCCATTTCAATTGTGTTTGTTCCACGTACTGCCTATTTTAGGGCAGATACTAATTTACAATTGATGGTCTACTATTTTCATGAAACATCTTATCTATTACCATGTTATTTCTTTCACACACTCCATTGCTAAAGGGACGTCCCTCACTTTGTTCATTACTGCAGTGCTCCACATTGTACCACATTACCATAAGATTTTCCCACATACACATCTCTAAATTTATCATTCTCACATACCCCTGTTGTCCGTTTGGAATTTAGTTAATGCACTCAGTCTTATTACTATCCATTTCTCCAGTACCTTGTCCACTATTGTTCTTTTCTCTTTACTGTTTATTATTGCAGATTGACAAAGTTACCATGTCTATACAGTGTAAGATGAAGCTGTTCTTTCCCTTATTCTATATTTCCATGTCCATTGCTGAAACTTCATTAATCTCTCTTGCTGATCAGAGATTTGCTATGGCCTGTGATAGTGTCCTTTTTTAAAAACTAATATCGTGCTTTTAACTGATCTCTTCTATAGGATTAGTCCACTGAATGTCCCTTACTCTTGTATCTTCTAATAGGATTTTGTAACTTGTGAAAAGATGGATAAGCAGATAGCAGATGTATTCTTACGATTACTAGTCTTTTGGTCTGTATTTGGGTAGTCTCACCTTTCTGTTACTATTGAATTTTCCATTCCTTACGTTCCTGCTGAATATCCCATTTGAGCCACAAAGGCCACATGGACTCACTCTTGGATTTTCCCAGAGATTTTATGAAGGCTTCAAACATTTGTTCCAAAAGTGTGTTTTTTTTTTGTGAAAATCTAACTGCACTTAACTCGAGAAGTCTATCCATGTATGCCATTTCAGCGCAGTTCAGCAGTTTACAGTCTACCATTGAATTAGGAATCTTTAGGTAGAAGTTTTGAAAACTTGCATATAACCTGTTAATTCCCAGTGTATATTTTTGTATAGAATATTCATCCTGCTTTCTAAATTTACCAAAATTTTTCCATGTCTCTTATACATTTATTGTTATTTTTCTTATGAATTTTGACCATAAACTTTAATAGATTCATCATTGGCCAAATCTTGAGTCTTCAGCTCTGAGAATACTTTACAACTGTTATTGCTTCTGGTAGAAAACCAAGGACATACCTTTGATTTCCCTTGATAAGCATGTGACCCATGTTTACATTTCCCCTTTATGGGGTTCAGCATCACAAAACATTAGTTGGAAGTCTTATCCTGACACTTTGCCCTTGGTTCTAGCCATTCTTCTTCAAGTAACTTCAATTGCAGTCTGCTCTCTAAAGGAATCCTTACCTTATAAACATCATCTTTGGTCTACCATCCTCTGTTAATAATGAGATTGTAGACTTGCTCGCTGAGGGTGACAAAAACGTCTGCCATCAAACAAACAACCCGAGCTACAAATCTTTTCAAAAACTTTAATCTGTTAATAATATCAATTTGGATCTACATGAGACAAAATCCAAGAGATCTTTCTTTTTGGATAGAATTTGTTAGCTACTCACTCAAAATATTTTTAATTAATCGATTCAGAGATGTTATTATACATTTCTGGAGCAGATGGGACTTGAAGCCAGACCTCCAGGCTCAGAGGTATGATGCTACCACTGTGCCACAACAACCCTAGCTACTTGCTGTATATCTCTTACCACACACCAATCCCAGCTGTTTCTGCCTTGTACATACTCAGACAATGAACTAACAATTAACCCCATCGCTGATTATACTTGCTATATTACTGTGTGCTAGAGAAGAACTTAGATGAGAACAACAAGGTGTAGAATCTGTTTTTGTTGAGCTGAGAAATGGAAAGAGCCAGTAAATATCGATAGTTGTTGTTTCTAGGCTACTAAACAATAGCAGTTAGCTGGAGCATGATAGAAATTAGAAAATTAATGACACATGTAATAAGGGTAATGCTATAGCCATGGGTGACTTCAATCCACACATAGACTATGTGTATAATGCACACCAGGACTGTGGAAGAGGATTTCCTGGAATTGATACAAGATGTTCTTTTTCTGCAGTGGTATGTTGAGAAGTCAATTAGGGAATAGGATATTTTAGATTTTGTGTTATGCAGTGAGGAAGGATTAACTAATAATTGTGTCGTAAAAGGGAAGGATGGCATTGATATGATAAAATTTTCCATTAAGTTTATAAATGATACAGTTCAATCTCAAACCAAGATCTAAACAGAGGAATGAGATGCCCCTCCTTCTTCTAAACTTCAGTGAATGTAGTCCTAAGTGATTCAGTCTCTCATCATACATCAGTCCAGCTGTCCCAGGAATCAATCTGGTAAATCTTTGTTGTGCTCCCCCAGTAGCCAGAACATTCTTCCTCAGATAAGGAAGAGATAAGTCTACCGTGGCTAACAAAGGAATTCAAAGAATATATTGGATAAAAGAAGGGAATTTGTAACTTTGGCAAAGCTGATAAGACCGAGGATTAAGTGTATTTTGGAATTTAGCAAAGGACCACCAAGAAACCAATAAGAATGGGTGAATAGAGTATGAATATAACATAGCAGGAAACATAAAAATGAATTTTAAAAGCTTCTGCAGGCATGTAAAAAGGAAAAAGATTAGCAAAAATGATTGAGAGTCTATTCCAGTCCAAGATAGGAAGAATACATACTCGGAAATAGTGAAATGGAAAACAAACGAAATAATTGTTTCGCGTTTATCTTTATAAAGGAAGATATCAGAAAATTTTCAGAAAGGCTAGAGATCCAAGGGATTGATGAGAATGAGGAACTGGAAGCAATAGCATCCTTAAAGAAGTAACATTGGACAAACTATTGGGACAATAGGTTGACAAATCCCTGGAACCTGATGATCTGTATTACAAAATGTTCAAAGAGGTGGCTGTGGAGATAGTGGATGCTTTGATGGACCTCTTTCAGAATTAAATAGTTTCTGGAATGGTGCCTGAAAATTGTAAGTTGCAAGTGTAAAAAGTAATGTAGTCGATAGGTATATGGCTGACCACTTTGTAGAGATGCAAAGTATTTCTCACATATTGAGAGACTGTGAAGTGTTAATGTCTAAAGAGACTTAGGTGCACTTGTTCAAAGTCACTGAAAAGTAGCATGCTTGGTACCAGCTATGAAGAAGGAAAATAGGGAGGTTTTGAGTACAGGAGTAGACATGCCTTGCTTCAACTGAATTGTGCTTAAATTAACCCCCACTTAGAGTATTTTATACAGTTTCCCCACCCCCCCGCCCCCCTTCCCTAATGAAGGCTATATTTTGATAGAGGGAGGGCAGCAGAGGTTCACCAGTCTAATTCCTGGGTTGGCAGGGCTACATTCTCCAGAATTTAGAAGAATGAGAGGTAGTCTAAGAACACCTGAGATCTGGATCTGAAAACCAGAGGAAATTCTCAGAATAAGGGGCAAGACATTTAGCACTGCAATGAGGAAGAATTTCTTCACACAGGGATTAGCGAGTCTTTGGAATTCTGCACCCCAGAGGTTTGTGTTAACTCAGTCAATAAGTATGCTCAAGACAAAGATTGACAGATATCTAGAAACCAGTGACATGAGGTGCTTTGGGAATAGCAAGATAAATGGCATAATATGGAATAATGGAGAAGGTACAAAAGCTGAATGATCTACTCTTGCCCTCTTTCCTCTTGGTTTCTAAGGTCCTAAGGATAGTTTTGAAAATGTCACAGAGAGTGATGAACATAATTTTGAGAATTCCTTTAGACAGAGGGCTGTTGTAATGTGGAATGCCACACCTCAGGCAGAGCAGAGACTCTTCTATTTTCAGGATCAATACTTAAAGTGGAGCAAGATGCAGGGCTGTGGGGAGAATGCAGATCTTGTAATCTCTAAAGGGTCAGGATGTGGTATTCAACACTAGCCTTCTTCAGAAACTCTGTTGAATGTGAACAAGAAAACCTTCACAGGCTTGATCATGCAGTAGATTTTGCACGTTTACAGTTTTACTGAATGACCCTGGAGTTTTGGCCTTCGTCTGCTTTATCAGGTTACTTATGGACATGTTTGGTGCACCCCACTAATTTTGCGCCTGTAAACAAAAATATTCATCTCAGGATTTCTTTTTGAAAAGTTTATGATATTGAACATCCCTGTTGAGGTGCAGTAGACCAACCCAGGACATTATCGAGGCAGATTCTCTTGTTATTGCACCTAGTGATAGTGCACAGATGGACTGCACGTGAGAAAGCTTCCAAGCCAGTTTTGTAGTCCATCCTCTAAATCTGCCCCAACCTGTTCAGCTTCCGTACTGCTGAGAAACATCTTGGATATATTATTCCTCAGTCACTACTGTTAGTAGAAACAAATATGCAAAGAGGAAGCAAATGTCCTTATTTTTTTCCTCTAACAGCAATGGAAGGAAAATGTACTTTTTGATGCATCTCCTTCAATGTGATGATTGAGTTGTGTATCAACCCTCATGCATTGCTAGCTTTCCTCACTTCAAGTCATCCACCCAAATCTCTTAAAACTGCACACATTTCACAGAAATAGATTAGAAAATTATTTCATCTGACAAACTACAAACTTCACAAAAACAGTTGTTTGCATAAATTGATTGTTTATTTATAATCTTGACCATGAATAGTATATCTGTCAATATTGGAAAACTGAATAGAACAATTTGTAAAAAATGCGTACGTATTGATATAAATGAATGCATTTTTTGAAAGGGTTAACAGAAAACATGCCTATGTTCCACTGAGCATTGAAGAGCACTGTAATTGCAGCTTCTGGAAATGTTGCTAAGACAGTCATATTTATTCACCATAGATTGCAGTACCACCTCCTGATCACAGACACAACGCACATCTTCCACCTTCTGCCTGTCCTGTGTGCAGTTAAATTTTCACCTGACAGCTGTGTCAGACTATGATCGCATCTTCTCTGTCACAATGGATTCAAAACTGCCCAAGGCAGCAGTATTTCTTTTGATTTGTGTCTGACATTACAAGCCTAATTCAAAAAGGTAAGGTTTATGTTTTGTGCAAATGTGCTCGTAAATGCCTCAAATAATTATTCTTTCTCCAACATGTCTGCCATCCTGTTCTGCCGAGCCTCCCTCTTTTAGTGTTGTAGTGGTGTGCACCTGAATTTTTATTAGTCACTTACTGCAAATGTATGGATTTTTATTTTGTGTTAAAAGGACTATTCTTATTGTCAGTCAGAAACCGGGGCATTCCTCTTCGATTTTGCCGGTCACAGCTTGGAATTTCTGAGACTGCCTGGTGCTCAAAATTCTCCAACTGTGCATTTAATAAGTTTGTGTGCCGAGATGCTCAGTAAGATGTACAGTGGAAGACATGGAACTGCATCGCAAGAATGCCAACATATCATTCATTTAAGAGGTCAGTTTTTATTTTAAAAATTGATTCTTAGTTTATGGATGTTGCTGGCAATGCAAGCATTTATTGACTATCCTTAAGTGGTGGAAAGCCACTTCTTTGAATTTTTGCAGTCCATGTTGCGGAGGTCCTTTCACAATGTTCTCAGGTTGAGAGTCCCGGCAATTTGACACAGTGACAGTGTGACTTCTGCCAAGATCATGTGTGACTTGGAGGTGAATTTAAAAGTACCTGTGTTCCTTGCACTTGATGTTCTTTTCCTTTGAGTTGGTGGAAGTAATGGGTTAGGAGGTGCCATGGAAGCAGCCTCAACAAATGTCTGCAGTGCACTGTGTAGATGATAAATACCATAAAACCTGCATTAACTGATGATGGAAAGGTGGGAGGTTAGGCTAGTGAATGAGATTCTGATTAAATGAACCATCTTGGCCTAATAGGCTTTGATAATGCAGAGAGCTGTACAACACATTTCACCATTTGTAATTATCCTGTGTTAGCAATACAGTACTTTAATGTGTAGTTCAGCCTAGATATTCTTAAACAAATAATTTTGAGCTGACTTTACACGTATCAATGTTGGGGCAGAGCATAGGATAACCGAGTTCCAAGAAACATTCTTGTAGAAGTATGTGGATCACTTGTCCTTTGGACATCATGGCCTCAGCCACATGAAGAATATTTAACAAGAGTGCAGTGAACAGAAACTCCACATTTTTAGGTGATATAAAAACAAAGAGATGATAAACAATGTGTGAAACAAATTTAGATTGAAATTTTCAACTTAGAGGTTTCTTGCCCAGTTTGTGACAATTTATGCAATGGAACCCAACCCAGCCAAGTGGAGAGCAGAGATAACAAGGTGTGGAGCTGGATGAACACAGCAGGGCGAGCAGCATCATAGGAGCAGGAAAGCTTGACGTTTCGGGCCTAGACCCTTCATCAGAAATGGGGGAGGGGAAGAGGGCTCTGAAATAAATAGGGAGAGAGGGGGAGGCGGATAGAAGATGGATAGAGGAGAGGATAGGTGGAGAGGAGACAGACAAGTCAAAGAGGCGGGGATGGAGCCTGTAAAGGTGAGTGTAGGTGGGGAGGTAGGGAGGAGATAGGTCAGTCCAGGGAGGACGGACAGGTCAAGGGGGCTGGATGAGGTTAGTAGGAGGGAGATGGGGGTGCGGCTTGAGGTGGGAGGTGGGGATAGGTGAGAGGAAGAACAGGTTAGGGAGGCGGGGACGAGCTGGGCTGGTTTTGGGATTCGGTTGGGGGAGGGGAGATTTTGAAGCTTATGAAATCCACATTGATACCATTGGGCTGCAGGATTCCCAGGCTGAATATGATTTGCTGTTCCTGCAGCCTTCAGGTGGCATCATTGTGGCACTGCAGGAGGCCCAGGATGGACATGTTGTCTGAGGAATGGGAGGGGGAGTTGAAATGGTTCGCGACTGGGAGGTGCAGTTGTTTGTTGCGAACTGAGCGCAGGTGTTCCGCAAAGCGGTCCCCAAGCCTCCGCTTGGTTTCCCCAATGTAGAGGAGGCCACAACGGGTACAGCGGATGCAGTATACCACATTGGCAGATGTGCAGGTGAACATCTGCCTGATGTGGAAAGTCTTCTTGGGCCCTGGGATGGGGGTGAGGGAGGAGATGTGGGGGCAGGAGTAGCACTTCCTGCGGTTGCAGGGAAAAGTGCCGGGTGTGGTGGGGCTGGAGGGAAATGTGGAGCGGACAAGGGAGTCATGGAGAGAGTGGTCCCTCCGGAAAGCAGACAAGGGTGGGGAGGGAAAAATGTCTTTGGTAGTGGGGTCGGATTGCAGATGGCGGAAGTGTTGTAGGATGATGTGTTGGATCCGGAGGTTGGTGGGGTGGTGCGTGAGGACGAGGGGGGTTCTTTTTTGGTTGTTATTGTGGGGACGGGGTGTGAGGGATGAGTTGTGGGAAATGCGGGAGACACGGTCGAGGGCGTTCTCGACCACTGTGGGGGGGATGTTGCGGTCCTTGAAGAATGAGGACATCTGAGATGTACGGGAGTGGAATGCCTCATCCTGGGAGCAGATGCGGCGGAGGCGAAGGAATTGGGAATAGCGGATGGCATTTTTGCATTTCATCTCACTCCTGACTTAGGCACAGTAAATGGCGAGTCTTTGTGCAGGGGAGCCATTGGCTGCAGAACATCAAGTCCTGAACTGCTTTAGTCACAACAGTATTAATGTGACTTATTCAGTTGAGTTTCGGATCAAGATGAAAGTGACTGAGGACTGAACAGTGGTCGTAGTATTTAATGTCTAGCAGAGATAGTCAGGTGTTTTCATGCTGGAGATGGCCATTACCTAGTGGTTATCATTATTACCTGAGGAATTCTAAATGGATCACTTTTAACCTCATGTTGGAAGGAAGGTCATTGATCAAAATTGAAATATAGTTGTGTGTAGGACACAGCCTGTGGATCTTATGCAGCATTGCTCTGGAGCTAAACCAAGCACTCTATTCTGATTATAGTTTGAACCCCAGACATTTGGCCCCTAATCATCATCCACTTCAGTTTTACTTAATGCAAGGCACGGCTGAATGCTACCTTAATATGAAGGGAACGCAAGAATTCAACTCATCTGTCCATGGCTGTAATGAGATCTGAAACTATTAGCTTAGCGACCTTGCATTGGTCTGTTGCCATTAATAAATCCAGTCTGTTCATGCACTACAAAATCATAGAAGTTAAAACAGCAGAAAGAGGGCATTTGGTCTATCATTCCTTTGGTTCTCTATTTTCACAGTACTATTTTCCTTTAAAACATGCATCTACTTTCCTTGTAAAATGTTTATACTCCATCCGAAAGGGCACCTATTCCTATAATTGACTGAGGGAACCTGTGAATTATATGTTTTACTTTTGACTGCTTGTAAAATGATGGTGATCATGTCAATGGATTCTCACAGTGCCCAGAGGGAGATATACTCAGTCCTGGACTACTAGCATGGCAGCTAGTTGTTCCAGTGGGATCTGACAAAATTTTGAAAAACTCTGTTAAACATTTGGGTTCAGGGATGCCAAATAGCTTAAGAGCTGGCAGAACAAAACTGAAAGGATTACAGGCTATATAAATTGGTAATTAGATAAACTGTTGCAGTGAAACTATTTAACAACAAAAAGCTCTTGAATATTAACTGTGATGTTTCAGAAATCAGTGAAAGAATGGTCGGACGATAGTCAGATTGATCAATAACTCAAGTTCTGAAAAGGATCTCTACCCCCTGCTCCACTGATCTCTTTACCTGCCTCTAGTGTTCACCCTCCATTTGGACCCCTTCCTCGGCCTCTTATATGCCCTCGATCTCTTCATTGAAAACTGCTGGCGTGATCTCGGCAGTCTCAGTTTCTCTGCACCTCTCACCTACTGTAACCTGTCCCCTTCTGATATTGCCACACTTTGCTCTCTCAGGTCAACCCTCACTTTGTTATCAAACCGGCTATCAAAGGTGGTGCTGTTGTAGTCGTTGTAGTCTGGCGCACTGATCTTCACCTTACATCCGCAATTCCTCTGATGCCCCACCGTATTGACAATTTCCAGTTCCCTGGCCCTGGCTGTCTCCTGTTCACCATGGATGCCAATTCCTCTGTACCTCCATTTTGCACCAGAATGGTCTGAGTGCACTCGCTTTCTTTTTTGACCAGAGGCCTGAACAATCCCTACCTACCACCACTCTCCTCTGCCCTACCTCACTGAAGAATTTCTCCTTTAATTTGTATCACGTCTGCCAAATCAAGGGAGTGGCTGTGGGCACCATCATAGGTCCCAGTTATGCCTGCTTCTTTATGGGGTCCGTGGAACAACCCTTGTTCCAGTCTGACACTGGCCCCCTCCCACAACTCTTTTCCCAGAACATCGATGACTGTTTTGGTGCTGCTTCATGCTCCTGCCTGGACCTTGAAAAATTTGTTCAAAATTTTGCCTCCAATTTCCACCCCTCTATAACTTTCTGGACTTATATTGAGTTCAACACCTTCAGATTGTGATCCCACTTCTACTTCTTCCCTTTCTTTCAGCTTTACTTGTTACATTATCTGTCACCATGTCCTTTCTCCTCTCTCCCCACACCAGTGGGACTGTCTGTTCTTTCCAGTCCAGCAGTTAGACACACTATTGTTCTGCCATTCTCATATTCCGATCACTTAATCTGCACTATCAGCACCTTTTCTCGTCCTGCACTCCAACCCCCACCCCCTACTATTGCATAAATGCTGCCCTTTCCACACTTCACTCCAGCTCTGATGAAGAGTCATCTAGACTCGAAACATTGGCTTGCTTTCTCTCCATGAATGCTGCCTGACCCGCTGTGATCTCCAGCATTTCTTATTTTCAGTTCTGAAAGGGACTGTTGCTTTTTTCATACATTTGCCAAGCACCAGGGGAAATTTCTCAGTCGGCAGTGGCAGATGCCAATTAAGGGGGATTGTAGCATCTTAAACATGTTATTAACACTATGACTCACCTCAGTAATGTTCAGCTTTCTCTTACCAAATGTGCCAAACCAGCTAGATGTTGAGAATTTTCAATATGGAAATCAGAGTAGGCACCTGCTGACTTCAGGTGACTTAAGCAATACTTCATGAATTGCGGTTGATAAAACAAGTAGAAATAAAAAACACAATGGAGGTATCCATGACAAACTCAGATATTGGACACTATCCAACACTGCAGAAGGCTTAAAGGTCTCAGAAAATTAATGAGTGCAGCCTGGACAAGAAGATGCTCACAGGTCGGATTGTAGTCATGGGTGAGACTTTGGTAATGATTATAAATTGCCTACCTGGATTGGTTTAAAAAAAACTTGTACAACAATCCTGCTATGAATGAAACTGGCCACACTCACCCCATCAATTGGGTGCCAAATTTCTATTGATTGTACTTGTTTGCAGGCCCCTGAGGAGGATCTTAAAGTTAGGTTGTTTTAGGAATAAGAACGCTCATCGGTATGTTTTATTAGACTTTGTATTTATATACATATATTCTGAATGAGCTGACCTCTGTACATAATTATTACCAGCAAATAATTCTGTGTGTTTTTTAAAAAAGTTATTTAAATTCAGGTTAGTACAGGTAGTGGACCTCAGATGCTAAGTTAAAATATTTCAAAGTTTATTTTTGGAAGTTGCATTGTGAAACATTGCCCAATTGCACTGGCAATTTTGGCAGCTTTGAGTTTGGCTAAATGCAAATACACTTGAATGGAAACTGAGTGGAAAAAAAACATTTTTCTAAAACCTGTTGTTTCAGTGCTGTAGATTCTGTGTACTTCTAAGGAGTGAGAATGATAGCTTAGCTTTCTTACATAACTGTGAACCTTTCAGAATAAAACCAGTGATATGGGAGAGATGGGCTGCACGTAAAATGACTCAGCTCAAACAGACCTGCAAGAGACATTAAAAATACAATAGAAAATCATTTAAAATAAATAGAGGTGGAAGGATGGGAAGGATCCGATTGCAAAGGAACAAGGTCCAATGGCAGAAGGTGAGTGAGACAGAAGGTAAGTATGGCTGGAGAAAACAAAAGAAAATCCACAAACCTCCCCCAGAACCAACAGACATGGGATGGGGGGAAGGGGAGTTGAGGGGAATGAAAGGAGTTTGCATTTGAAACAGATTCCTCGAACTCGAAGCTGCTGCGGAGTCAATAATCACAATGTGGTACATAAGTAAAAAAAGCTGAACTTCCACAACCGCACAGCAGTGGACTTGGAGACAGATAGGATGAAAAAATATCACGGACCCAGGTTAGGATGGTTCTACCAGACATTCCTGCCACTTAGGAACTTTTCCAGGTAGAGCAGACTGGCTCCCTGATCCACAAAGCTAAAGTGCCTGTTCGGGCCTAGTTTGCAGCCTCACTGCCATTTTCCCAATGACCACTCCATCATGGTGGGGGAGGCCATGAACTCAAAGCCGACAGCCTTAATGCAGCAGGATGGGAGACCATTAAAGCTGGAGTCTCCATGAAGCTGAAAGGATGGTGAGTTTGCAGAAGACCACAGTCTCATCTTCCCCTCTGAGTCATGGTTATTTATTGATTGTTGTGCAGACGCATCCAAGTTGAGTTGTCCTGATCTGCCTTGATAGTGCCAACCTCTCGTGGTGAACCTGCCATGGCTACAGAACCTCCAGCCTTCTGACTGCAGCCCTCTGCATTGTGAAACTATTATGGATGGTGAGATCAGAGAGGCTGCCTTCAGGAATATGGTTGTCAACTCGGGGCTCCTATTTGGTCCCGACATTAATATCCCAACGCCAATGTTAAAACCTGGCCTGTGTTTAATTCAGAGTTGGAAGTGGGGTCATAAAAGACTGATTTTGAAATAGGCATCCACTGATTTTATCAAGATGATCCCTGATTCGTTGAAAATTAAGTTCTGCCATCACTGAAAAGTGGATAATACAATGATACCCCATTGTAACTGGCTCCCACATTGAAAATGCTGACGGTTGGGATCCTGAGTGTGCTCCCATACTTGATCGCTAAAAACTAAAATTAACCTGTGGTTGGGCTATTTTCATATTAACCTCGAGCAGACTGCTAGGTATGCTATTCAAAATATGCTTCAAGTAGGCAGAGTCTATTTGTACTTACAAGTAGACCCCTGTTTGTTACTATTATCATGTAATGCCAATTGGCATATTGATCAGAAACTGAGAGCTTCGGGAAGCATAAGGAATTGTGTTCTAACATCTACAGAGAGTGCACAAAATTGACTACAAAGGTTAATGGAAGTTTTTTTTATCTCAAGGGTTTGGAATATTAAAGTGTGCTTTGTGATATTTAAGCTGTGTGGAACCTTGCTTAGATGTCATCGCAAGTCACTACAGAAAGATATATTGGCCGACGTAGGAATAGGACGCAGATTCACCAGAGTGATACCAGGGTTTAAAGCATTACGTTATAAGCAGAAGTTGGATAAACCTGATTTGTATTCTCTTGTGATTTGAAATGGGATGACCTAATTAAGGTTTCAAAAATGACAAAACCAGGTACAGAAAAGGTATTTCCTGTAGGGGTGGGCAGCCAGAATAAGAGGGCATAATCTTCGTCTTTGGGTGAGGCCATTTAAGAGTGAAATCAGGAGGCACTTCTTCGCACAAAGGGCAGCTGAAGTATCAAACTCTGTCAGCCGAAAGGTCAGGGATGTTAGGTCAATTGAAAATTTGAGTTTGATATTCTTTTGTTAACTGAAGGTGCCAAGGTACACGATACACAGATGAGTAAGTGGAGTTAACATACAGTTTAATTGTAATCATGGCTTGAGAGACCAAATGGCCTACTCCTGTTCCTATTGTCGGTGGCCTCCTACATAAAGCTTCACCCACCCAACACAGGAACCTACCCATGATAACAGCAACTGGAACACCAGCCTAATTGGAGCATGAGTTACTCCCTGCTATCTTTGGATCATTTTTGCCCTATTTATGTAGAGACAAACAAGTTACAATGGGCTTCGGAGTGGTTAAAAAAGATAAAGAAAAAAAATCATGTGGTGTGGTCTTGGCTATCACGAGTCAAGGATGGTAAAGAAATTGTTCCCAATAGTGGTGGGATATGTCAGGATGTTTGACAAGTGGAAAGCTATGAAATGAAGTAGACATCACCAATGCTAAAAAATTCATCTACCACAAGGAACATGCTATACACCATCTGAAGATTTCTGATGAAGGGTCTAGTCCCGAAACGTCAGCTTTCTTGCTCCTCTGATGCTGCTTGGCCTGCTGTGTTCGTCCAGCCCTACACCTTGTTATCTCAGATTCGCCAGCATCAGCAGTTCCTACTAACTCTATACACCATCAGATCAGTTTAGAAAGAGAAATATTTGTTCTATGAAGCAATAGGAACCATATTTGAGAACTGTAATTTTGATGGTGGTCTTAGATCAACCGGATCTGAATTGGGAACAGCCAAGTTGTTGAAAAACCAAATCGATATTCAGCTACTTCCTCACTGAGTGCAACAATGAATCCAACAGGATCCATCATCACTTTGTATTCATAAACTACCAGAAATTATATATTATATGTAAGTCTTAGCAGCTCTGGATAACAATGACCAGTTTAACAAGAGTTTAGCAAGATTTGGCAGCCTGAAATACATATTATCAGAAGCCTAGAAACAAAACTTTAAAATATGGCACAAAGGAACAACTAAAGCAAATAAAGCTGGGATGGGAATGCAGGAACTTGTAAAGAGAAAGCAGTTGAACACTGTGCAGCAAAATTACACATTTTTTAAAACCAGCAAGCTCAGGTTGAAATGTGGTCCTAAATGGATCAGAAATCAAATTAAAAGAAGCAATTTGGCAGCAATAAATGCCTCAGGAATAAAAGTGGAATAGTTGGCTGGAATGTATACTAAAAAATTCAGAAGCAGCTTGGGAAATTAATCAGAGGGACAAAGGAGACCTGGAGTAAAAGCATAACTACTGAAACTAGCCAAACAATGCAATAATACTTTTAGTTCAATAGGAAGAACAAGAAGTAGAGGTGAGAACTATTAAAAGCTACCAATGGACTTGAACTAATGGTGAGAATAAAATATTCTGAGCACACAACAGTAAATGTTTGAGCATAATATAGTCAAATATTCTGAAGGACACATGTTCAAATATTCACAGAGGAATTCATGAGCAGCAGACGCTCCCCAAACAAGATAAATACTTTATAGTAAACCCGTTCACAGATGTTGTTATACGCCTCTGAAGCAGGTGGGATTTGAGCATGGGTCTCTTGACTCAGAGGTAGGAGCATTACCACTGTGTCTGATGAGCCACTCCTAATGATATCCTCAGTAAAAGCGCAGAATTTTCAAAAAGTTTGCTGGAATTCTCAGGCAGACCAGTCAGACTCAAATAAATTGCCACAGGCAGATAGTAATTATCTCCAAGGGAAGAGATTTGTGACGCGTTAATAATTTTCATGAGGAATGTATTGAACATTAGAAAGGTATCAGAAGATTGAAAACAAGCTATTGTCCTGAAATTCAGGAATATTCAGAAAGCTTGGCAAAGGATACCTGGGCAACTCCAAAACTATTAGTTCTCGGCCATTCAGTGAAAATAATGGAATCAATTATCAGGAATCAGCTTGAGGCAGATGAACAATCTCATATGTACCAATCGATATGGATTCAGGAGTGACTGATCTCACCAAATTAATGCTCTTTATCTGTTTGAGCAATCACAGCAAAAATAGTTTGTTTTCAATTCTTCTTCCTCCTCCACGTCCACGTCCACCCCCACCCACCCAACTTTTAATAAGTTCCAAATGAAAGTCTATTAAACATCTAACTCTGGATATTCTGAATAAACTCTATGAATGGGATAGTGTTTAAAGGATGCGAACTCAGAAATATTCAGTCAACGAACTAGGAAAGTTCAGTGTGGAATAAAAACACACAGTACTGGATAAACCCAGCAGGTCTGGCAGCATCTGCAGAGAGAGAAGCAGCTTGCAAAGCACTAATGTCTGGAATTTCAACATCACCTGTATACCTCTCCATTGAAATATTCCTTAATATCTACTTCTTTGACCGAAGTTCTGATCACTGATACACTACCAATTATGTGGCATGACCTTAAATGTTTTCTGATCAATTGTGATGCACCTTAGAATGATCTACAAAGAATATATTGTGTGGTTTATAATTGCGCATTGTTGGATAAAGCAACTCTATGAAAAGTGCTGAAATTGGGAGATAATAGCAAACTTAACAGGTCAATGGAATTGGAAGAGGCAACTCTGAGATTGCAGATCCAGAAGAACAAGATGTGTAGGTCAGCTGAACAGTAAGAAATTTAATACAGAGAGCGCGTAACACACATCCCCATTTGTAACTGTCCTGTGTTAGCAGTACAGTACTTTAATGTTTAATACAGTGAAGATATCCTCAAACAAATGATTTTGAACTATCTTTACACATACTCATTTTGGCAGAGCACAGGATAATCTAGTTGCAAAAACATTCCTGTAGGAATAAGCAGATCACTTGTCCTTTGGACATCCTGGTGTCAGCCATATGAATGGCATTTAAATCCCTATGTGTCATGTATATGTATTAATTACTTTGACAAGAATGCAGTGAACAGAAACTCCACATATTTAGGTGATATAACAGTAAGAAGATGATAAATAAGGTGTAAAATAAATTTAGATTGAAATTTTCAACTTAGAGGTTTCTTGGCCAATTTGCAACAGAGGTAATTCAGTATAGTTAAGTGTAGCATAATTGATGTGGAACAAGAAACAAGTTAGTAGGATTATTTGCTAATTGGAATTGTTCAGGCTGCATATTTAGATTTACAGCAATAAATATGAGCAAAGAATGTTCCAATTTGCATTGACACAGTACAGGATACTAAGCAAGTTCTAGTTTGTGGGGCATTGCCACCAACATGGAGAGAAGCAGAGTCTGTACCGTTAGACTGATCTTTATCTGAACCGGGCTGTAGTTGGTCTTCTTAGGAGCTGTATAACTGGGCAATTAGAGACGATTTTCAACTAAATAATAGGTGTAAGGTAATGAATTTGGGTAGATGTGGTAAATCAGAAGCAGGGACAAGGTAGACGAGGAAGGTATTTATATGCGAATTGATAAAGCAGCCATGACAGTTTTGGATAGAGTACGAATCTAAAAGTAAATCAACAGATGAGGCTCCAGATTACAAATTAAAGGATTAAACTAAAGACTCTGGACCTGAATGCATGCAGTTTTCCAGCACGTGGAAATGATTTGGTTGAAGATGAAAAATGACAGAGGCAAAAATTCACTTGTGAGGGCCCCTGAGTAGAGCCATAGGGGGAATGGTAGGAAATAATAATGGGAACTTGTGAGAAAGGCATGGCAATAATTGGAGATTTTAATCTGCGTATTGACTGATCAATTTGTCAAAAAGTCAGTTGGGGACAAGGAGCTTACATGAGGAGCACGTTGAATATTCTCAGGGTAGTTTTTTTCACTTATTCACTTGTGGGACATGGATATTGCTGGCTGGCCACCATTTATTGTCACTCCCTAGTTGCTCTTGGAAAGGTGGTGGTGAGCTGCCTTCTTGAACCACTGCAGTCCACGTGCTGTGGGTTGATCCGCAATGCTGTTAGGGGGGAATTCTAGGTGACAGTGAAGAAACTGCAATATACTTCCAAGTTAGGATGATGAGTGGCTTGGAGGAGAACTTTCTGGTGATGGTGTTCCCATTTAACTGCTTCCCTTGTCCTTCTAGATGGAAGTAGTCATGGTGTAGAAAGTGCTGTCAAAGGAATTTTGGTGAATTTCTGCAGTGCATCTCATGGATAGTGCACACTGCAGCATGTTGTTGGTGAAGTGAGTGGATGCGCATTGATGTGGTGCCAATCAAGCGAGCCGCTTTATCCTGGATGGTGTCAAGCTTCTTGAGTGTTGTTGGAACTGTACTCATCCAGGCAAATGGGGAGTATTCCATCACACTCCTCATTTGTCCCTTGTAGGTGGTAGACAGGCCTTGGGAAGTCAGGAGGTGAGTTACTCATTGCAGGATTTCCAGGCTCTGACCTAAAGAAAACCTAAAGAAAAAGTGTTCAATTGTGCTAAAATTGGTGACAGGGTCGGACAATTGTGCAGGATATAAAACACAGCAAAGAATGACCAAAAAATTAATACAGCAGGAAAAAAAATTATAGTTCAAGAAAGCTGGGCAGAAATATAAAACAGACGTTTTTAAAAAAAAAACTAATGCTTAAAAAGGAAACAAGTTAGCAAAGTGGGCATTGGTTCCTTGGAAAGTGTGTCTGGAGAATTATCAAAGGAAAATAAAGAGAAGGCAGATATATTGAACAGATATTTTGCATCAGTCTTAACCATAGAGGATGAAAGTTACATCCTGGAGGCATTAATAAGCCACCAAGTGATTGGGAGGGAGGGACTCTGGAAATAACAATCACCAGATAAGTGAGACTGAGCAACTTCTTGGAGCTGAGTGCTGACAGGTACCTGGACCCTGATGGATTTTACCCTAAGCTCCTAAAAGATATGACAAATGAGATGGTTGATGCATTGATTTTAATTTTTCAGAACTCCCACAATTTGGAGCAAGACTTTTAGATTGAAAGGTAGTAAATGTAATTCTATTGTTCACAAAAGAGGGAGACAGAAAGTAGGTAATTGCAGGAAAGCTAACTTAATGTCTGCCATGGGGAAAAGAGGTTAGTATTAAAGAAGTGATAGCAGGACGCCGAGATAAGCTCAAGATAATCAGGCATAGTCAACATGGTTTTGAGAAAAGGAAACCATGCTTCACTAATCTATTGGTGTTTATGTAACATGCTGTGGTTGAAGGAGAACTACCGCTGTACTTAGATTTGTCACTTTATCAAATGCCTTTGAGAAATCTAAGCCAAGTACATTTACTGTTTCCCTCTCGAAAGGGACCTGCCCCGAATTACCCATTTAAAACAGACATGCATGGACCAGCACGATAGCTCAGTGGTTAGCACTGCTCCTCACAGCACCAGGGACCTGGGTTTGGATTCCACCATTGGTCGACTGCCAGTGTGGAGTTCGCACGTTCTCCCTGTGTCGGCATGGGTTTTCTCCCACAGTCCAAAGAAGTGCAGGTTAGGTGGATTACTCATATTTCCCAGGGTTACAGGGACAGGGTAAGGGGTAGGTCTGGATGGGAAGCTCTTTGGACGGTCAGTGTAGACACGATGGGCATAATGGCCTGCTTTCACACTCTGGGGATTCTATAATGCAGCAAAATTGTCTCTCACAAAG
Organism: Ginglymostoma cirratum; assembly: GCA_024137785.1. NCBI lineage: Eukaryota > Metazoa > Chordata > Chondrichthyes > Orectolobiformes > Ginglymostomatidae > Ginglymostoma > Ginglymostoma cirratum. Next base: position 13,151,908 of record JAHRHZ010000031.1, read on the forward strand.
GTTTAAAAGTCTTGGGAACTCTCTTCCTGAAAAGAAGAGGAAGCAAAGCCTTTGAATATTTTTAAGGCAGGGTTGGATAGTTTCTACGTGAGCAAGGGGGTGAAAGGTCTCCAGGAGTGGGCAGGGATGTAGAATTTGAGTTTATGATCAGATCAGTGTTAATCGTTTTAAATGGTGGGGTAGGACCCAGAAATTGAATGGCCTACTCCTGCTCATCGGCATGTGCATAAAACAAATAGCATTGGTTAGACACCACTTGAAGTTCTGAATGCAATTCAAGTAATCACAGAAACAACATGATGCCCTAGAGACTTTAGAGGGTGAACAATTAATATAATTATAATGATTATCATTTTTATGGCAGGAGAATAAAATTAAGGAAGATAAAACTGTTGGAAAAGAGGAGAATGTAAAGTTGCAGAATTGATCCGGATACAAGTGCTCAGTTTGGTAAAGGATTCAGTTCCTTGTGAATAAAAATTTGAATGAGGAACCTCTGACAGATTTTCCTTATTCCTTCTACAGTTGGCAAGGGTTCTGGAATGAATTAGTCAGAAAGGTAATTAAAGGAGACAGGAACAGATCAGTTCAAAAATAACCAGAAAGGAAAAAAATGTCAGAATTAGATGGTCGTAGTCTTTTTATATCACGCAGGTGAGTCAGAAGGAGCTCTGTCACACAACTGAAACAAGAACAGAAGTTGTTAGCACTGTCTTACGATCATTGCGTGGCCTGGAGATCTAACGGGACCCTGCAAATAAATTATTGAAACAGATTGCTTCGAAAGATGTCAGTACTGAGTTCACAAACCTCTCGAGTCAATTTTCAAGTGAGGAAAAGGTAACGGTATAATTTATATATTCAGCAAAGTGCAGGATATGTACTTCATTTTCTCAGGCTCTCTGACACACTCAAGGGGAGATCAAACTGAATTGAATTAGCTTTATTGTCACGTGTACTCAAATGAGCACAGTGGAAAGTTTACAAGCCTACGGTGTCATCTTAGGTAAAAGGTACCTAGGCACAGATTCTTCAGGACAAGTTCTTAGGGGGAAAAAGTTAGAAATATAAAGAAATAAAAAGTCCAGCATTACAGATCAGAGGAGTAAATTAGGAAAATGGAGAAATAAGAAGTTCAGAATGACAGTCCTTCCAACCCAGTCCACGCTGGCACCTTGCCTCCAGTCTGTGCCAGGCTTTGAATCACTGTGATGCCAGAAGTCCACACTAAGACCACACCAGGCCAAAAGACTGTCACAGGCTGCAGACAGACCGCCACGTTGAGCCGCTGAGATGGTAACATTGTGGCAATGTCACTGGACGAGTAATCCATTGTTCGAGGCTAATGCTGTGGGGGAACAAATTAAAATCCCACCATGGTAGCTGAGGAAAATATCTGGAACTAAAATGCTGCTCCCCTTAATGGTCACCATAAAAACTCACTGCTTGTTGGAAAAACCTATTGGACTCTCTAATGAAATGCAATCTGCAATCTTTACCCCTTCTGACCTCATTTGATTACAGAATTGATTGACTCTTAATTGCTGTCTGAAGTGAGCTGAGAAGCAAGCCGCCCTGTTCAAGGGCAATTAAGGATGGGCAACAGGTGATGCCCAGAGCTTTTCGTTTATTCATTCACAGGATGAGGGCGTCGCTGGCCGGGCAGCATTTATTGCCCATCCCAAATTGCTCAGAGGGCAGTTAAGAGTCAACTACATTGCTGTGGGTCTGGAGTCACATGTCGGCCAGACCAGGTAAGGATGGCAGTTTCCTTCCCCAAATGGCATTAATGAACCACTTGGCCGTGGGCAGGCGATGTTCTAGTGGTATTATTGCCGGACTGTTAATCCGGAGACCTTGTGGGATTAGCGAAGCAAAATAAAAAAAAAACACATCCTGAACACTGGTGGGAAGGTTTTGGGAAATAGGTAGAATGATGAGACAGTAGCTCCCAGAATCCACTACCAGCTTTATTTGGAACAGGCCATTTATGATCACTTATAGAAGAGACACAGAAAGGTAAGAACTCTCTGACAATCTGGCACTCCAGTGGGTGATAACTGGTGCCCTGTTCTGCGTGTCAATAAAAATAGGATGAGCCTGGTTTTGGTCTTTATTCTGACAATTTTGTAGCATTTTGAGGTTTTTTTTTCCAGCCCCCTTATTATAGTACTGGATTTCCAGCATATCTTTGATGCCAGCATGTCTGCAAGCATTTGAGAGTTTTGTAGTTCCTAAACTCATCTGGTGATGTAAAGACAGAAAGTGCCAGAGAAACTCAGCAGTATCTGCTGAGACAGAAACAGAGCTAATGTCTCAAGACTGATACGACTCTTTTTCAGAACTTCTGATAGTTGCCTGAAATATATATGTCTTATACACAATATTCAAACTAAAGGACCACACTTTTATCTGAGTGTAATGTGGTAGTGAAGCCTACCACATGCCAAGATGTCAGTGCAACAGATTTTTAGGCTTCAAATCTTTCTATTGTAGTTGTACCCTGTAGTTATTTCTTATTATGCGTTAATATAGTTTCCTGATTCTGGCATTAACATCATATCTATGCCCTGACTAAAGATATGCAAGAAGAAAACAATTTTCCTTCTTTTTCCTACCCTGCTCTTCTTTATTTCAGCCATTCCGTCTTCTCATCCCTAACTTCTTAACTCAATCTCTTCCTTCATTGCTCCCACTTCTTGAGACCAGAGCTTCCACAATGGAGCATCTTGCCTCTGAACAGTTGATTCAGCCTTGACTTGAACAAATATCCCAGAATCTGTCTCAATTAGTATTTTTAGGTCAGCTGCTGGTGTGTTCCCATTCGCACTTGATGAAGGCTCGGAACAGGCTACTGTAATGTGAATGAGTACTCACACTAGCTTAAAGAGTAGGGAGTCACCCCAACTCTGACAATGTTACTGGCCCCATAATTAAAGTGAAATTTTAAGCCCATCACACCAGACAGTGCCAGATTGTTAGAATTGGACATTATTTGACCGAGTGAAATCAAAGTTATTCCCACTCTATTGTCTCATTAGCATGTATTGTTTGGCTGGCCATCGGACTGACATGAAAAATATACCCATTGCACAAATGAGATCACTGGTCACTGACCCATTTTCCACACTTACTCACCCCTGTGCTTTGGACAAAACAGTGGAAAGTCAGAGCAAAGCCCTTTCGTTCAGAGCTTCTGCTCTGTAAGCAGGCTGTTTCTTCTCCAATCTATTCCTGAGAATGTCCTAGATATTTTCTTTTCCATGTTAACAAGATTGGTTGTCCATTTTGACTTTGTCCTTTGAAGACAGTGCTGGAGCTTCAAACTGAATTCAAAATGAGGCCACTTGATTAATTCAGAGTTAACCTTGCTCCAAAATCCTGAGACAGCGGCTGTAAAAGAGACTGAAGGAAAACATATATAAACAGTGCAGGCATTTTCAGATAAAACCTGAATTCACAATGCAATCAATACAATATTTATGTCAGGAGCGGGGTTTGGTGGGATTGGAAACATATGGCGAATGATTTTGAAATAAATTATGGTGTGCATTTTGTGTCTGTGACATGTACAATGTGACAATACTGGTTTGAAGCAGAATGCTTTTCCTCATTTAGTATGGAGGGGGGAATGTCATGAAACAGGTTCACACCAATTATAAACGGTGAAGGGAGAGATGTCATTCAGATTATCAAATATCACAAGATTAAACGTTTATCATTATGTTGCTTGTGCACAAATTGAACAGCTAACAGAAACTGAACGCTTGCAGGTTCTTTCCTTCAGGAAACCTCTTTATATTGAAAAGTAATATGCTTTCTTTTGAGAGATGTAAAGTAGTGCTCGGGATATTTAAAGAAAAATGAAGATAGGTCATCCCCGTTTTGTTTTTAATATCTACTCACCTAAATCTCATTTTATCCCAGTTGCTGCCATTCCTTTACTAGCCCCAGTCCAAGTAATCATCGCTGGACTCGTTTTTGCCTTGGTTTTGAGCTTGGTAATAGAAGATATACCTGGGTATTCAGGATGACCTATTAATTTTGCAACTGTGCGTGTGACTGGACCTGTCCTCTCTCATCAAGCGAACCGAAATTTATAATTTGAGTAATAATGGGCCTGTCCCATGGTCTGCAACTTTGAAGCCTTCCACCGTGATGGTGTGTCATCTGATCATTCCCCTTTAAAAATCAAACCTTCCCTGGATAAATCAAAAGTAACTGGAATTTGTTTTTAATTTTCTTATTTTGTTGAGGCACTTAACTGGAAAAAGTGGCCGTCTTTCTCTCCGAGTTAAACACCTCTGCTGTACCTGTTCACTAGTGTATTAGGATTGGTCCAAGTAATTTCGAAGAGAGCAATTTTGGTGCATTATTAGTGAGCACATTTGCTCTATTCTAGTTGCAGTGTTTCAATGTCTGTGTGCGTGAGCGTGTGTGCTATCTGATCATTCAGCAAGGTGAGTGATGACTGCCCTGGCAAATGGAGATTTTTCCACAGTCGACCAGTTTCAAAATCAATTCCAGTGCAGCGTAGATCAGATAAAGTTGGTCCAACATTTCTGCATTCCTTCAATTATGACAGAAATGATCATTTTTGTTTTGAAAGCTGTCAGTTTTTGTGCTGTGAATAAAATCCTATACTTTCATGTTTGGACCTCATCAGGTTTGCTGCCTCTGGTGAAAACGTGAATATTACTAATCCTGTGAATCTGAATGCCACTGACAGGCAACTAGTCACATTTAAATGTGCTCCATCAACAATACCTAAAATGGCTGTCGTTGCAGAAGCAAGAGCACATCGGTGACCCAAAGTTTGCTTCTGAAGCGAAAGTTCACTTACTGAGCAAACCTGTTCATTTTAAAAACATTATATTTTACTCCAAGGGTCCTAATCTGGGAGAGAAATACAAAAATATTGCTGATAAAATTTTAATTGAAGTCAAAGTAACCACGAGCTATTTGGAACACAGGGCAGGGGCTGAATGTCGTTTCTTTGGCTAATTATCAATTGTGTCAAGTTTTTCAGTGTTTTTTGCCATGAAGCTCAGTGATGTTTTTGCTGAATCTTACCAAACTCAACTTATTAATTGCCTACCTCACCTCATCGTGTCCGTTATATCTGATTCTATCCTCATATTACCATGTGCTGTTTGTAGAACAGCTCACCACTCACCTGGTATCCATTGAAACACCAACTTCCCTGGCACCTGCGCAATCTTTGAATGGCTACTGTGCATCCTGACAAGCATTGGTGAACTGGTATTAGCCCTCACTGGCAACATAATGGTTCAGTAGCCGCAAAGCTATATTGCTCACTGCATTTAGGCAGCGTGGCTGACACTCACTCACAGATGCAAGCCCATTCTCTCACCCCAGTCACTACTTAACTACCAGGCCACACAGTTTTCCTGTCCTTTGCTACATCCTGTCTAAACGCCATCTCTGTGTCACTGCAACTCTGTGCCCAATGCCAAAAAGTATACGAATTCAGTAATGTCAGTCGTAACGCTCAGGATGATATGTGATGCAGTGATGTTTCCCTCCTCCCACAACACCCTTGGAAGCTTCGTAAGCAATGGGACGCTTTTGGCCAGATGTTGCCTTCTTTAAAAATCTTGCCGCTAAATTTCTATATAGTTAAGCTGGCGATGTTAAATTTATAAGCACCAAGAGCATGGTGGAAATTGCTTTGACCAACATTTTAACCTTGTAACAGCCTTTCAATGCGAGTTGTTGGTGCACCTTGTAAATCAGGGCTAGTTTCCTAAGCATTGTGGAAGTGAATTGGAGAGGTGCCATCGGGATCATGAGGGGTTGGCAAGTCTCGGATGCCAGTGTCTGTTGATGAAGAATAGGTGTTGCTGGTTTTGTGGATCGTAAGCTGAGATGCTGTTTGGGGTGAACAACACAGGCTCAACACAGCCAATGGTGAGCTAAAGTCACTAGGTACCCACTTTGACTTCCACGTCAAGAATTCTAGCCATCACGTTTGTTCAGGGCATCTGTTAAGATAGGAAACTGCATATTAGTGAGGAGAGATGTGCAGTTAACAAAGTGTTGAATGAGAAATGATCCTCCTTAGTTAACGACTCATCATTGTCTAAGGAGAAACTTACCTCAACACACAGGAGATGCTTGTTGGCCTTTATTTCATAGGGAGTGGAGAATAAAAGGAGAGAGATTTTGCTAAAACTGTGTAAGGCACTCATCAGACCACAGCTTGAATACTGTGGACAGTTTTGGGCCCCTTATCAAAGGAGAGATACACTGGCATTGGAGGGAGCCCAGAGAAGGTTCAGTAGGCTAATACCCAGGAATAGAGGGACTCTGTAATCAGGAGAGGCTTGTGCTTGTTGGAATATAATGAGAGGCGACTTTATTGAAAAATACAAGATTTCAAGGAACTTGACAGAGTAGATACACAAAGATTGTTCCCACTTGTGAGAGAGTCTAGGACCAGAGGGCATAATCTCAAAATGAGGGGCTGCACATTTAAGACAGCGATGAGGAGGAATTTCTTCTCACAGAAGGTGGTGAATCTGTGGAATTCTTTACCACAGAAGAATTTTTGAGGCTGGGTCATTAAATGCATTCAAGGCTGAGGCAGACATATTTTTAAACAGTAAGGGATCGAGGGTTACGGAGAGAAGGCAGGAAAGGAGATGAGAATTATCAGATCAGCCATTATCTCATTGAATGGTGGAGCAGATTTAATAGGCTGAATGGTCTATTTCTACTCCTTTGCCTTATGGTTTTATAACGTTAGTTTTCCAGGCTCCATGTTTTTAGCTGACCAGATATTTGTAGAATCCAGAGGACCTGCCCTAATATGCATGCTTTTACCCTTGTTCCCCACTTTTGCGATGTTGGAATTGAGCTGTCATTCAGTTAGCTCTTTTTAATAATCAAAAACTTCACTTTTAACAGAAATAGCAAACCATCAATCAAATCATTCACCTGAAGACCATTTCAGAGGGATTAATGACCAAGTAAACCCTGCAGGCAGCATTATAACTTAACCACATTTCTTATCCAGTTGTGTCCCTAAAATCCCTAGAGCTATAAATTGGAGGCCTAAAGAATCAGTTGAAGTTACAATTTCTTGAATTGATAACCAAGTGTATACCTGAGAAAGACATTTAACTGACATAAAGATGTCACCAATCACATGTTTCCTGCACAACTGAGAGATTGATGGGACTAGAATCGGCTATCCTGCAGCAAAGAAAGCCAGTTTGTCTTCATTAAAACTTTTACTGCTTAAGGACTGTCTCTGTATGTTCTGCATTATATCTTTTAATTCTTGCTGACAAGCTGAAATTCACTGAAAAACCTGAAGAAATTAATATAGTATGGATCAGTGGCAGTATCAGAAACTCACCTGGACTTGCCACATAGATAAAAACCGAAAGAACTGCAGATGCTGTGAATCAGGAACAAAAACAAAGTTGCTGGAAAAGAACTTCCAGTTCTGAGGAAAGGTCACTGGATCCAAAACGTTAACCCTGTTTTTTCCTGCGCAGATGCTGCCAGACCTGTTGAGCTTTTCCAGCAACTTTGTTTTAGTTGCCATATAAAAGCTGTGGCTACAAGAACAGGTCAGAGACTAGGAATTATGCAAAGAGTAGCTCATCTATTGACTTCCCAGAGCTTGTCCTCCATCTACGAGGCACAACTCAGGAGAGTAATGGAATACTCCCCACTTACTTGGAGGAGTGAAGTCCTAACAACACTCGAGAAGCTCAGTGCCATCCAGCGCAAACCCATTTGAATGGTACCGCATCCAAAACATTCACTTCCTCAACACTGATGCTCAGTTGCACAGGCGTGTACAATCTACAAGACGCACTGCAGAAATTCACCAAGGATCCTTAGACAGCACCTTTCAAAGCCATGACCGAAAGAAGCTCGAAGGATAGGTACAGTAGATACATGGGAATACCATAACCTGCAAGCCATCATCCAGACTTGGAAATATACTGTTGTTCCTTCACTGTTGCTGGGTCACAATCTCGGAATTTCATTCATAATAGCATTATGGGTCTACCTGCATCATGTGAACTGCGGCAATTCAAGAAGGCTGGTCAACAGCACCTTTTCAAGGGCAACTCGGATAAGGAATAAATACTGGCATATTTGTGATGTCCACATCCCATGAGCATGTCAATGACAGGTTACTATTATTTTATGTATATAATTGACTGGCTGACAAACAGACTGACAGGCTGTTGTCTCACAGACTAATTGATTGACTGAACAGAGAGTAAGATGGAAACCTCTGATACTAGAGTATCATATGTCAATATGTCAACTGACTACCTTTAAGCTATAATGCCTTTCTGAGATCTGTGGAATAACACAACTGTGTTGGCATGAGGCGCCAATGCTAAGGGGTGAGAAATATTGGAGAAATACCATAGTAAGGCAGGCCTCAGCAATCAGGAAGGAGGTGGTTAGTGAGGATTGGTGCTGTAGCAATAATCACTGCTGGATGACAGGTCTCACTCTATAGTCACCCCACCTGGTAGTGGACCCATTGACCCCCTTAATTAGCCTCTTAATTGACTCAGTTGGGCTGTGGTGTGTGACATTTTACTGCTGGAAAATGACATTTTTCCAGCCTTCTCATGTCCCAGTTCATCACCAAGGGACTTAACAAAATTACTTGACATTTGGAGAAGCTGGGAACAAATCCAGAGAGGTAGGCACCTGGATTAATTGATAACATTTGATGTCGTCATGTAAATCAGGCATCCATACTGATTAAGTGATAGCTGTGTTACTGTGCTCGTTTGATAACTTTAGACATGAGAGTTAATGTCACAATTCAATGGGTAGTGTGCTGGAAAAGAAGCTCCACCAGTCATGGAGTCATCACGAAAAAATGAAAACCTGATTAAACCATCAAATTGCCCAACTTGAACTTGCTGTCTGATTCAGGTGAAAAGAATATGCACTTCATGTTTTTATCATTAACAAGAAAATCGTTATTTATTATAATGGCAAGAGGGAAACACAAACTGGTGACTCAACTCTATAGTTTAAACTCTACCCTTTTCTAAATAATCCCATACACACAAAGACAGAGACATAATGAGACTAGACACAATTATTCCAGGTTGGGAAGGAAACGAAAACTCAGGGACACACAGTTCTGACAGCAGTTCGGACTACAGGAGTCAATTATTCCTCTTTTACTTTGGTTTTCATTCAACTCCTTCTTATTCTTTGTGAATGCCATAAAATTGTGGATACATCCTCAGTCTTTCATTCGCTGGTTCAGGATTTGCCCTTTCAAGTGCCTGAGGTTTTTTTTTAATCCCCTTTTCCTCTAAACTATACTATTTGCACAGTGAGACGTTTACAGGAAATTAGGGAGTGAGAACGGGTACGAGGAGATTTTCTGTAACTTCACAGGAGAGAGACAGAGAGATTCAGGTGTTTTCCCTGTGCAATCTGCGTGTTTGTGTCTCTGTTGTCCCCTTTGGTCAATTGAACAACTAATCCAAGGATAGACAGACACACACACACACACACACACACACACAACATTGTAAGTACTGCTCACAGTGAGCTTAAGTAACTTGTTTTTAAAAACGAAATGTCTTCTTCCTCAGCTTCCTTGGTTTAAGGCAGTATATTTTCCCATTTTTTAATTCCACAGTCCAAAACAATAAATTAGCTTTTACAATTGAACAGGTCCTGGTATAGGCCAGCAACCACAGAGATGGCTACAAGTTAGCATGTGGACAGCAAAATTTTGAGCAAGCTCAAGCTTACAGAAAAAAAAGGTATGTGGGAGGCTTCCAGAACTGCATTTTAATCATCAATTCGAGAGAAAACAAATGAGTGAATGCCAGTTACTTCAGCAGATGAGCTTAAGCTGGGACAGAGTCAGGCAGGTTGTGGTGGTGTAAGTAAGCAGTCATAGTGATTGGCAGAGAGATGTGGCTGGAAACTTATCTCAGACTCAAATCTGACACCGAGATTGTAAGGAGTCTGGTTCAGCATCAAAGTATTCGCCCAGGATAGGAGGGTCAGAAGAAGTGACCAAGCCAATCAGGACTCACCTCTTAGAAGCATGCTTGGCCTGTTAGGCTGATAATGTTATTTCAAAAATTCCCAAATGTTCTGTGTAAACCCCAGCAAGTATTAAGCACCAACCCAACTGGAACGGTGAGACAGCCTAAATCATGCCTCTGCTGATATGACTTTTTATCATTCTTAGTGTTACATCCCATAAATAAAATCCATGAAGTAGGAGTGGCGATGGGACTGCACTGGACAGTACGGAGGCTGACTAAAGTAAATAATCTTTACAAGAATCAGGTAAACAGAAGAACAAGAGGAATACAAAACTGGGGAGTGTAAGATCTAGTTTCATGGATGAGAATAATTATTGTACTGATTTTTGTGAAGGTAGATAGGATGCCAGTGAAGACTGATAATATTAGAGTAATACGGAGTGGATCATTCTACTTTATCCATTTAAAAAGTGACTACACTTAAAAGGTAGTTCATGATTGTCAAGCACTTGTCCTTAGGCCAGGAAACATGCTTTAGAATTACAAATCTCTTTGTCCATCTTTCTTTATCTCTCAGTACTGTGCACTCTCAGTGTGCTAAAGGTCATCCATAACTTGACTGCCCATTTTCCTAACTGTATCAAGTCCCATTCACCCATCAACTCTGTGCACGCTGACTGACGCTGGCTCCTATTTAAGCAATGCCTCAATTTTAAAACTCTCATCGATGTTCTCAAATCCAACTCCATAGCTTCAAAAAAAACCTGATTTAATGAGGCTGATCCGTTGGTTAAAAAAAAAAGCCCCAGTCCTGATGAAGGATGTAAACCCGAAACGTCAACTTCCTGCTCCTCTGATGCTGCCTGACCTGTGGTGTTCCCTCCAGCTCCACACTGTATTGACTCCACCATCTGCAGTTCTTGCAATCTCCATTGGCTTCCCTTTCTCTGTCGAGCAAAGATAACTGAGCCTCCATCTCCACTGCCTTGTACCCAGTTGCAGAAGCTACAGCAGATTAAGGAAGACTCTTTCTCCTGAGAAAATGAAAATAGCAAAAGAACTGCAGATGTTCAAAGTCCGAAACAAAAACAGGAATAGCTGGAAAATCTCAGCAGGTCTGGCAGCATCTGTGGAGAGAAATCAGAGTTAACATTTCGGGTCCAGTGACCCTTCTTCGGACCCTTTCTCCTGAGGTTTTATTTCTGTCACTTGAAGTGCTCCTGACCACAACTTTGCTGCTCTCCACAATTGTTCCTCTGAACTAATTACTTCATTACGTGAGAGCCGTGAATAGCAATGCCTGTGCTGTGACAGTCTGAAACACAGGGTATTGGTATTCCAATTCCAATGCATTTCCCTGCCACATGGATCACTTGCTTTGACACCTTCATAGCGTTTTAACAAAAGTAACATGAGGCTGGTCTTAATTTTCACCTGCCAGCAGGTTTCAAGGAGGAGATGCACATATAATCAAGTGGGTGCTCTTCCTGTCACCTACCCACATGCCTCCAAACTGAGTGAAATTTTTACAGAAGGCAAGGGAGGCCATTCCTTTAAGGAATGAACGTGACTCTCAACATTAATTTGCCACAGACTGTAGGCCAGCTATCACCATTACCTTTTGGCTGAGGTGGGGTAGGTAATGTCACTTGAAAATACTGTTTCCAAAAACTTCCAGTTTGCCCTTTAGTTTGAAATTTGTTTGATTTGTTATTGTGTTACTTTAAATGAGGCAATATGTACACTGCAGTGACCTCTCCAACCCAACAATTAATTATGTGGAGGCTGACAACCCATCCTGGTAATGCGAAATATCACCATTGCCCTTGTGTTAACTTTGAAGAATAAGCTTTGACGATGCTGCATTATAATTGGGTGACTCCAAATATTAGCCAGAGGGCAGCTGGATAGAAAATCAATAAAAAGCGTAAGTTCACTGACAGAATGTCCTCAGCAGTTGAAGATGGCAGGAGTGAAAGTCGCTGCAATGTTTTGTTGTAAATCAGTCTCCAACCTAAATGATCTCAAAATGTCACTTTCTGCAGCAACTTAGAATCGGCAAATTATCCTGAACGTGGAACCTAGGGATCCTGGAGAAAGCTTAGTCAAACCGACCACAAAAGTTGATAATCTGTGAAAATGATGTGCGGATTATGATGCACAATTTTCCAAAGCAGACAGCATGAAAATTTTGTGCTGCCTGATTAACTTAAATACCTTCAGTGTTCAGCCATAACTAAGCACAGTGGTAAGTAGCTGTATGACCAGGGGCACAAAATCATGAGAGTCTAGGGTGAGCTCTGTATGTGGCAAAGGTGGCAACACAGGGCTCGTTGCCTGCTATTCTCTCTCGGTTTGATGCAGTCAGCCAACCAGCCCAGACTGCAGTGACCCATCTGAAAAGCTGCAGTCAAAAGTCTGAAAGTCCTCCCAGGTGCAGAGTTGCTTAAGGACCATCTTGCAAGGTCATCTGTAGTCTCCTTCTTTAAAAGTCAGCATCCCTCCATCAGCCACACTATGGCTACTTGGAGTGGAACTGTGCTGCAGAACTAGAAAAGGCACTTGGGGAATAATGCACAAAGGTTGTCCCAGTTTGATTTTTAAAGTAGAGTTTGAAATATTTCTTTTATGATGACTTTTATGCTGCGTGCTTGCCAGGTGCAGACTGTGATGGTCAGTAACAGAGAAGATCAGATTGAAACTGGTGTCAAATGAGGATTTTGTTTTGAATTCAGTGGAACCATGGTCAGCTGAGTCAATCACAGACTACACAAAACCAAAAGATGTTGGCATTGGCTGCCTTCTCCCTGTCCGTAAATAGTTTCCACATAGCTGATGGTAAAACTCGCATGATGGTGGAGTTGAGCAGCATTATACCAGACTGCTTTTTGGTACCCACTCTGCTGAGTACGGCAGGATCCCTTCGGTATTGGCTAGTTAGTGGAAGCGTTGTTTCAGCATGGGAATAGTCTGCTCTATCACATTTACATGTGACGACATGGCTTTTGCTTTATACATTTCATATACTTATGCATGTGTTGTGCACCTGCCACGGATCATCTTTTTAAAGGATAAACCTCATCATCCAATAGTCAACCTCTGAATTGACATCAAAGATAATTACGAAAAATGAAAGCTGATGTTGTCAGGGGTAACATAGTAACGTGGATAGTAGATTGATTGGCTAACAGGAAGCATAGAGTAGATTCTATGTGGGTATTTTCATTTTGGCAAGATGTGACAAATGGTGTGTCACAGGGAATGGTACTAGGACCTCAACTGTTTAAAAATTTACGCAAATGATTAGATGAATAGGTAGGGAGTATAGTTATCAAATTTACTGATGACAAAGATAAATAGGAAGGTGAGTTGTGAAGAAGACATAAGGATAGAAAGTTTAAAGTGGGCAAAGATGAGGCAAATGGAATATAATGTGGGAAAATGTGAAATTTTTCATTTTGGCAGAAATAATAAAAGCAAAGTATATTATATGTGACAGGTGAGAGATTTCAGTATTCTGAAATACAGAGGGATCCAGGTGTCTTTGTACATGAGTTACAAAAGGTTAGTGTGCAGGTACGACAATAATTAGGAAAGCTAATCGAATGTAATTACGTATCTCACAGGTAATTTAGTACAAAAGTAGTGAGGCTATGCTTCAGTTATACAGGGCATTGGTGTGACTAGATCTGGAATATTGTGCAAAGTATTGGCCATCCTATTTATGGAGTAATGTAAATGTATCGGAGGACGTTTACTCGTCTAGTATTTGGAATGGGGAGCTTGGTTTCAAGGAAAGGTTGGACAGGCTAGCCTTGTGTCTGCTGGGATTTAGAAGAGAAAGAGGTGATTTGCCTGAAACTTATAATGTCCTGAGGGGTCTTGGAAAGGTAGATGCTTAGTGAAATTTTCTTCTTAAGGGAGAATCTAGAACTAAGGGTCACAGTTTAAAAAAAGTCACCCAATTAAAACAGATGAGCTATTTTTCTCACAGAGGGTGGTGAGTCTTTGAAATGGTCTTCCTGAAAATGTTGTGAAAGCAGAGTTCTTGCATGTTCTTAAGGTAGAGATTATTCTTGTTAAACCAGGGGGTGAAAGCTTATTAGGGGCTGGCGGAAATGTAGATTTGGGGTTAAAATTAGATCAGCCACGGTCTTATTGAATGACAGGTCAGGCTTGAGGGCTGAATGACCTTCTAGTGTTTCTCGTTCAATTGCATGTTCGAACGACATGTCTAAATATAAGGAGTGCTTTGGCCTGCTACAGCATGAAGATACCATGGCTGTTGCTAGGATACATAGGAAACAGTAACATAATGGTTATGCTATTGAATTGGTAACCCAGATGCACGAGCGTTCCGATGCCATGGTATCTGGGGAATTTAAATTCAGTTAATTAAATAAAAAGATCTGGAACTTAAAAGCTGATAGCTTCCATTATGTTCTAATGTGGAGATGCTGGTGTTGGACTGGAGTGGACAAAGTCAGAAGCCACACGACACCAGGTTATGGTCCAACAGGTTTATTTGAAATCGTAAGCTTTCGGAGTGCTGCTGTTTTGTCAGGTGAAGTCTCACTTCACCTGTAGAAGGAGCAGTGCTCCGAAAGCTTATGATTTCAACTAAATCTGTTGGACTATAACCTGGTGTCATGTGGCTTCTGACATTTTCCTTTATGTTCTGGATGGAAGGAAATCAGATGCGTGGTCTTCCCCAATGTCAAGAGGCGGTTCACTACCAACTTCTCAAGGAAAATTGGAGATGGATAATATATTTTTACCCCTCCCTGTGAGAGCCACAGCCTGTGGACGAGTAAAAGAAATGGGTTGTTGCACTTCAACTCGATGTTGAAGGAATAAAATGCCTGTTGGTTGAGGTACATTGCAAAATTGATAGGCAGTGTCCAGAAAGCATTTCAATAGCATTGTACAGCCTTCATACTTCTGAAGCCCTTGTGACCTCCCTGATGATACATTGGATGTTACCTGCTCAAATTTAAAAGAGCCCAATGCCTAAAAGTTCATTGCCTGAGTCACTTTTATACCTACTGTCAATTTGGTCATCACCCTGCTCTGAGATTTCAGTTTTGGCTTTAACAGGGTGGCAAATTTCAACGAGAACACCCTGACTGAAGTGCTGACATCTGACACAATATTACTTACTCAACTTCAAGTAGGAGAGCTGCCCCCTGAAGAGATAGGGCCTCCAGTTGAGAACCTTTCTTCTCCTGCTGCTCCTCCTCCCTGCGCAAACAACTTGTCTGGCTCTGTGTTGGTGTTGCTTGTTCTCTTTATACCCAAGGGGAATGCACACTACTGCATTTGTGACAAATGAATCATGCAGAATGCTTGAAGTCACAACAAGGCCCAACAACACATGTTCAAGCACACCCTGTAGATTTCACTGACCATTTCTGAATTTTTAGAAATTTTTTCCACAAAGTGAAAGAGAGTCTGGTCAACAGAGTGTATTTAAGAATGAGTTAGTCAGAGTTTTCATTGACATGGGAGTCACAGGTTAGGGAGGTGATGGTGGAATACAGTGTGGTAAAGCCTGTGGTTTTGCACTTTGGTTGGAAGAACAGAAGTGTAGACCATTTTCTAAATGAGGGAAGGCTTTGGAAAGCTGAAGCACAAAGGAACTTGGGAGTCTGAGTTCAGGATTCTTTTAAGGTTAACTTGCAGGTTCAGCTGACAGTTAGTAAGGCAAGTGCACTTCAAGAGGTCGAGAACACAAGAACAAAGATGTAACAGAGGTGCTGAGGCTGTATAACGCTCTGGTCAGATCACATTTGAAATATTGTGAGCCGTTTTGGGGCCCTGAATATAAGAAAGGGTATCACAGAATCCCTACAGTGTGGAAGCAGGCCATTCGGCCCATGGATTCTGCACCAACCCTCTGAAGAGTTCCCCACGCAGACTCATTCCCCTACCCTATCCCTATAACCCTGCAGTTCCCATGGCTGATCTTAGCCATCACATCCCTGGATACTATGGGCAATTTAGCTTGGCCAATCCAACGAACCATATGTTGGCATTGAAGGGAATCCAGAGGAGGTTTGCACAAATGATCCCGGGGATGAAGGGCTTGTCTTATGAGGAGCCTGGGTCTGTACTTGTTGGAATTTAGAAGAATGAGGTGGGATCTGATTGAAATAAATTACAGAGTACATAGAGGCCTGGATAGAGTGGATGTGGAGAAGATGTTTTTATTAGTAGGAGAGACTAAGACTAAGACCAAGAAGCACATCCTCATAGTGACGGGACAATCCTTTAGAATTGCTGTGAGGAGGAATTTCTTCAGCGAGAGGGTGGTTAGTCTGTGAAATTTATTGCCGCAGAGGGCTGTGAAGGTCAAGTCATTGAGTGTATGTAAGACAGAGATAGTTAGGTTCTTGGTTTAGTAAGGGAATCAGGGGTTATGGGGAAAAGGCAGGAGAATGGGGTAGAGAAACATATCATCCATGATCGAATGGTGGAGCAGACCCGATGGGCCGAATGGCAAAATTCTGCTCCTATATCTTATGGTCTGATCAATGACCTTAAGAGAGAAGAAATTCCTCCTCATCTGAAGGATTTACTGTATTCTTTGACTGCCTTGTTGTGGAAACCAGTTTGTTGTGTTTTTATTGCATTATTTAATACACCTTATTAATCCTTTCATAACATTCAGAAATGTTGCAACTTTGGGGTCAAATTGATGTGTTTCCTGATATAAAAGCCCTAATACCCTGCTGTCAGACGTCTATGCCGAGAAATTGGATGCAATGACTTGATTATCAGCATTACCAGAATCTTTATAGTCTTCAGACTGTGATGCCAAACGGAAGAGAATGCAATGAAATTGATGTGTGTGAGCAAATGTGTGCCATAAAGTGATAAGCAGCACTGCAGTCACCTAGTTCTAATCCCATCTAGATATTTTAAAATAATTTATTCATGGGTATAGGTATTTCAAGCAAGGCCAACATTTATTGCCCAGAGGGCAGATAAGAATCTGTATTTCTGTGGGGCTGGAGTCACACATAATGCTGCATCATGTTCCTGGCTGCCATTAGGTCAGATTTTTATTCCAGACTTTATAGGATTCAAATGTCACCTTCTGCTATGATGGGATTTGAACCCATGTCCCCAGAAAATTAGCCCGAGGTCCTTGACTCCTACTCCTGTGATGTTACCACGTCCCCTACTACCCCTACTACCTCCGGTTATTCAGTTGATTTGATTGTGTCACTGTTTCCAAAGTCTCCCTGAAACAGTTCAAAGATCAGTTCCAAAGCACTTGCGTCAAGTCAGCATCACAATCTGGTTAACATCTCAACATGCTGACTCTGCACATTTTTAGCGGTCACTCTCGACACATGCACAGGCACCTTCATCAAAATGGCATCCAGCTGGCCTGGCATCAAGACTGTGTGCCATAGACATCATTTGGAACTGAAAACAAACATTTGTATCCAACTGTGACCGCCATGGAGGCACATTCTGCAGCCAATGGAAGTTAAGCAGTAGATGGACTAATTGAAATTTGCAATTCCAGGACATTTCAATTTGAAATCATACTCCATCATGACAGTAATATGTATAGAATTGTTTTCTCCATTTTTTTAACGTAGGTATTCATAGCGTAATTGAAATACATTAACCCCTTCATTAAGTAGAGAGGAAGATAACACAATATACTTGTGATTAAGCTCCGCAGGTCTGGCAGCATCTGTGAAAGAGAAAACAGAGTTAATGTTTCGGGTCCGGTGACCCTTCCTCAGA
>JAHRHZ010000031.1:13170099-13352899 GCA_024137785.1 Ginglymostoma cirratum
TTTTCTGAAGAAGGGTCTAGACCCGAAACGTCAGCTTTCCTGCTCCTCTGATGCTGCTTGGCCTGCTATGTTCATCCAGCTCTACACCTTGTTATCTCTTTTCTTTGTGTATATGTTTATAGTTTAAGGGGTGAAGCCTGACTGGGTCAACCAGCTAAGGAGAAGTCTTCTTGATATGCAGTCTTACTGTTGTAAATCGTTTATGGTGTACGGAGTAAATCCTGACTGAGTTAACAAGCCTGCGCAAGAAAGGCAGCCACATTGGCTAATGCCAGCAGACTTGATTAGGGCAGGCAAGAATAGCTGAACTCCAAATGAAGATTCACTGAAAGGGCTGCACTCAAAGTTTTAGACAGAAATGCTTCAGGTAGAAAGGAACAGTAAGTAATGGAACTTAAAGGAGGTGGTTGCCAGGGCATGAAAGTATCCTAGGGAGTGGAAGGATGAAATTGTGCCCCAGAGGAGGACAATCACAATGACAGAGGCAAGAGGGGCAAGATGGGGAGTTAGCTGCATATTTAGGGTGGAAAACACAGTAGAGTATCTGGGGAGGGAGAAAAGGCAGATGAATTGAATAAATCATGGAGCAAAGCCAGGCTTGGGGATGTAAACTGGAGTGGGATCAAGGGGAAGAAAGAAATATCAAGGGAAAACATGAAAGGGGAAAGAGTTACAGAAGGAGATTGAAGAAGGACATAGAGGACACCAGAAGAAAGGAGAAGTTCATGTACAGCGAGAGACAGGAATGTAATGTAGAGGATGGAGAAGGGATAGAATGAAAAATTGACATGCACCTGTATTTAGTCTTAGAGTCATAGAGGTGTACAGCACGGAAACAGACCCCTTCAATCCAACACGCCCATGCTGACCAGATATTCTAGATAAATCTTGTCCCACCTGCTAGCATTTTGCCCATACCCCTCTAAATCCTTCCTATTCAGATAACCACCCAGATGCCTTTTAAATGTTGTAATTGTACCAGCCTCCACCACTTCCTCTGGCAGTTCATTCCATACATGCACCGCCCTCTGCGTTGAAAAGTTGCCCCTTAGGTCCTTTTAAATCTTTCCCCTCTCACGATTAACCAGTGCCTTCTAGTTTTGGACTTCCCTACCTTGGGAAAAGACCTTGCCTATTTACTCTATCCATGCCCCTCATAATATTATAAACTTTGATAAGGTCAACTCTCAGCCTCCAACGCTCCAGTGTAAATAGCCCCAGTCTATTCAGCCTGTTCCTGTAGCTAAAACCCTCCAACCCTTGCAACATGCTTTTAAATCTTTTCTGAACCCTTCCAAGTTTCACAACATCCTTCCTATGGGAGAGAGACCAGAATTGCACACAGTATTCTAAAAGAGGCCTCACCAATATCCTGTACAGCCGCCACATGACCTCCTAACCCCTATACTTAGTGCACTGACTAATAAAGTCAAGCATACCCATCACCTTCTTCACTATCCTATCTACCTGCGACTCCACTTTCAAGGAACTTTGAACCTACGCTCAAAGATTTTTTTGTTCAGCAACACTCCCCAGG
Organism: Ginglymostoma cirratum; assembly: GCA_024137785.1. Taxonomy (NCBI): domain Eukaryota; kingdom Metazoa; phylum Chordata; class Chondrichthyes; order Orectolobiformes; family Ginglymostomatidae; genus Ginglymostoma; species Ginglymostoma cirratum. The sequence goes on from JAHRHZ010000031.1 coordinate 13,171,637, forward strand.
GCCTTACCATCAAGTGTGTAAGTCCTGCTCTGATTTGCCTTTCCAAAGTGCAGCACCTCACATTTATCTAAAACTCCATTGGCCACTCGTCGGCCCATCGTCCCATCGGCCCATCTGATAAAGATCCAAATGTACTCTGAGGCAACCTTCTTCACTGTCCACTACACCTCCAATTTTGGTTTCATCTGCAAACTTACTAACCATACCTCCTATGTTCACACTCAAATCATTTATATAAATGACGTAAAGCAGTGGACCTAGCACCAATCCTTGTGGCACACCATTAATCACAGGCCTCTGGTCAGAAAAACAAACCCCTACCATCATCCTCTGTCTTCTACCTTCGAGCCAGTTCTGTATCCAAATGGAGTTCTCCCCGAATTCCATGTGAAGTAACCTTGGTAATCAGTTTACCATGGGAAACCTTGCTGAACGCCTAATAAATCACATCCACTGTTCTGCCCCTATCAGTCCTCTTTGTTACTTTTTCAAAAATCTCAATCAAGTTTGAGAGTCACAATTTCCCACAATCAAAGCCATTTATTTAACAATTACAAGGAACTGGATGATGCAACTGCTTGGATGTTCTGGATTAAAAAGAGATTTTAGCCATGTGAATTCTGGGAGTTGAGTTCAGCAGTAATTACTGAAATGTCAAAAGATGAAGAGTGTTAATGCAAGCCAAACTTTTAAGCAAGAGATAAAATATGGGTTGCTAAACAAACTGGTGGAAGAGGCCGTATGGTGAAGGTTGCCTAGCAACAGCTTCTGAACTAAAGTTGTTGTTTCAGTATACACTTAAGTGTGTCAGTTGAAGGAACAAAACCTTGAAGCGGTTGGCAGGCAGTCAAGAGATAGATCTCACTCCCCTGACAAAGAAGAAACCTTCGACAGTTTAAGCTGGATAGATCTTTCAGTAAAGTATCTTCTGGGAACCAGAGGAAGGTGCAAAAATCAGAACTTTTAATTCCCTCTTAAACTGCTTTTAAGGACCTGATTTTAATCGACTTACCATTTGAACGAGGTCTGATTTGAAAATCTTATTTTTTCTACAACTGTCAACATTGTAATCTCAATGACAGGATGTCAAGTGGTTTGGGAAAAATCTTCCTTTTTAGTATTTTGAGTTTGGATACTTGGTGCCACCAGGGTATTTTCACAGTAGTCTATCTTTAAATATCACCTCTGAAGAGTTGTCTGGGCATGTCTGTCATGTGATTGATTATGCTTTACTGGCTTGCCTCAGATGACTTTGATGGGCATCATCTGGTGATCTGGTGCTTGTTGACTCTGGAGCTTCAGGTTCAATCTCCTTGGCTTGGCCTAATAGAGATCTTTGAGACCCTGAAAAAGTGGTGGTGGAGGAACAGGACATCGTTGGAGTGTGCTGAGATGACAATCACTCGATGCCTGTTTGTTGCTTCTCCCTGTGTCAGTGCATAATAGCGCATCTCTCAGCCCTTGAGGGGGTGGGTGCCTGGAAGGAGGTTAACAATTCTTGGCCTCTTCATGCCTAGATACTGAATTAATCGATCTGATGGCTTAAGAGATAATGTGAAGACTCCAGAGACCATTATTCTGCTGGACCTGGCTCTCCACAGTAACTGCCACCAATTCCATGATGTGAGTCTTGTGCTCCCGTGCTGGGGCCATGCCATCAGAATGAACTTGGGCAGCCCCCTCAGCCCTTCTCTTCATTTTTCACAAGATCCGTGTCACCTCTGCGAGACAGCCCTCTGATTACTTTTTCATCTCCATCAGCTCATTAATGGCCAAAAGGTCATCATCTGAACTGGACTCAGCAGGGATCTGTTCTCCAGAAAGTCCTCTCGAGTGTCAGAGACCTCAGCTCTATTTCCCTTCTCTAATGCTGTGCTCACCCGAATGCGCCCGGTGAGCTGAATGTGGCGAAATCACCCACCACGGTAGGGAGAATGGCCATGATGGTAAATCCTTTGAGGTTCATCACTGTTCTCCTTCAGAATTGTGGTGTGAGGGGCTAGTAGGGATGGGCATTTTTGTTCTGGATTGAGATCTGGTGGCTACTAGAAAAGATTTGTTGCTGTTGCAAGTTGCCACACCTTGCCCAAGGTTTCATTCAGATATTTGTGCTTGATGTGTAGCTGGGAGGAGCAGATTGGAGGCTTTCTCCCTCAATGACTGTTGATCTCCAATCATCGTTCTGCACAGGGACATTTTCCCTTGTTCTTTGGCCAGCTGTGCAGCCTGCTGAATGAAAGAGGCGGGCAAGTGTTACTTCAAGCATTCCCCCTCCCTGTATTTGGCCACATTCATGTTTATTGTATGACACCCGATTATAGTCCAATAGGTTTATTTGAAAACACATGTTTTTGGAGCTTCACTCCTTCTTCAAAAGCATGTGTTTTCAAATAAACCTGTTGGACCATCACCTGGTGTTGTGTGACTTTTGACCTTGTCCACCCCAGTCCAACATCGACAACTCCACATATTGTATACACATTCTTCTCCTGCAGAAGGAGAGAAGTATTAACAGACACTAGCATGGGTACGTGAGCAGTATGCCTGTGTTGACATCTCCAGATAGCGATGTCAGTCCTCAGTGCTGTGATTATCACATGAAGACCCCCACGACAAAAACTTGTGACACGAAGAAGATATCGCCCCAAAATTGAGGGAGTGCCAACGACGACGGTAACAGAAAACAACTGTCTCAGATTTATGATTAGAAATATTGTTGACTGATATTGATATGTTTATTGAGAAATCTCACCCTTAATCGGCTTCTAATAAAATGTGCAGCTTGATCAGTCTTTGTGTTGTTGTGAGGAGTAAGGGCCCAAGATAATTCAATGCTGTTCACTTCACGGTTGGATGAAAACTAAAAATTTCTGACGCAGATCTGAATGATTTCTGAGTAGCTTCACTGACAGATTTTTCACAAACAACATGGTGAAAAAAAAGGTTTCATATTTCATAAAAGGATGCAGAAAAAGAATTGTATGAGAATGAATGCAGGACTCGTCAATATTTATGGTCTTGGCTTTGAAGTATCGTTGGATTTGGGCAGGGACTGAGTGCGTGAACAGCTTCTGTGTCAGTCACAACTTATTTCATTAACTTGAACAGCAGGATCCAAACTGATGAAAGGAGTAAATTCTTTTGAGCTTTGTTTCAGTGCTGCTGGCTTTTTCCACTGCAATCTATACTTGCAGAATTGTGAAACAAGTAAACTGTAGGTGGACAGCACTGTCAGTCTTGAAATGATATAAGTACTTGAGGAAGATGTAAATTATTTAATAAGAGAAGGCATTTAACAGTTTTACCAAAAAAAACAGATGTAATACTTTACTTGCAAGGTTGAATTGTCTTTGGGAACAATATATTGAGCAGCTGAAACTCAATAAGTAAATATAAGATGTACCATGAATAGGGAATACTGTACATCATGAGGCATCAGAAAGGTGACTCATGACATCTTCTCCGTGACTATAAAAAAGATTATATTACATACCCAACAATTGTTCTAATTATATGAACTTTTTTAAACTAATGGCTTTAATCTTATTTCATTCGGAATGAATTACTCTTTTATGGTGATCGTCTGTCTCCTAAAGTGACGGTGCCAAAGCTTCTATTTATTTTACTATGCCGTGACATTATAACTGGCCTGCATTATTAAAACAACCTGTTATTGGAAAAAAAAGGCCCAAGTAAAGTCATTCACACAACTTCCAGCATAAATATTATGCACAGACATAGCCTCAATTTAATATGAGGTTTGAACACATGTAGTCATGTAGAATACTCCAAATCATTTGAAAGACATAGGATATTCAACAATGAAAAACTTGGAGAGGGTTACATCCTATGTTTAACTGTCATCTTTAAGATAATCCCTTCCTTAAATCTAGCAGAAACTAGTTGGATTTGCAATAAATTAACCCACAGAGTTAATCAATCCCTGAAAAGTAATTGGTTATTGGATTTTTGTTGTTTGCAGGATGGTAAACATCGGTGAAAAGTCTGGCTGATTTTTCTGTTTCCTGGACTGATCACACGGAGACCAGTTCAGAAAGTTGAAAAGAATTGTTTATGCTCTAGTGTTGATGCAAATGAAAAATAGAAATAACAGTTTCTGGCTGCTCAAAAATATGAAGAATGATGTGAAATTATGAAATCCCATGGAGAGATTAAGAATTGAAACTAGGTTGTGTGGAATGCCTTGGTACCAGGCTATTTATTTAACAATTGGTCAAAAACAGCAGGTTGAGAATCATAGGGGTAAAATTTCATACTAACCTGCATACATCTCCCACATAATTGCTGAATGGGCATTGGAATACAGTTCAGAATCCAGTCCTGCAGTAATTCTGCCTCTTTCAGAGGTTAGATTGGTCCAGAGGTGGGTTGGGGGGTGGGGGACGTTGTTGGTGGGGAGCAGAGAGTCACATCAGATCTGGCTGGGATACTCCAAAACTTCTCCCCAGTCTTCCTCTTGATAGATCTAATGTAACCATCGGTTATGGAAAGGCCCCATCAATTTCCACCCCGGTCCGTCTCAAAATCGACCCATCAGTTCCATAAAGAATTATCTGGGAAGGATCCTTCTGTACAGCCATTCTTCATCAAAGCTGCATAATGAAGCTAAACACATTTCAGTGGCACTCGTTATAGATGCTAATTATTCAACTCAGGAGCGTGAAAGATCCCACGACTGTAATTTGGAGCAGCAGATTGCATTGGTGAATGGAAAGTTTGTCCCACTTATTCTTTCAGTATTGGAGATTTCTTCATAGAATTACAAACATATAAGAAATACAAGAGGTCCATTTGGCTGATGAACATATGCCATTCATATCATTTTATACTCTGCCCTTTCAACATATGCTTTTGGCTGTTGCTTAATTTATTTTTGTGACAGTCACGAGATTAAATCTTTTCTTTAACTTGAGACCAAAACGTCACTGTCCGGATGAGGAGCAAACAATTTAACACTGTAAATGTTGGAAGTGTGAAAATTAGTCTAGACAATGCCAGGAATACAGAGCAGAGAGGTCATACCTATGAAGAGTAGACAGTTCCTGTGGTCTACCTGTATCAATGAGTTGAATTTTGTTTCCAGCATACACTGGGTGACCAATGAGGAAGGTATCCACTTTATCAGGCCAATAGGATCAAAATTAGTGGAGTAGCAGATTAAAGTGACAAAGGACCATAAAGAGCAGGCCATGTACCAGAGAGGTGAACACAGGGAACAGAAACCGAAATTGCTGGAGAAACTCAGCAGGTCTGGCAGCATCTGTGGAGAGAAAGCAGAGTTAATGTTTCGAGTCTCGTGACCTTTCTTGCTTTCTCTCCACATATGGTGCCAGACCTGCTGAGTTTCTCCAGCAATTTCAGTTTTGTTTCAGATATTCAGGACCTGCAGTTCTTCGTTTTATTTTCGAGTTGAACTTAAGGAATCCTTTAAAAATGCAGAATATGTTGAAAAGGACTCACTGCTTACAACCTACTGCAAATGGCTGCCTCCATCATACTTCTAAGCATTGTTGAAGAGGCAGCTATTAAACAAAGGAATCCGCCAGGAGTAAATTGGTGATGTTTCTTACGTGTATTGTTTCTTTTTCCCACTACTCCCCTTTTATACCAAATTGGCCCAAAAATGTTCTAATAGTCAGAATTAGTCAAGGTTACTGAATGGCATACAGTCGATCATAAACTAGTAAATCAATCAATGGGTTCAGACCACATCATAAACAAGTGGAAAGAAGCTTGAATTATTTGTTTTTATCCTGGTTCCTGAAACTGGGATTATTGCTTGTAATCCAGTCACAACTGTTCAGTATTATTTTGCTTAATCAGGAATTTAAAATATTTTGCGAGTTATTATTAATAACACGGATTACAGCTGAATGGCACCAGAGAATTTGTGATCATGAGATATGTGAATGGGCCATGATCAAAAAGGTAACAGGGGAATTTAGAATATTCCTTGATGTTTTCTACTGATTGAAAACAAAGTGATTTCAAACAGAACACTTTGGACGTTCGGGCATATGCTTTGTCTGATGGATATAGATTTCTAGATGTGACTTAATAGCTTCCCTTGTTTGGTAATGTGACCTGAAATCTTGAGTGGAATCTTTCCAGCTCCTGAATGTGGGCATTTTCAAGAAGGTTTGGCAAAAAGAGAGAAGGGATTCTCAACACTGAGAGCAAAAAGGCGAATTCTCCAAACAAAGTGTTGAATGGTGAGATGTGAGTCTCGCTAGTGAGCACCAAAAAAGCCAATTTGCATGCATTAGCATTCTGTTACTAGTAAATTGTGCCTCACTGATTTGCAGTTTCCCATTTTCCCACCTGCTGACTGGATACTAAACAGCAACAGTTCCTGACATAAGTATCAGACCTGATACCCGGCGACTCCAGCTTGCCACTTGCTCCTCCAGGTCTCCAGCTTCCATAGCAATCTTAGGGCATGTTCCATAGGCAGTGGTTGCCAGAACTCTGTCCACGTGATTGGCATCAGCCATACACCAGCCTCTGTACATCCTTATAGCACATCTCTGACCCACCTTACAATATGGTTCTGCATTTCAATTCTGCACTTTGGAGCTCACCAGCAGAACTGCTGCCAGGACACTTTCTGTGCAGGGACAGGCACCCACCTCATGGAGTGGAACAGGTTGCATCTCGGGGTTCCTTGTTTGCTACTCGAGCACTCACTCACTTTGCACCTACTTGGATACTCATCATATCTCTTACTTGCCTTGCCTTTTTGCACATTGCCTCTTTAGCTAGCGCTTAGAGACCCACTGTAGCTCTGTCTTGCTTTGCTGTTGAGTGCAGATACAAAGTCGAGCAGACTGTCATGGTTGTCAGCAGTGATCTGTCAAGAGGGTAGACGTACTGCTGTATATCACTGTTCTACATCATTGTTACACCTGCACCATTCTACATGTGCTTCAAACAAATGGTAAAGTCTGAAGGGTGTAATCAGCCCAAGGGAGAGAGCTTTCAGTCAGGGGTGCTGGCACAGTAAGTCAAGGACATAATTTGCTATCAGTCCAGGGCTTAGACACTGGCAGACGGTTGCTTGGGATGGTCAGGGTCAGAGGTCCGTACCTCTGCAGTCCAACGAGTTAGCCACTGTCAGTCCTGTAGGTCCAGTGCAATAAGTTTAGGGATTCATGTTAAGTCAGTCAGAGAGTTGCACAGAGATCAGTCAGGGTTGTCTGTCCAGTTTGGTTGGGGATGGGTCATGTTCAGTCTTCAAAGTGAGTTCAATGAAAATCAAAGGATGAGGTGAGTACTTCTGTGGTGGGTAATTTGGGAAAGTCAGTTGTGGGGATTGGAGGCAGTACGCAGACAAAACAATAATCACGAAGTAGGCAATGCAACATATAAGGTTGGAAGATGATAGAGCATGGGCAGGCAAAGGATACTGCAGAAGGGAGAGTCATCAGTGGTCACAGGCACCCTGGCATGGTCAGGAGTGACAGTGCAGCACAATGACTGGTATGTTGTAAGCTACTCTGAACATTAGGCAAAGGGTCTTTCTCCCTTAGAGGCCTAAAATGGGATGAGGTAAAGCGCAGATAACCTGTGTAGCTTATCCATTTATGAATGTGCACTTGTATTTGCAGTGAGGTGTCATCCATTCCATCTGTATGCTCTGAGAATTGTTTGTTTCAGGTTCCCCTTCAACAAGTAAGATTTCTGAAATTGACCAGAGTAGCTTTCCATTGCAGAGATATCCAGAGTTAAAGATCTGAAACCAGGATGTAAAATGTCAGTTTTCAGTCTTTATCTGTCTGCGTTAAAATAAATACAAAACATTTTCTTTTGTGAAACCTGTGTAGGCAAGGGTTGGAAATGCTCTGCAAGTTTGTGAGTTGTGAATATCTTTAACTGCCCTGAGTTTGGCTGTGTGTTGGTTAAGTTGTGAGGCCTGAAAACACACATTCTTAGATTCTTGTTGATAGTATTGAGTTCCTGAGCGGGTGTAAAACCACAACTATTATTGTTTAACAATTCAATCTTCCATATAGACCATAGCTTAGTTTTGCTGTGTTTTATTTCCGGGTTAATTTGCTAAAACAATCGCAATATAATTGTTAGCATGCTCTTTTATTGAAATAAACTTCACAACAGTAACATCCATACATTCTCATGCTAACCACCTGGAAAGAGGGTTACAAGCTTTATATCAACTTTCTGCTGCATAACAGATACGTGGGAGGCTCAGAATATTGTGTAATACTGACAGTTTCAGAGTTATGTCAACTTCTGAAAATAACATTTGGAGTTTTGTGACGTTTATCTGAATATTGAAATTAGATATCTTTGGAGTAGACCCTTGGGCTCGTTTGGCTTTTTCAATCCCTTCCCACACTGGACCACAGAAATTTTGCAGCGTTTAAAGCAACTAGGACGTAATCCATACTTGATGGCGAGTGATTCTCAGAAAATTTCTGGCACATAGTCCATGATGCTTTACCCATTAATGTGTGCACGTTCCTTCAAGCTTGAAGTAATTTAAAGTGGGTAAGAATATCCAGTGCTTTGGTCTAACAAGCAAAGTCTTGCTGAATAAACAATGTGAAGTTTATTGCATTGCTGTAATTACTTACGGTTGATGTGGATGAGATGCGTGTTCCTACAGTATGTGTTGGGAATACATTAGGCCCAGGTCTTTCTCTTCTAAGCACTTTCTTTAATCTGACCAAACCGCTGTGACATTATCATAGTCGTTGGTTTTTCCTGCACTCACTCATGTATTAACCCTTTCAGACCCATATGCAAGAATTAATTTCCTGGTATTTACTCCCTGTGAGTGTCACTGCCCACTTTAATTACCACATCACAAAATAACACGCTCCGTATTAAATGATGCTGTTTGCTAAAGAACACTTAGCATTTAATTAACAAAATATTATAAAGATAGTCAGGGAATATATATTAAATAATGAAGCCACAAGCGTTTACCCTTGCTTTAGTGTGCACTGCACTCATTTCCTTTCCACTTCTCCATCTTTAGAATGGAAAAGTCCTTCTGCAAAATACAAAAAAGAAAGAAAAGTGTGATATTCTTGTAGCATCTTTCACCTCCTTAGGATATTTCAAATATATATGATGACAAAATATTAAATGAGTAACAAGTGACTCAGATGAGAATGGTTGTAAGCTCATTTCAGCTCAGCAAATTGCAATTTTTTATTTAATAGTTTGCAGGAATTGGGCATTACCTGAAGATTGTTGTGTGTTACTGTAAGTGAGGCAAACTGGTGTGGGGATTGGAGGCAGGGATTGTTTTTTGGGTTACGAGGTACAATTTAAAATGTTTAGAAACATAAAAACCAGGTGCAGGAATAAGCCAGTCAGCCCCTCAATCCTGCACTGTTTATTGAATGAAATCATGGCTGATCTGATTGTAACTTCAAATCCACATTTCTGCCTACCTCTGATAACCTATCTCTGTACCATGAAGATGTTCAGGACTCTACTTCTGTTATCTCTGCAGGGGGAGAATTCCAAAGACTCTCAACCCTCAGAGAGAAAAATAAATTGTCTCATGTCTCTTTTAAATCCTTTGATTTTTAAACGGGGACCCCTAGTTCTAGATTTGCAAAATCAGAAGCATTGTCTCCACATCTCCCCTGCTGTGATCTTTCAGGATTTCTTATGTTTCAACGAAGTTGCATCATGATCTTGTAAACTCTACAAAGAACAAAGAACGAAGAAAATTACAGCACAGGAACAGGCCCTTCAGCCCGCCAAGCCTGCACCGATCCAGATCCTCTATCTAAACCTGTCACCTATTTTCCAAGGATCTGTATCCCTCTGCTCCCTGCCCATTCATGTATCTGTCTAGATACATCTTAAATGACGCTATCATGCCCGCCTCTACCACCTCCGCTGGCAACGCATTCCAGGCACCCACCACCCTCTGTGTAAAGAACTTTCCACGCATATCTCCCTTAAACTTTTCCCCTCTCACCTTGAAATCGTGACCCCTAGTAATTGAGTCCCCCACTCTGGGAAAAAAGCTTCTTGCTATCCACCCTGACAATACCTCTCATGATTTTGTAGACCTCAATCAGGTCCCCCCTCAACCTCCGTCTTTCTAATGTAAATAATCCTGATCTACTCAACCTCTCTTCATAGCTAGCACCCTCCATACCAGGCAACATCTTGGTGAACCTCCTCTGCACCCTCTCCAAAGCATCCACATCCTTTTGGTAATATGGTGACCAGAACTGTACGCAGTATTCCAAATGTGGTCGAACCAAAGTCCTATACAACTGTAACATGACCTGCCAACTCTTGTACTCAATACCCCGTCCGATGAATGAAAGTATGCCGTATGCTTTCTTGACCACTCTATCGACTTGCATTGCCACCTTCAGGGTACAATGGACCTGAACACCCAGATATCTCTGTGCATCAATTTTCCCCAGGGCTTTTCCATTTACCACATAGTTCGCTCTTGAATTGGATCTTCCAAAATGCATCACCTCGCATTTGCCTGATTGAACTCCATCTGCCATTTCTCTGCCCAACTCTCCAATCTATCTATATTCTGTTGCATTCTCTGACAGTCCCCTTCACTATCTGCTACTCCACCAATCTTAGTGTCATCTGCAGACTTGCTAATCAGACCATCTATACCTTCCTCCGGATCATTTATGTATATCACAAACAACAGTGGTCCCAACACGGATCCCCGTGGAACACCACTAGTCACAGTTCTCCATTTTGAGGAACTCCCTTCCACTACAGCTCTCTGTCTCCTGTTGCCGAGCCAGTTCTCTGTCCATCTAACGAGTACACCTTGGACCCCATGCGACTTCACTTTCTCCATCAGCCTACCATGGGGAACCTTATCAAACGCCTTACTGAAGTCCATGTATATGACATCTACAGCCCTTCCCTCATCTATCAACTTCGTCACTTCCTCAAAGAGTTCTATCAAGTTGGTAGGACATGACTTCCCCGCACAAAACCATGCTGCCTATCACTAATAAGCCCACTTTCTTCCAAATGTAAAGAGATCCTATCCCTCAGTATCTTCTCCAGCAGTTTCCCCACCACTGACGTCAGGCTCATCGGTCTGTAATTACCTGGATTATCCTTGCTACCCTTCTTAAACAAGGGGACAACATTAGCAATTCTCCAGTCCTCCGGGACCTCACCTGTGCTCAAGGATGCTGCAAAGATATCTGTTAAGACCCTAGCTATTTCTTCTCTCGCTTCCCTCAGTAACCTTGGATAGATCCCATCTGGACCTGGGGACTTGTCCACCCTAATGCCTTTTAGAATACCCAACACTTCCCCCCTCCTTATGCTGACTTGACCTAGAGTAATGAAACATCTATCCCTAACCTCAACATCCGTCATGTCCCTCTCCTCAGTGAATACCGATGCAAAGTACTCAGTAAGAATCTCACTCATTTTCTCTGACTCCTTGCATAACTTCCCTCCTTCGTCCTTGAGTGGCCCAACCCTTTCTCTCGTTACCCTCTTGCTCCTTATGTATGAATAAAAGGCTTTGGGATTTTCCTTAACCCTGTTTGCTAAAGATATTTCATGACCCCTTTAGCCCTCTTAATTCCTCATTTCAGATTGGCCCTACTTTCCAAAGCTTCGTCAGTTTTCAGTCGCCTAAACCTTATGTATGCTTCCTTTTTCTTCTTTGCTAGTCTCACAATTTCACCTGTCATCCATGGTTCCCTAGTCTTGCCCTTTCTATCCCTCATTTTCACAGGGACATGCCTGCCCTGCGCTCTAATCAACCTCTCTTTAAAAGCCTCCCACATATCAAATGTGGATTTACCCTCAAACAGCTGTTCCCAATCCACATTCCCCAGCTCCTGCCGAATTTTGCTATAGTTGGCCTTCCCCCAATTCAGCACTCTTCCTTTAGGTCCACTCTTGTCTTTGTCCATCAGTATTCTAAAACTTTCGGAATTGTGATCACTATTCCCAAAGTAATCCCCTACTAAAACTTCAACCAGGCTCATTTCCCAACACCAGGCCCCTTCCCGAGTTGGACTACTTACATACTGCTCTAGAAAACCCTCCTGGATGCTCCTTACAAATTCTGTTCCATCTAAACCCCTAACACTAAGTGAATCCCAGTCAATGTTGGGAAAATTAAAATCTCCCATCACCACACCCTGTTGCTCCTACATCTTTCCATAATCTGTCTACATATTTGTGCCTCTATCTCATGCTCGCTGTTGGGAGGCCTGTAGTACAGCCCCAACATTGTTACCGCGCTCTGCCCATATTGCCTCACTGTTCGAGTGCTCCATAGTGCCCTCCAAAGTGCACAGCTTTGATATCCTCTTTGACCAGTAATGCAACTCCTCCACCCCTTTTACCTCCCTCTCTATCCCGCCTGAAGCATCTATATCCTGGGATATTTAGTTTCCAATCTTGCCCTTCCCTCAACCAAATCTCAGTAATAGCAATAACATCATGTTCCCAGGTACTAATCCAAGCCCTAAGCTCTAGTGGATACAAGCCGAGCCTGACCAACCCTTCCTCACAAGACAACCTCACCATTCCCGTATTAGTTGGTAAACCATCTCTTATCTGCCTCCATTGCACATGCATCCTTACATAAGTATCAGATAGAGGCAAACTGGAAACACCTAAGAGTCAAACATCCCATTCTTTAATGCCAATTTCATTGCTTTGGGTTGGCCGACTTATTTAGAAATTTATATTTTTTCGCCTATCAAAACTTTTTTGAAACTATGAAGATTCATACTAGCTGCCATCTGAAGAAGTCTTCCAAGTCTTTGCCACTGAGTTCTAGGTGAGCTTTGTTGCATTAGTCAGGCAGTAACACAACATATATAAAGAGTGTTATGGTTGGTCTATTTAAGTGAGCTTTGCATTTCATTGTCTCTTGCATAGCATCTGTGAAACAAAGCGAGTGAGTGCACTAATTCAATAAATTGGTAGGTTTCCCACTGGGGTATAATACAACTGGTAAAGCACATGTGCCCTGTATGATAGTCCCTCCAGTTCAGTGAGAGAAAACACTTCCATTTAGTAACAGGGAGTCTGTTAGTTCATTTGGCTGGATGCCTGTCATGTGATGCAGAATGGTGCCAAAAATGTCAGTTCAATTCCCTCACCAGATGAGGTTACTATGAAGCATGGTGACCATCAGGTTAAACCACCACCAGCCATCTCTCTCTCTTTAATGAGAGAGCAGCCCAAGAGTTGACCTTATCTTTATTTAGTAATTACCGAGGAAGTGTGTGCTACCATTCATTTTCCATGCATGTAGATGCTAACAATGGGTGAAATGGACATAAGTTTTGCGTGAGTAAATTTTAAAGTCACAGCATGTAAGCATTGCTGCAAAGAGAGCAGTTGTGACCTTAAGAGAGTTCCTTAGAAGAACCGGTAGGCCTCGACTTTTTGGGCAACATTGTCACTCATCGAAAAGTATAACTGCAACAGTTGAAAGAGATGTTGACACATAGTGGAGGATGAAACGGTGGATGGGATCTGCTTGCTGATTGATAAGGCCATTGTGTTTGTGATAGGTTGACACATGTTAACATTCTTGCAGCTAATTGGTTGATTGTACAGATGGCTGGTCAAGTGTTCTTGAATACGGGTAACCAAATGAAAACATCACTGTCTTGAGCGATGGCATGGTGCTGATGGATCTTCATGATGGACAAAAGCTACTGAGCAAATTGCCACTGTCATGTGGCCATCCATCATACCAATCTTAATGGCTAAGAGCCGTGATCATGGATATCCCATCCAGTGAGGTTTTATATCTGAAGTTGGCATGAAAGAGTAAGAACAAGAATGATAAAAGCCCATGGAACAAAACATTTTCATAAAACAGATTCCAGTTGTTTGGAAGTTCTGCCTAAGATACAAGTTTGTGGACGACACTAAAATTGATGGTATAGTCAATAGTGAAGAAGGTTTTCTAAGATTATAAAAGGATCTTGATCAAATGGTTCAGTGGCTGAAAAAAAGCAGATGGAGTTCAATCTGGATAAATGTGAGGTATTGCATGTTGATAGAACGAACAGAGGTAGAGCTTATACAATTAATGGTAGGGCCTTGGGTAGTGTTGTAGAACAGAAGGAGTAGAAATTCAGCTACCTAATTCTTTGAAGTTTGCATCACATATAGGCAGGGTGGTTAAAAAGGCGTTTGGCATGCTTGCCTTCATTGCTCAGTCCTTTGGGTATAGGAGTTGGGAAGTCGTGTTGAGGTTGCATAGGACATAGTTGAGGCCTCTTCTGGAATTCTGTGTCCAATTCCGGTCACCCTGTTATGCAAAGAATATTATTCAGCTGGAGAGGGTACAGAAGAGATTTACCAGGATGTTGCCGGTTATGGAAGGTTTTTGTTATAAAGAAATGCTGGATAGGCTGGGACTTTTCTTGCAGTAGCGTAGGAGGTTGAGAGGTGACCTTACAGAAGTTTATAAAATAATGAGAGATATAGATAGAGTTAATGGTAGCTGTCTTTTCCCTAGGATGGTGAAATTTAAAGACTAGGGACACATTAAGGTGAGAGGAGAGAGATTTAAAAAAGACATAGGGGCAAATTTTTAACACAAAAGGTGGTTCACATGTGGAATGAACTTTCTAAGAAAGTGGTGGATGTGGGTACAATTACAATGTTTAAAAGACATTTGGATAAGTGCATGAATAGTAAATGTTTGGAGTGATATGGGCCAGGATCAGGCAGGTGAGACCAGTTTAGTTTGGGATTATGTTTGGCATGGACTGGTCGGACCGAAGGGTTTGTTTCCATGCTGTGTGGCTACAATACCGTCAGCCAAAAATGCCCTGGATCATTTTTACTTGCCACACTGTGCAAGGTGGTTGAATTATTCATGAAGCTGAATGGGGCTGATGATGATTTTGAAGACACTCCATGCTAATTACTGAACACAGTCACCGAGAAATAGTAACACTACCAACCAAATATTTGAGTTTTGAAGGAGACCACTGCCAGAATGGACCTGCAGTGGGTGGTGAGAAAACAGGAAAAGGAGGAAAACCTGTTCCACCTTCACAATGTGCTGGAACAGATGCATCTACCCATGACAGCACCGATCATGTTTTGCTGCAGATCTACCTTTGTAGAGTACATGCTTATGCATGTTGTCCTGGCTGCCGTTCATTAAAATGTCCTGTTCTTCCTCACATCACCTCACATCTTGTCAGAACAGAACTGTCATGCCATTAGTATATATTAATGAAGCACCCACCTGTTTCACTTGGAACCTCCAACTACTAGTTCTCTGATCTGCCAGAAATGCTCATTATTTCCTCTTGGGATAACCTAAGTTCCTATTAGAAAAGATAATTTTATCTGATGCAATGTAATTGGACAGCATTTTCTTGCCTGTAAGTTTTTGCAATAACTTACCTGAAAAGACTCAGAGTAAATTGATACTTGTACAGCCACCGAGTATCTTGTTTTCAACAAAATGATGTTTAAAGTTATGCTTGTGGTGTTGTAAACAGAGAACCTACCTTTATTAAATGTTCTTTTGATGTACTAGAAACATTACAATTCAGCATGATCGTTGAGACTAACTAAGATACTAAAAGTAATATTTATATGCTTTTTTTTATAAATGATGAACAGATTACGTGATGAGATCCTGCCTTTGTATTCATTTTTTTGTACTAAGTAAGGCAGCAATCTTATGAATGGTACCATTTATGAATTATATAGTTCAAAGAATTGCTACCTGGTAACATTTTGCTCTGCCCAGCAATGAGAGAGGGTTTTATTACCAAGCTGTTGATAGGTCATTTGGGACAGTTTGGAGTTCACTAAAGTGGATTACAAAACCAAACACAGGGAGTGAGGTCGGAAGACAGACACAGAAAGAGGTAGACTACATGTCAGCAATGCTAAAGTTAGCTGTACCGTTAGAAAGGAAGCAGAGCTGAGCAGACTGTGTTAAGGGATTCCATAAGGAGTCAAGAGCAGCTGGATGATGCTGTGTTGTAAGAACTAGAAGTGCTAGGAATTAATAAACAGCCAAGTGTTGAAGGCAAGACTCGGAAGTCATCCTAGAAGCTAAGAAAGTGGCAATATTGCTGACGCCATGTTGGGGGAAGTTGTGAGGGACAAGGGACTCAGAAATTGTCTGTTAACATTAATACTTCAGTGAAATTGGAAGGGATAGTATTGAAAACCTCACAAGGAGTGCTTAATGTAACTGAGCAAGATTAGTGTTTGCCAGAAAATCCCACAGGTGGCACTGCCTCGTTGAAGTTCATTATCGGTGTTGACCTGAAGCTATTCTTGCCTACGTCCAACAGCAGTTAAGTGTAGGGAAGGGTGGTGATCAACCAGATCGGAGCAGTCATTCAGGAATAATGTCCATGTTGGAGTGTGTCTTAAGAGAGCATTTAAAGGTCAGATCGATAACAGCGAAGAATTATAAACCTTTACGAAGTTTAATGGAATTTGATGAGCCACTGTGTTGTTAAAGTCTGGGGTGAATTGCTGAGAAATGTATGGGACCTGTCTTGGTCGCATTTGAAATTTAAAATACACCATGTGGTGTTTGAACACAATCTCTTACCTATATTTAACACATCTCATTTCTAACCCCAAGAATTAAGTTGTAAAAGTCTTGCAGACTATATAACTATTCTATCATTGCACAGTAAAATGTAGTTATTTGTTCAAAACTATGGAATATTATAGCTTTATTCTCTTAGTAGTAAGTGCCATAGGATCTGAAACCTTATCTACTTTTAAAAAGAAAGTGACTGGTCTCCAGTCAGAGCAAAACATAATTTTAGTGGACTGGTCCAGGATCATGACAGATATTACAAGACTCAGTAGCAGTTTACACATGTGTTAGTTACACATGCAATTTCCCCTGGAGATCTTGGCTTGAAATCTTACTGTCATATTACTCCTTTTGTCAAGCCAGGAGATTTACTTAGGTTAGATAGTGGGGGAGACTGTCCATATTAAAACAACAGAAAGAAGTAAATAAAATGTAACTTCACTCTCAAATTATTGTGTCAATTAATTGTCAGTGGGACTTAGTCCAGTATGAACATCTGGACATGTGTCAGATCACATGCCTAACAGTTAACCCCCACCCCCCATCAATTTGACCCAGGAGGCAAGATGGCAGGGCACAATGAGACACTGCAAAGAACAGTGGTCCAATGCAATATAGCATTGGGTAAGTCAGGTTTACTTTTCCGCATCTCAATTTAGCTACCCTGACAGTTTGTACTAAATTAATTGAGAATGGTTTCGTTTTCTTTTGAGACAGGAGCAATCTGCGGTTTCAGCAGCTACTTAATTGGTCTGAAATGTACATTTATGTCAGTGTGCCCGATCAGGGTTCACAAGAAAATGTTTTCCCTTCATTTAGGTAATGGATACATGTAGGGTTTGAATTTCAGCTCTGATAATGACTGTTTTAATGCCTCCAATAATGCAATTTGCAAATATAGAGTCATAAAGTCATAGATGTTCAGTATGGAAAGACCCTTTGGTCTAACTCATCCATGCCAACTAGATATCCTAAATTGATCTTGTCCCATTTGCCAGCATTTGGCCCATTTCCCTCTAAACCCCTCCTATTCACGTACTGGTCCAGGTGCCTTTTAAATGTTGTAATTGTACCATCCTCAACCACTTCCTCTGGCAGCTCATTCCATCCATGCACCACCCTCCGTGTGAAAAAGTTGCCCCTTGGGTCCCTTTTAAATCTTTCCCCTCTCACCTTAAAGACATGGCCTCTAATTTTGGACTCTCCTACCCTGGAGAAAAGACCTTGGCTGTTCACCTTATCCACGACCCTCCTGATTTTATAAATTTCTATAAGGTCACCCCTCAGCGTCCGACGCTCCAGGGAAAATAGCCTCAACCTGTCCCCATAGGTGAAACTCTCCAATCCTGGCAACTTCCTTGTAAATCTTTTCTGAACCCTTTTCAAGTTTCACAACATGTCTGCTACAGTTGGGAGACCAGAATTAAATGCAGTATTCCAAAAGTAGCCTAACCAATGGCCTGTACAGCCGTAACATGACCTCTCAACTCCTATACTCATTGCACTGGCCAATAAAGGCAAGTGTACCAAATACCTTCTTCACTATCCTATCTACATGCGACTCCACTTTCAAGGAACTATGAACTGGCACCACGAGATCTCTAGAGAGAATAAGAACTGCAGATGCTGGAGAATCCGAGATAACAAGGTGTGGAGCTGGATGAACACAGCAGGCCAAGCAGCATCATAGGAGCAGGAAAGCTTGACGTTTCGGGCCTAGACCCTTCGTCAGAAATGGGGGAGGGGAAGAGGGTTCTGAAATAAATAGGGAGAGAGGGGGAGGTGGATAGAAGATGGATAGAGGAGAGGATAGGTGGAGAGGAGGCAGACAAGTCAAAGAGGCGGGGATGGAGCCAGTAAAGGTGAGTGTAGATGGGGAGGTAGGGAGGAGATAGGTCAGTCCAGGGAGGACGGACAGGTCAAGGGGGCTGGATGAGGTTAGTAGGTAGGAGATGGGGGTGCGGCTTGAGGTGGGAGGAAGAGCAGGTTAGGGAGGGAGGAGAGGCTTGGGGACCGCTTTGCAGAACACCTGCGCTCGGTTCGCAACAAACAATTGCACCTCCCAGTCGCGAACCATTTCAACTCCCCCTCCCATTCCTCAGACGACATGTCCATCCTGGGCCTCCTGCAGTGCCACAATGATGCCACCTAAAGGCTGCAGGAACAGCAACTCATATTCAACCTGGGAACCCTGCAGCTCAATGGTATCAATGTGGATTTCACAAGCTTCAAAATCTCCCCTCCCCCAACTGCATCCCAAAACCAGCCCAGCTCATCCCTGCCTCCCTAACCTGTTCTTCCTCTCACCTATCCCCTCGTCCCACCTCAAGCCACACCCCCATCTCCTACCTACTAACTTCATCCCGCCTCCTTGACCTCTCTGTCCTCCCTGGACTGACCTATCTCCTCCCTACCCCCCCACCTACACTCACCTTTACTGGCTCCACCCCTGCCTCTTTGACCTGTCTGTCTCCTCTCCACCTATCCTCTCCTCTATCCATCTTCTATCCGCCTCCCCCCTCTCCCTATTTGTTTCAGAACCCTCTTCCCCTCCCCCATTTCCGATGAAGGGTCTAGGCCCGAAACATCAAGCTTTCCTGCTCCTATGATGCTGCTTGGCCTGCTGTGTTCGTCCAGCTCCACACCTTGTGACCCCAAGATCTCTGTTTGGCAACAGTCCACAGGGGCCTTAACCATTGCGTGTATTAGTCCTGCCCTGAATTGCCTTACCAGAATGCAGCACCTCACATTTATCTGAATTAAACTCCATCTGCCACTCCTCATCCCATCTGATTAGGGTCCCATTGTACTCTGAGGTAACCTTCTTCTCTGTCCACTATATCTCCAATTTTGGTGTTATCTGCAAACCTGCTAACCATATCTGGTTGTGCAGGAGCAGATGTGTATGTGTACAAATCAAAGACAACAGGACCCAGATTGAGTAAGTGGGTAAAATGCAGGTGATCCTGCCCTTTGCAAATAATGGCCTGGGGTAAAATAGCAAGGAGATTATGGTCAATCTTATTG
This sequence comes from Ginglymostoma cirratum, assembly GCA_024137785.1. Taxonomy (NCBI): domain Eukaryota; kingdom Metazoa; phylum Chordata; class Chondrichthyes; order Orectolobiformes; family Ginglymostomatidae; genus Ginglymostoma; species Ginglymostoma cirratum. The sequence goes on from JAHRHZ010000031.1 coordinate 13,191,243, forward strand.
TGAAGCTGATTCAGTCTAACCTGGAGTACTATACCCAATTTCAGATACGAATAAGGCATTAGACAGTGCAGGAAAGATTTAAGAGAAAGCTTCCAGGAATGAGAATCTAACATGGTTAAATCAGAGGAAAATTGAGGCTGTTCTTCCTAGAGAAGAGGTTGCAGGGTTTGATAGATCATGTTGAAAATGATGAGGGGTCAGGCTAGAATGGAGGGGGAGATATGCTTCCCTTTGGAAAAAGATTGAGACTCAAAGGACAACAATTTAAGATGAAAGGCAAGGGGATCAATGATGTCACGAGAAATAACACATTCTGAAGAAGTAGTTGTCCTCAACACTGAATCTGAACGCTCCAGAGGTGTTGTACCACCTGCTGAATTTCTCCAAAGAATTGTGTTTTTAAATTAGAAAAAGCATTCGTACACTACATGTGGATGCGATCTGGAATACGCTGTCTGAACGTGCAGTATGGACATACTGAAGCTTTCAAAATTGGATTGGACAATTATCTGATGAGAAACACAGGCAGGTGGGACACACTTGCAGAGGGTCAGTGTGTACATAAGGAGCTAAGTGGGAGTGTTTCTGTGACCTAACAAGGAAAATGGTTATGGTTGTTGGAGGTCAGTCGTCATCTGACCTCCAGGATATCATTGCACGAGTTTCTCAGGGTAGTATCCTTGGCCCAACCATCTTCAGCTGCTTCATTAATGACATTCCCTCCCGCGCAGGATCCGAAATGGGGATGTTTGCTGATGTCCAGCATCATTCACAACTCCTCAGATTCTGAAGCAATCCATATTCAAATGCAACAAGATCTGGACAGTATCCAGGTCTGGGATGACATATGGCAAGTAACATTTGTGCCACATAAATGCCAGGCAATGACCATCTCCAATAAGAGAAAATCTAACCACCATCTTGTTATTCAATGGTGCCACTATCACCTTGACATTCAGTGTTGTTACCACCACTGAATCCCCCATTATCAACATCCTAGAGATTATCATTGACAAGAAACTTAACTGGAATCAATACAAAAAACAGTGGCTATAACAGCAGGTCAAAGGCTAAGGATATTGCAGAGTGTAACTCACCTCCTGACTCTCCAAAGCCAGTCCACCATCTCCAAGGCACAAGTCAGGAGTGTGATGGAATGCCTGGATGAGTGCAGTTCCAACAACACTCAAGAAGCTTGACACCATCCAGGACAAAGCAGCCAGCTTGATTGGCACCACATCCACAAACATCCACACGTCCACCACTGACGCTTAGTAACAGCAGTGTGTACTATCTACAAGATGCACTGCAGAAATTCACCAAACATCCATAGACCTTCCAAACTCATGACTACTTCCATCTAGAAGGGCAAGGGCAGCAGATACATGCGAACACCACACCCTGCAAGTTCCCCTCTGAGCCACTCGGTATCCTGACTTGGAAATATATTGCCGTTCTTTCACGGTCACCGGATCAAAATCCTGGAATTCCCTCCTTAATGGCATTGTGGGTCAACCTACAGCAGTTCAAGAAGATAGTTCACCACCAACTTCTCAAGGGCAATTAGGGATGGGCAATAAATGTTGGCACAGCCAGCAATGCCAATGTCTGACAAGTGAATTAAAAAAAAACAAGTTTTAGGTTCACGAACCAGGAACCAGGAACTGCCATAATGCTACACAACCTGACGTCTATGTACGCTTAAATTGGGCAGGCTGTAATGATTCCTTTTGGGGAAATTAATATTCAACTGTATTTTTAATCAGAATTCAAAGATAAACTTCACTGCATCCTTTGAATTACATTGTTTTCATTCCGTCAGATCACACTATACCCTGATAGGTGCTTCCAACTTTGAAAATATCTGCAAGGTAACAGAACAGGTTACCTCCTGGAATCTTGCAATAATTCAGTCTTGCTTCAAATTGAGGTGTTTCTAGGCCCTAACAGAGACAATTCTAACCTTTGCACAGAAACCCTGATGGAGGAAAGAACACCCAAAACATTCAACAGCTCTCTACTGACCCCAGTTAGAACCTGGTCAGGAAAACTCCAGTAAAACATATTTTGTTTCATTCAGTTGTCGGATGTTGGTGTCTCTGGTTGGGCCAGCATTTATAGCTCATCCCTAATTGCACTTGAGGAGATGGTGGTGAGCTGCCTTCTTGAACTGTTCCTGTCCATGTGCTGTCGGTTGACCCACAATGCCCTCAATGAAGGAATTCCACAATTTTGACCCAGCGACGCTGACGGAACGTTGATATATTTCGAAGTCAGGATGGTGAGTGGCAGGGAGGGAAATTGCAGGTGGTGGCACTCTCATATCTACTGTCCTTGTCCTCCTAGATGGAAGTGGTCATGGTTTTGGAAGGTACTGTCTGACGATCCTTGGTGAATTCCTTGAGTGCTTCTTGTAGGTGGTATACACTGCTGCTACTGAGTGGTGGATGTTTGTGATGTGGTGTCTATCAAGCGGGCTGCTTTGTCCTGAATAGTGTCCAGAGTCTTTAGTGTTGTTGGATCTGCACTAATCCAGGCAAGTGGGGAGTATTCCATCACACTCTTGGCTTGTTCCGCCTTGCAGACATTATCTTGGAGAGTCAGAAAGTGAGTTACTTGCTGCAGTATTTCTCACCTCTGACCTGCTCTTACAGCCATTGTATTTAAATCGCTAACCCAGCTTAATGGTGGCCACACAGGATGTTGATAATGGGTGATTCAGTAATGGCACAATCATTGAATATGTGGTGGTGGTTAGATTGTCAGTTATGGGAGATGGTTATTGCTAGGCATTTTTGTGGTGTGAATGTTACTTCCCAATTGTCAGTCCAAGTCTGGGTCTTGCTGCATTTGGATATGGACTGCTGCAGTCTCTGAGGAATTGTGAATGGTGCTGAACAATGTGCAGTCATTGGTAAACATCGCCAATTCTGATGTTATAATGGAGGGAACGTCATTGATGAGGCAGCTGAAGATGGTTGCCCCCTGAGAAGCTCCAGGAGCTGAGATGACTGACCTCCAACAGCCACGACCATCTTCTTTTATGCCAGGTATGACTCCAATAAATGGAGAGATTTCCTCCCGTTCCCATTGACTGTGGTTTTGTCAGGGCTTCTTCATGCCATTTTTAGTCAAATGGGGTCGTGATGTCAAGGGCAGATTTGTGTTTATTTATATTTCAATTCAACTTGATTAAGAGTTATGTACAATGTATGTGCTGCAACCCCACTCCCCTATCACTTTAGTTTACATTTCTCTCTAGTTCTATAGTTATGCGGCTCACAAGGGCACAAGAGTCAGCACCTACTTTCTGCTTTACGTGATCCAGTGCCTCAGAACTGGAGCCCACTTCTCCTCCAGTCATTGAGCTGCACATTCACCGCTGTAATCTTATTCAGTCTATGCCAATTGCACGCAGCTCAGGTAGTAATCTAGAGATTATTACCTTTGAGGCCCTGCTTTCTATTTTTGAAACTAACTTCTTATAGTCCCTCTTTCCTACCTCTGCCTTTGTTATTAGTGCTGAGACAGTCCATGACCACTGTACCTCTCCATTCTACAGCAAGTCCTTTTCCAGCCCAGAACAGATATCCCAAACACTGACACCAGGCAGACCTCATTCTTTCTTACCACCGCCTTACCCCTGCAATTCTCTGATAGTTTCCTGTATCATGGCGTCTCGATCAGTTAGTTCATCCATCCTGCAACCCTCACTATCATTCAAACAAGCCAAGAAACCCTCAACTTACAAAGACTGAGCTCCTGTGCCTCCTGCCATCTGAGTCCCCTTATCTACCTCATTTGTAGTAACACGACCTATCCCTGACCACTGACCAAATCAGAAGATCCTATCCTGTGAGGTGGGATTACCTCCTGTAATAACATGTCCACATCTCAATTCTCCAGTTCAACAAGTATTTGAGTCAAAGTTCCTATTGCTGCAAACATTTACTGCAGACATGTTTGTCCTTGATAACACCAGCAACTAGAAGACAGGACTTTAGCTGCCCTACTATCTCTAAATGTATTAATTAATTAATAATTGCTAATTACTTACTAACTACACATGCCAACGAACTTTACTAATATAAACAATTCAACCCTTACAAAACAGATTAAAAACCCACAGTTTCTAATCAGACAGTTACTGATTTAGCTGTTCCTTCTCCTGCAGAAGATTCGAAATCAAATGCTGGAGGCTGAGAGAAGCACTGTGTGATTCAGTGGGAAGGGTGTCATAGTGGCCAAATGCATAACTAATAAGATGAGCAGAATATATCACAGTCCAGTCTGTTTGGAGATTACTTGATACTTCAGGTGTTACATGCCCATTGGCCTCTCTCTCCAGGTAGCCGCTTAATTTACGTCCGCAGTCGTTTTCAGCTATATTACCTTTTTTGGAAAACACATTTTGGAACACAAGTTAAAGATGTCTCAGTACTTTGGGGCCCTGACTCGGAGTCATGACACTGTGGTATTTCATCTAAAGGATGCATTTCTAATGGAAGAATATTTTGAGTCAGATTTGTTTGTGACTGTATTTGGTATAAATTATCAACGTACTTGCAGGTGTAATTAGCATTGTTTCTGTTGTTTCAGGACCATTTCTGGGTTTTGCACATTTTCTGATAATGTTTCAACAATCTTGTAAAAATGATATTCTTATATTAGAGCTGGACATTGTCCAAGATGTGGAGTTAAAAAAACGCACATAAATAAAAACAATGATTTCTAGCATCCAAGGATTTGAACATTCTTTGCTTTTGTTTGTCTTTTTTTTTTGGAGTGTTTGCACCTTATGGAATTGATAGGTTCTGATGGTATACTGGAGCACATTTGGCCTTCTGTTCCCCTAATTTGTCTATGGTTTTGATGCATCTCAGCTTCTAGCATAATATGGATAGCCATTTCAAGTGTGGGATCTTCCTTCAATTGAAAAAAGTTATGAAAGAGATGATTCAGAAATTCTGATGACAATTCTAAACTATGAATGATGGAAAATCTCAGCAGGTCTGGCAGCATCTGTGAAGAGAAAGCAGAGTCAAGTCCAGTGACCTTTCTTCAGAACTAATTGTAGCTAGGAAAGGGTTAGTATATATGCTAAAGGAGGATTGGGAGTGGGGGAAGGACTAAATGGTAGATGGAGAGAGAGAGAGAGAGAAAAAAACAGTTGGGCAGACAAAGGAGTGGGTGAATAGTTGATAATGGGACTACGAGTAGCTGACAAGGGGTTGTTAGTGGTAGCAGCCCATTTGATGACAAGGCCTAGTATGTGGGGTTGGAGTAAAGACCCGGAAGCTGACGTGCAGGCCCTAAAATTATCGTCCTGAGTATTGAGACCAGAGGTTGCAGGGTTCCAAGCGGAAGATGAGGTGTTGTTCTTCCAGCTTGCACTGAGCTAAGCTGGAGCATTGCAGCAAACCTGAGACAGAGATGCTGGTCAAGGAAGACAGTGGTGTGTTGAAATGACAGGCAATTAGAAGCTCAGAGTCATTTTAGCGGACAAAATGTAGACATTCTGTAAAGTGGTCGCCCTGTTTATGCTTCATCTCCCGGTGTAGAGGAGACCCCGTTGTGAGCAACAAATACAGCAGACTAGATTGAGTGAAGTGCAGGTAAATCGCTGCTTCACCTGGAAGGTGTGTCTGGGGCCTAGGATACTGAGGAGGGAGAAGTAAATGGGCCGGTGTTACAGCTTCTGAGTTTGCATGGCAATGTGCGATGGAGGTGTGGGAGATATTGAGAGTGGAGAAGATGTGGAGCAAGGTGTCCCAGAAGAAATGGTCCCTGCAGAAGGCTAAGCAGGGAGGGAATGGAAATATGTGTCTGATGGTGACATCCTGTTGGAAGAAGCAGAAACAGCAGCTAATGATCCTTTGCATGTGAGGACGAGGGGGACCCTGTCACTATTGTGGGAGGGAAGAGAGAGAGTGAGGCCTAATTGCGTGTAATTGGTCTGACATAACTGAGGGCCCTGTCAACCATGGTGGTGGGGAATCCTCAGTTGAGGAAGAAGGTGGACATTTCGGGGGCCCCTTGTCAAAGTTGGGATCATCACAACCGATGCGCACAAACTGATCGAATGGAATAGCCTTTACAGGAAGCAAGGTGTGAGAATATATATTCAAGGTAACTGTGAGAGTCTCTGGGTTAACATTAACTCTGCTTTCTCTCCACAGATGCTGTCAGACCAGCTGAGTTTTACCAGAAATTTCTGATTTTGTTTCTGAATCTAATTAATTCTGGTTTTAATGCCTGTTATTCTCACGATTAAGGCGATGTATGAAGATCATTGGTAAAGTTGTCAACAGATTCTCCTGAAAGTTGTATTCATTAATTGGATCTTGCTTTTTTTCCCAAAATACAATTCGTGCTTAATGTAAAATAATTGACACTGCTTTTAAGACTTCAGTGATACCAGGATTTTCTTTATCGTTTTGACTGTTGACAGTGTGATTTGCCAGCTTGACCTGAAGCAATTCTTTATCTCCTGAATCGTTTATGCTGACCAGTTTAATTCCCTGAAGTTTTAGGGGTTTATCTGTATCAAGAGATGAAGAATTAACCACTAGTAAATGAGTCTTCAGCAGGAAAGGCATGTACTTGAGCAACAAGAGGTAATTCATTACACTATTGTAAGAAAATAGGTCACTTCAGCTTAAGACTGATAAACGGTATTAACACTAGTTCAGAGAAATTGTTACCTCCTAGGAGATCGTAATTAGGTGCATGTTTCAGGACTGTATATTTTATAATTAACTAACAACAAACTAGAAATGAATGGCTTGTCTCAGAGACAATCATTTACGTATCAATAAATGGACGATTCCAAAGCTTCTGAGTGAATCCTTAACACACCAAACCTCTTGAATGAGGATTAAATGCCCAAAACAGATAATTGCTTTGGACACCCAATGGATCCCTTTTGATGTAAGCCAACTGAATGAGTGATGGGACTCAAACTTGGTGCCGGAGAGATTTTTTTAATTGAAGATTATTATTTAATAATACACAAGTTAATTCCAGTGTGCAACTTGTTCCAGGAATAACTTTTGTCTAAGATATTGTCTTGGCACAAATCTTAGCAAAACAACAAAATGTATTTATTGCAAGTGTATCTGATGTTTCCATTGTGTGTGTACTGATTTGATTGCAATCAAAAATTAGAATTCCTCATTGAAAACTTCTATTCTGCGTATTGACGATTTCCTTTCTCAGCTAACACAGTACATTTTTGCCTTAAAATATCTTAATGATTTGGTGTCGAATTCAATTTATTTCTGTTTAAAAGTAATAAGATGTGTGAACAAATATACAGGCTGAAACTCCATTGTCCAAGTATCCTGGTACATGCCCTCATTTGAAACATATTTTTCCTTGTCCCATCTAACTCCTTGATCTAAACTCAAGATTGGCGTTGTTGGATGTTCCCACTGTTGGGCAGGTCACTAGGCTCAGAACCCAGCCTTACTCCAAAAAGACCAAATACAAACTCTCTAGGAAACACAGAGGAACCCTAGTATCTTCAGGTTCAAAGCGAATTTGCATTACTGTGCTGTAGCAATGCATGGATTTGAGATCAATTGTAGTCTGTTCCCCTTGTTATACAGAAACGAATTTGATTATTATCTAATAGCATTGATTTTGCATTACATGGTCAATTTAGTCTATGGATCAATGTCACAAAGCCAAGTGTTCACTATTCTAAAAAAGAATCATAATTCTAAAAGAGGTTCTGTTCTTGCCCTCTTATAGCCATGTGACTCAGTCGACAAGCTTCGAAGACCCTCGACTCGAGGGAAGCCAAGTCATCCAGCCAGCTTCTCGCAAGATAGAGATGAAACGAGATCCAGTGCTCGGGTTTGGGTTTGTCGCAGGCAGTGAGAAGCCTGTTGTGGTGCGGTCTGTTACACCAGGTGAGGGTGAAATCAAGTCAGTTGACTTGAGTCCTTTACTTATTCTCTTAGTCTTTCCAATCGCTGGTTTAATAACTAGTGGTCTTCAGCAAAGAGAGTTATGGTACGTATTAGTCACCTCTTATTCTATCTCATGTTTCTATTTGTGCTGTAACCCTTAAAGCAGAAATCAACTTGGATGATGTAGCTTTACTGCTAGACAAATTGTCCAACTTCATTTGAGATCTGAAATCCTAATTCACATTACTATACCAGAAGAATTTGCAAGTGTCACAAAGTTTGTTGCTCAAGTGACCCTCTTCGAAAATTGTCCAAGCAATGCCTTCACCTCTGGCAATTTCTGAAGACTGAACCACTAAAGGACTGAGTATCTTGGGGCTTACTTTAGAAGGGGAAATCATTACAGATTGTCCACCTTTTCATTTTAAGTGTATGTTGCATCCGTTCATGATGAGTGAGTAATATAGCACAGAAACAGGCTCTTTGGCCCTAAATGATTTGGACGTGAATACAGAGGGTACGGTTATTTATTTTGCAGATGACAGCAAAATTGGTGGAGGAGTGGACTGTAAAGAAGGTTATAAAAACAGAAGTTGCTGGAAAATCTCAGCAGGTCTGTGGCAACATCTGTGAAGAGAAATCAGAGTTAATGTTTCGGGTCTGATGGCCCTTCCTCAGATCCTCCAAAGGTTACCTCAGAGAACAACAGAATCTTGATGAGATGGGCCTATGGGTCGAGGAGTGGCAGACGGAGTTTAGTTTAGATGAATGTGGAGCGCTGCGTTTTCGAAAGACAAATCAGGGCAGAATTTATGCACTTAAGGTCCTGGGGAACGTTGCTGAACAAAGGGACTTTGAAGTGCAGGTGTTGCAGGTAGACAGGGTAGCGAAGTAGGGGTTTGGTCAGTACATTGAGTATAGGAGTTGGGGTGCCATGTTGCGCTGTACAGAACATTGGTTTGGCCACTTTTGGAATACTGCATTTAATTTTGGTCTCCCAGCTAAAGCGGAGATGTTGTGGAAGTTGAAAGGGTTCAGAAAAGATTTACAAGGATGTTGCCAGGGTTGGAGGGTTTGAGCTATAGGGAGAGTCTGAACAGGCTGGGGCTATTTTCCCTCGAGCGTTGGAGGCTGATTTTGTAGAGGTTCATAAAATCATGAGGGAACATGAATAGGGTGAAAAGTCAAGGTCTTTTCCCCAGGGTAGGGGAGTCTAAAACTAGAGGGCGTACAGTTAAGATGAGAGGGGAAAGATTTAAAAGGGACCTAAGGGGCATCTTTTCACACAGAGGGTGGTGTGTATATGGAATGAGCTGCCAGAGGAACTGGTGGAGTCTGGTACAATTGAAACATGTAAAAGGCATCTGGATGGGTATATGAATAGGAAGAGTTTAGAGGGATATGAGCCAAATGCTGGCAAATGGGACTAGATTAATTTAGGATATCTGGGTCAACATGAACAAGTTGGACCAAAGGGTCTATATCCATGTTGTATATCTCTACGACTCTAACTCGTCCAGGCTGACCAAGTTTCCTAAACTGAGCTAGTCACATTTGCCTTCGTTTAGCAATATCCATCTGAACGTTTCCTATCCACGTACCTATGTTGTAATTGTACCGACCTCTATCACTTCCTCTCGCAGCACGTTCCATAGACGCACCATGCTGTGTGAAAAAGTTGCCCCTCAGGTCCCTTTTAAATCTTTCTCCTCTCACCTTAAACCTATGCTCTCTAGTTTTGGACACACCACACTGGGGAAAAGTCCTTGGCTCTTCACCTTATCTGTGCCTTTCATTATTTCACAAGCCTCTGTAAGGCCAGCGCTCAGCTCCCTATGCTCCAGAGAAAATATCCCAGCCTAGCCAGCCTCCCCTTATAACCCAAACCTTCCAGTCTCAGTAATATCATTGTAAATCTTTCCTGTTGCAGAGCAGCCAGAATCGTACGCAGTACTCCAAATATGGCCTTACCAATGTCTTGTACAGCAGTAACATGACATCCCAGCCCAATGCTCTGACTGACGAGGGCATGTGTGCCAAATACGTCTTTACCACCCTGTTTGCCACTGCCCAGAGCGCTACGATTAACTGGTAAGACAAACAGGTCAGGACCTAAATAAATGCAACATATTGCATTTATCTGAATTAAACTCCATCTGCCATTCCTCAGCCCGCTGGCCAAGTTAATCAACTTGTACTTTTAGATAACCTTCTTCACTGTCCACCATGTCACCAATTTTGGTGTTATCTGCAAACTTACTAACCATACCTCCTACATTCTTATCCAAATTGTTTATATAAATGACAAAACAACAGTGGACCCAGCGCTGATCCTTGTGGCACACAGGCCTCCAATCTGAATAACAACCACCACCCTCTGTCTCCTACCGTCAAGCCAATTGGCTGGCTGTCCTTGAATCCCATGTGATCTAACCTTACCAATGAGTCTAACAAAGCGTTTGACAAGGTTTCACACGGTAAAGGCCATGTGGACAATGTCACATCTTGGTCACCTCTTCAAAAAACTCAGTCAAGTTTGTGAGACACAATTTCCCACACACAGAGCCATGCTGACTATCCTTAATCAGTCCTTGCCTTTCCACATGCACGTAGATCCGGTCTTTCAGAATCACCTCTAACAACTTAGCCACCACTGATGCTAGGCATAACGGTCTGTGGCTCCCTGGCTTTTCCAACAGCCTTTCTTAAATAATGTCACAACACTAGCTGCCTTTCATGCTTCCGACACCTCACCCATGGCTGTTGAAGGTCTCTGTCAGGGACCCTGCAATTTCTTCCCCAGCATCTCAATATATGGGATACAGTTGATTAGGTCCTAGGGATCTATCTACCTTTACGAGTTTTAAGACCTCCAAGACCACCTCTTCTGTACTGTGGATTTCTTTAAAGATATCACTGTTTATTTCTCTGGGTTCCCTAGCTTCCATATCTTTTTGCATAGTAAATACTGATGAGAAGAATTAAGGATCCCATCCATCTCCTGTGGTTCCACACATAGACAGCCTCAATGATCCTTAAGGGGCCCTTTTCTCTCACTATTTACTCTGTCGCCCTTAATATACTTGTAGGATATCTCTGTATTTTCCTTTACCTCTTTTGCCAACGTTATCTAATGTCCCCTTTCACCCTTCTCATTTCTCTTAAGTGATGCCAGCCATCTATACCTGGCATGTGTCTCAATTTTCTTGACCAGAGCCTCAATATCTCCAGTCGTCCCATGTTCCCTACTCCTGCCAGCCTTACCCTTTACACTAATAGAAACATGCTGGGTCCTGAACCCTTGCTATCTCACTTTAGAAAGCCTCCCCCAAACAATTTTTTCAAGTTCATGCCTAATACCATCAAAATTGACATTTCCCAAATTTAGAATTTTAACTTGAGAACCGGGTCTACCCTTTTCCACAGGTATTTTTATACGAATAGAATTATGGTCACTAGTTCCAAAGTACCCCCCCACCCCACCCCACTTCCTCTGCCTTATTTCCCAAGAGGAGATCGAGGCTTGCCACTTCTACGGTAGGGCCATTTATATATTGAATGAGAATGTTTTCTTGAACATATTTAACAAATTCCTATGCACCAAGCCCTTAACACTGTGGCAGACCCAGTCTGCATTTGCTTGGAAAGTTAAAATCCCCGACTGTGACAGCCCTATTATTCTTACAGCTACCTGTGATCTCCCTACATATCTGTTCCTGAATTTCTTGCTGACTATTGGGGGGCCTATAATACAATCCCATCAAAGTGATCACCCCCTTCCTATTTCCTAATTCTACCCATGTAGCTTCACTGGACGATCCTTCTGGAATATCCTCTCGAAGTAGTTACAGAATCCCTACAGTGTGGAAACAGGCTATTCAGCCCATTGAGTCGACCCAGACACGCGCCCCCTTACCCTAACCCTGCACTTCCCATGGCAAAACCACCTATCCCACACATCGTTGGACTGTGGGAGGAAACCAAAGCACCCTGAAGAAACTGTCCCAGCAGAGGCTTGGGGACCGCTTTGCGGAACACCTATGCTCGGTTCGCAACAAACAACTGCACCTCCCAGTCGCGAACCATTTCAACTCCCCCTCCCACCCCTTAGACGACGACATGTCCATCCTGGGCCTCCTGCAGTGCCACAACGATGCCACCCGAACGTTGCAGGAACAGCAACTCATATTTCACTTGGGAACCCTGCAGCCCAATGGTATCAATGTGGACTTCACAAGCTTCAAAATCTCCCCTCCCCCAACCGCATCCCAAAACCAGCCCAGCTTGTCCCCGCCTCCCTAACCTGTCCTTCCTCCCACCTATCTCCTCCTCCCACCTCAAGCCCTACCCCCATCTCCTTACTACTAGCCTCATCCCGCCCCTTTGACCTGTCTGTCCTCCCTGGACTGACCTATCCCCTCCCTAACTCCCCACCTACACTCACCTTTACTGGCTCCATCCCCGCCTCTTTGACCTGTCTGTCTCCTCTCCACCTATCCTCTCCTTTATCCATCTTCTGTCCACCTCCCCCTCTCTCCCTATTTATTTCAGAATCCCAGTCCCCTCCCCCATTTCTGAAGATAGGTCCATACCCAAAACGTCAGCTTTCCTGCTCCCCTGGTGCTGCTTGGCCTGCTGCGTTCATCCAGCTCTACACCGTGTTATCTCAGAATCTCCAGCATCTGCAGTTCCTACTGTCTCTGTCTCTCCTTCAGCCATGTTTCCATAATAGCTATAATATCCCAGTCCCATGTCCCCATCTGTGCCCTAACTTCATCTGCCTTACTTGTCAGGCCTCTTGCATTGAAATAAATGCAGTTTAATTAATCAGTCTTCCCTTGTTCCCTGCCATGCTCTTGCCTGCCTCGTGTATTTAAATTGCTCTCTTTAACTTCTATACCAGTCTCAACCTTCTCACTCATATTGCTGCTGCTGTGAGTTCCAGCACCCCCTACCAGACGAATTTAACCCTCCAAGCTGTCCCTCTTGTACAGGTCACTTGCTCTCAGAAGAGATCCAAAAATTTGAATCTCTGCCCCCTGCACCTGTTCCTCATTCATGCAGTCATCTACTCCATCCTCATATTCCTACTCTCACCACCACGTGTCACCGGGAGTAAACCGGAGATTACTAGCCTTGAGGTCCTACTTTTTAACCTCCTGGCTAATTCCCTATATTCACTCTGCAGGACCTCATCCCTTTTCCTACCTATGTCATTGATACCAATATCTACAATGACCATTGGCTGTTTACACTCCCCTGTGCTGCAACAATTCTAAGATACCCGTGACCCTGGCACCAGGGAGGCAACACACCATCCTGGATATTTGCTCATGGCCACAGAAACTCCTGTATGTGCCCTGGACGAGAGACCCCCTATCACAAATGCTCTCTTTGACTTTGCCATGCTCTGCTTTACCGCAGAGCCAGTTGTGGTGCCAAAGACCTGACTACTGCTGCTGCTGCTGTTTTCCAAGGGACTATCCCACCCCCCTAACAATAACTAAAACAGTGTACTTGTTTGAGAGGGGAATAGCCACAGGAAACTCCTGTAGTACCTGCCTGCCTCTCCAAGTGGTCACCCATCTACTTGACTGAACCTGCAGTGTGACCACCTCCCTGAAGTTATGATCTATCACACTCTCTGCCTCCTTTATGCTCCTCAGTACATCTAACTGCTGCTCCAATGGATCATTGCTGAGTAAGTGAGGTAATATATTTGGGCGGTTGCTTTACCCGAAACACTAGTGTCTCCTACCCATCCTCCTCCTCTAACCAAAAAAAAAAGGTTCTGAGTGCCGATTTGGTTAGGTTACTAGTTTTTCTTCATTTTTTTTTCAATAGTCTGTTTGGGAATTCAGAACAGTGGGAATGGATGTCAGGGCAGTTGCATGCTCCTCCTGTAGAATGTGGGAGGTAAGGGTCACCGCTAGAGTCCCCACTGACTTCATCTGCGGGAAGTGCACCCAACTCCAGCTCCTCGGAAACCATGTTAGGGAACTGGAGCTGGAATGAACTTTGGATCATTCGGGAGGCTGAGGGGGTAATTGAGAGGAGTTACAGGGAGGTAGTCACGCCTCAGGTACAGGAAGAAGGTAGATGGGTTACAGTCAGGGGACGGAAAGGGAACAGGCAGACAGTGCAGGGATCCCCTGTGGCCGTTCCCCTCAATAACATGTATACCGTTTTGGATACTGTTGGGGGCGGGGGACTTACCAGGGGTAAGCCATGGGGTACAGGACTCTGGCACAGAGTCTGTCCCTGTTGCTCAGAAGGGAAAGGGGGAGAGGAGGAGAGCATTAGTCACTGGGGACTCCATAGTTAGGGGGACAGATAGGAGATTCTGTGGAAACGAGAGAGACTCGCAGTTGGTGTGTTGCCTCCCAGGTGCCCAGGGTCCGTGATGTCTCAGATCGTGCTTTCGGGATCCTTAAGGGGGAGGGGGAGCAGCCCCAAGTTGTGGTCCACATAGGCACCAATGACATAGGTAGGAAAAGGGATAGGGATGTAAGGCAGAATTTCAAGGAGCTCGGGTGGAAGCTTAGAGCTAGAACAAACAGAGTTATCATCTCTGGTTTGTTAGCTGTGCCACGTGCTAGCAAGGCGAGGAATAGGCAGAGAGAGCAGTTGAACATGTGGCGACAGGAATGGTGTGGGAGGAAGGGATTCAGATACCTGGATAATTGGGGCTCATTCTGGGGTAGGTGGGACCTGTACAAACAGGATGGTCTATACCTGAACCAGAGGGGTACCAATATCCTGGGGGGGAAAGTTGCTAATGCTCTTCGGGAGGGTTTAAACTAATTCAGCAGGGGGATGGGAACCTGAATTGTAGCTCCAGTGTACGGGAGGTCGAGAGTAGTGAGGTCATGAATAAGGTTTCAAGGTCGCAGGAGTGTACCAGCAGGCAGGAAGGTGGTTTGAAGTGTGTCTACTTCAACACCAGGAGCATCCGGAATAAGGTGAGTGAACTTGCAGCATGGGTAGGTACCTGGGACTTCGATGTTCTGGCTATTTAGGAGACATGGATAGAGCAGGGACAGGAATGGTTGTTGCAGGTTCCGGGGTTTAGATGTTTCAGTAAGATCAGGGAAGGTGGTAAAAGAGGGGGAGGTGTGGCATTGTTAGTCAAGGACAGTATTACGGTGGCAAAAAGGACGTTTGATAAGGACACGTCTACTGAGGTAGTATAGGCTGAGGTTAGAAACAGGAAAGGAGAGGTCACCCTGTTGGGAGTTTTCTGTAGGCCTCGAAAAGTTCCAGAGATGTAGAGGAAAGGATTGCAAGTAACAGGGTAGTTGTTATGGGGGACTTTAACTTTCCAAATATTGACTGGAAACGCTATAGTTTGAATACTTTACATGGGTCAGTCTTTGTCCAATGTGTGCAGGAGGGTTTCCTGACACAGTATGTAGATAGGCCAACAAGAGGCAAGGTCACATTGGATTTGGTACTGGGTAATGAACCAGGCCAGGTGTTAGATTTGGAGGTAGGTGAGCACTTTGGTGACAGTGAGCATAATTTGGTTACGTTTACTTTAGTGATGGAAAGGGATAGGTATATACCGCAGGCAAGATTTATAGCTGGAGGAAAGGCAATTATGAGGCTATTAGGCAAGATTTAGGATGCATAGGATGGGGAAGGAAACTGCAGGGGCTGGGCACAATTGAAATATGGAGCTTGTTCAAGGAACACCGACTGCGTGTCCTTGATAAGTATGTGCCTGTCAGGCAGGGAGGAAGTGGTCGAACGAGGGAACCGTGGTTTACTAAGGAAGTTGAATCTCTTGTCAAGAGGAAGAAGGAGGCTCATGTAAAGATGAGGTGTGAAGGCTCAGTTAGGGCGCTTCAGAATTACAAGTTAGCCAGGAAGGACCTAAAGAGAGAGCTAAGAAGAGCCAGGAGGGGACATGAGAAGTCTTTGGCAGGTAGGATCAAGGAAAACCCTAAAGCTTTCGATGGGTATGTCAGGAATAAAAGAATGACTACAGTAAGATTAGGGCCAGTCAAGGACAGTAATGGGAAGTTGTGCGTGGAGTCCGAAGACATAGGAGCGGCGCTAAATGAATATTTTTCATCAGTATTCACACAGGAAAGAGACAATGTTGTCTAGGAGAATACGGAGATACAGGCTATTAGACTAGACGGAATTGAGGTTCATAAGGAGGAGGCATTAGCAATTCTGGAAAGTGTGAAAATAGATAAGTCCCCTGGGCCGGATGGGATCTTTCCTAGGATTCTCTGGGAAGCTAGGGAGGAGATTGCAGAGCCTTTGGCTTTGATCTTTATATCGTCATTGTCTACAGGAATAGTGCCAGAAGACTGGAGGATAGCAAATGTTGTCCCCTTGTTCAAGAAGGGGAGTAGAGACAACCCTGGTAATTATAGATCAGTGAGCCTTACTTCGGTTGTGGGTAAAGTATTGGAAAGGATTATAAGAGATAGGATTTATAATCATCGAGAAAGGAATAGTTTGATTAGGGATAGTCAACACGGTTTTGTGAAGGGTAGGTTGTGCCTCACACACCTTATTGAGTTCTTTGAGAAGGTGACCAAACAGGTGGATGAGGGTAAAGCGTTTGATAAGGTTCCCCACGGTAGGCTATTGCAGAAAATACAGAGGCATGGGATTGAGGGTGATTTAGCGGCTTGGATCAGAAATTGGCTAGCTGTAAGAAGACAGAGGGTTGTGGTTGATGGGAAATGTTCATTCTGGATATCAGTTACTAGTGGTGTACCGCAAGGATCTGTGTTGGGGCCACTGCTGTTTGTCATTTTCATAAATGACCTGGATGAGGGCATAGAAGGATGGGTTAGTAAATTTGCGGACGACACTAAAGTCGGTGGAGTTGTGGATAGTGCGGAAGGATGTTGCAGGTTACAGAGGGACATAGATAAGCTGCAGAGCTGGGCTGAGAGGTGGCAAATGGAGTTTAATGCGGAAAAGTGTGAGGTGATTCACTTTGGAAGGAGTAACAGGAATACAGAATACTGGGCTAATGGTAAGACTCTTGGTAGTGTGGATGAACAGAGAGATCTCGTTGTCCATGTGCACAGATCTCTGAAAGTTGCCACTCAGGGTGATAGGGTTGTTAAGATGGCGTACGGTGTGAGAGTTTTGGAGCCATGAGGTCATGTTGCAGCTGTACAAAACTCTGGTGCGGCCGCACTTGGAGTATTGCGTACAGTTCTGGTCGCCGCATTATCGGAAGGATGTGGAATCATTGGAAAGGGTGCAGAGGAGATTTACCAGGATGTTGCCTGGTATGGAGGGAAGGTCTTATGAGGAAAAGCTGAGGGACTTGAGGCTGTTTTTGTTAGAGAGAAGGAGGTTAAGAGGTGACTTAATAGAGACATACAAGATGATCAGAGGATTAGATAGGGTGGACAGTGAGAGCCTTTTTCCTCAGGTGATGACTAGCACGAGGGGACGTAGCTTTAAACTGAGGGGTGATAGATATAGGACAGATGTCACTCAGAGAGTAAGTAAGGGCATGGAATGCCCTGCCTGCAGCAGTTGTAGACTCGCCAACTTTAAGGGCATTTAAATGGTCGTTGGGTAAACATGTGGATGATAAGGGAATAGTGTAGGTTAGATGGGCTTCAGATTGGTTTCACAGTCGGTGCAACATCGAGGGCCAAAGGGCCTGTACTGCACTGTAATGTTCTATGTTCTATGCAAAAATGTCCAGAACAAGACACAGCAATGCCTCTCTCTCACACCTCCCTGCTGAGAGCAGAACAACTGGTAAAAGATCAGGTGTTCCATCAGGTAAGTAGTAAGTAACATATCAACATGATGCTAAATGCATAATGTACTCTGCAGTCTGCATCAGGTTAATGCCATGTTTATCGGTTTTTTTTTAGGGGGGCCCTCTGAAGGGAAGCTGATACCCGGAGACCAGATCATAAAGATTAATGATGAGCCTGTCAGCACAGCTCCCAGAGAGAGAGTCATCGACCTTGTAAGGTAATGGCTATTTGTTCACCTTTGTCCATTCATCGTTATCCCAATGAAAGCCAAGAAATCATTTAATGGAACTGCATTGTTGTGCGTGACTGAGACATTTATCTGTTGACAATGGAAATGATAAACAGCTTGACCGAGCCTCGGAAAGAATAAGGAGCGTTACTTTTATTGTTTGCAATGACAGAATTGAATAATCATCAATTAAATAGTCTTCAACTGTTTGTGTTTAAAAATAATATCTGACCAAATAAGACTCATTACCTCTGTTATTTTTTGAGAAGTTATAAGAGCTTGCCAGACTGGCAATTTTCTTTTGCTTGAAAAATCCTCCTTTACATTACTAGAACCTAGCCAGAGTATTAACTGCATATTATCTACTGAAGATGGGATCCACAGCTCCTTAAAGGCAGGAGGATACCATGTGACAAGAGTCTTGATTCTAAGCATACCTCTGATCCAGGGTTATTCACCAGTCACAAAGCCATTGTCCTGCAAAAATCACCATTTACACTAAGTTGGATAGGAAGGTTGCAAAAGATTTAAGGCAGCCACACTTTACTGGAGCAGTAAAGAAACCTTTAGTCTTTGTTATTTTCTTTCCTCCTGTCATGGCAGCTAGGAGCCAGATGACAATTAAGTGCAATTATTTACTTCTTGAAAAAAGCAGACGACTGGTCATCGAGAAGGTCAGTTCCCAGAGAAATTGTTTTATAGAAACACAAAAAGCAGAAAGCACTTTCTGGTCACCCGTTGTTTCGTCTTGCACACAAAACTACAACTAGGGGACAGTCGAAGAACAGAAAACCTCAATTTTAATTCAGAGAACTGGCACTCCCATTCTGATTACCACTTCTGTCATGTTAATACTGAGCTGTGCACTTCTCGGCAGAAATTCCAATCCCAACCACTTCAGAAATGTAGAGCGTAGCTGAAATCAACATAGCTCACCTGTGCAGGATACTTGGAGGAAGTCAAATCATAACCCACTTTTTGCAGCAGTCAGTGTGCCACATTTTGAGACTTAAATTTCCAGCAGCACAGCCAGTTACTTTGACAGAGATAAATATGTAAGGTTAGTGTGGCAGTTGTTTGAAGGATTAGGTTACCAGGTAAGTGATAGAGTGCTTTGGCTAGATAAGGAGTGGGGGCATAGGTAGGTGGAGGGGATATCACAGGCAGCGGGATATTGGAGCCATAGGTGAGGTGGGTGTTGGATCCCAGAGGTTTGAGCCAGCAGCCAGGATTGTGGGTGACGGGGGTTTGTTGGGTGTGGTGTCCTGGAGAAGGTTGTGTGGTTCTGGCCAAGTCGGGGTGGTTGCTTGGGACCTCAGGGTGGAAAGGGTCAGGGGTGATGCAGTTTGGGGTCTGTGTGGTATGCTGGGATTTCAGCATTACTGTTACCTAGGAGTTAGACTAGGTTTTTAACTCTTCCTGGCTAACTACTAGCTCAATGGAAACAGAACCCTCTCGGCTTTCCAGTATTAAGAGTTTTTCTTCAGAAGGTTCCAGACCCAGTCAGAATCTTCAAATTCCCAGAAATTCCCCAGCGTTTGCTGTGATTTCGCGGGGAACTGCCATTCAGCTCCAGTCTACACTGCTCCAATGATGACTTGGCCATTGGAGTATCTGGACCCTTTTTTTTTTGACTCAAGCATGTTGAACTTGTGGAATTCTTTTCCCACAAATCAGTGGCGGCTAGGTCATTAAAGTCATTCAAGGCTGAGTTAGACAAATTTTTGATCAACAAGGGAGTCGAGAATTCTGTGGTGCAGACAAGAAAATGGAATTGAGGCCACAATCAGATCAGCCATGGTCTTATCAATTGTCAGGGCAGGCTGGAAAGTCAAAATAACCTGTTCTTGAGTCTAGTCTAAGTCCTATGTTCTTATATCAAGAACCAAGTATTCATTTACAGCAAGCAACAGGGATGGTAAGAATAATATCTATAACTGTGAATGCTATCATGTATCATAGAATGAAATTGCAATTCAAGAAACATCACGATAGTAATGTCAGAGCATGGAGGTTGAAAATCATTCACAGGAGAAGGAAGAGATGACGACGACATGGGCAGTGTTTAAAACTTACTATGGATGCATAAACCATTATTTATCAAAGTCACATTTTATCTTCCCTCTGTCTACCCTTTATTTACATGAAGATCTTGAACCTCTTTTCAGCCTTGTCTGGAAAATGCAAAGTAAATACATTTAAAGCTGGTCAGAAGATTATTTTCTGGATTAATACCTTTAAAGACACAAAATCACCAAGATCAAACGCTCCAAAATTGGCAAAAAAAAGTGTCGCTTTACAAACAAAGTATACCAGGATTTTCATGGAGTGTACTATTTTTGACCCCTCCTCTGACATTCATGCAGTCAGTCAAGAGATTAAGATGTTAATGGCATCGCTGAACTTTTATGAGCCTTTGGGACAGATCTTAAATCATGAATTAAGTCCTAAACCTGACCTGCGACAGGCTGAGATGGACTCTTGCTCACTGGCAGCCTGGCTTTGCTCTGGTTCTTCCATTTGCAAAGACAAGTGGAAATTACTTAGATTTCTGAGAATGCTCAGGTACAGAATCGAGGAGCTAATCCTATTTCCATATGATGTCTTATAGTCTGAAGTCGGTCGTGTAAGTTTTGTTTTTTTTCCTTTATTCTTTCGCGGGATGAGGGTGTCCCTGGCTAGGCAGCATTTATTGCCCATCCTTAATTTCCCAGAGGGCAGTTCAGAGTCAACCACATTGCTGTGGGTCTGGTGTCACATGTACGCCAGACCAGGTAAGGTCAGCAGTTTCCTTCCCTAAAAGACATTAGTGAGCCAGATAGCTTTTTCCAACAATTGATGGTCAATTAATGGTAATTATTAGACTGTTAATTCCAGATATTTATTGAGTCCAAATTCCACCATCTGCTGTGGCAGGATTCGAACCTGGGTCTGCAGAACATTATCTGGGTCTCTGGATTAACAGTCCAGCGATAATACCACTAGGCCATCACCTCCCCCATTTAATAAAGATTACAAATTGCTACTTCTGGTGCATTGTGTGGAATCTTGTTAGATGTCGGGGGTCTTTCCTCCTGGCTACAGAACCAGTGAAAGATCGAGCTCATTCTCCTCGGGAAGGCCTACCGAACCACAGACCAATCGGGCAGTTTTGGGGCCACCAGTAGGTCTTCACCTGTCAAAGCTGCAGTGCTTTGAACCATGACGTGGTGCCGTCAGACTTCTGGCTTTGTCCACCCCAGTCCAACACCACCACCTCCACATCACAGCTGGAGGAGGGATAGGAAGGTCAATCGTGGGCCTTCCCACCAGGGATTAATTCTGAAAGTGATGGGGAGCGTGAGAGTTCAGGTATCTTCCTGCCTCCAATCCTACCATCAAATGAGAGCAGAAGACTCTACCCATTGATAGCCCTGGAGGTCTGATGTCCTGACTGTTAAGGGACATGAATTTAGAGGTTTCTTAATGTCACTCTCTCTGGAAAGGACTACATGGAAGACAGTCCTCAATAGATTGTGCAGCACAAGACAGCATTGAACGTGCATCTGTGGCATCCACCTTTACTTCCGTGAAATAATTATCCATTTTCCCTACTAATTGGAATTGGTATTTCCAGTTCCTCAACTCAGCAAAATTATGCATTTCATTTACAAATTTGCTCTGTGGCTTCACCACGTTCACTAACGTTGCTTCATCCCAGTAATTTTGCTTACTCAATCCATTGTGTCTGGGTTGAATTGTCATATGTTCCTGCAGACTATAGTTTGGTGGATCATCTTGTTATATGTTGTCATGGTTTTAGATTTTCATCATGAAGAAGAAAATTCTTATGATTCTAACAATTAAGATCCAAGAGCATCTTGCCTTCAACAGTCTACCCTGAAGTTCTGATAGCATTTGGAGACTTAACAGGAGATATGTTAATAAGAACAACAGTACCTGCATTCTGCTGAAACCAAGTAGCCCTCACCTGGCTTGAATTGAAGGATAATAAGCCCCAAAATATACAATCGTTATTTCGTAGATATTACAATGTGGCAGAGAAAACGGTGAATTGTTTGGCCCCAAATGGCTTTTGCCTCCCACTCCTTCTCATGACAGAAACAAGTTTATGCTGAGAACCGCAGAAATCTGCCTTGGGATTCAGGATGGAATTTTTGGAAATGCACCAGCAACTATGATTGTAATGCTGCAGCAAGGACACTGTGCTCAGGTACATGCACCTAACTGATGGATTGCATCACTGGTCTTTTCGCTCACGGTCTTAGTTCCCGCTCATTTTGACCCTACCTAGACACTCTCAAAATCCATATATTCCATTGCTGTGCCTTTTTTTTTGAGCTTTTCCACTGACACACAGATACTAGTCCTACACTACTGTATTATAATGTTGATCAGCACAGATACAAAGCCAGGAATGAGGTTGTAGACATATTCGCTGAGCCGGTGGGTTTGGTTGCAGCCAAACCTGCTGGCTTGGTGAGCAGGTCTATAACCTCATCCGCAACCCGAGCTACAAATCTTATCGATAAAACCAGGAATCTTGTCACAGTTGTCAGCAGTCTCTGGTCAGGGATTCCTGGCACAGCAAGCCATGGGCAGCCTCCAGTTTCATTCCAGGCTCTGCATGGGCCAGACAGAGTCAGAATCCTCTCCTCATAAGCTGAGGAGCTAGACAGGTATCCTGCCAACCTAAAAAAGATACATTTATTCCTACTTTCTGTTTCCTGTTAGCAATACAATCTTTTATCTCTGTCAATACATTACCACCAGCACGATGACCTTTTATTTTCCATAACAGCCTTTGATGTGACATGTATCAGACGCCTTCTGGGTCCCCCTCATATACAGCACAAGTTACTTCTTCAAAATTCTTTGAAGAAGTATTTTGAAAAAACAATGTTGGCTCTGCCTGATCATCTTGAACTTATCTAAGTGCTCTGTTATAATGTCTTTAATAACATCTAACATTTTTCCAATGACAGATGGTAAGCTAACTGGCCTGTAGTTTCCTGCATTCTACCCTTTTTCATTTTTGAATAAAGAAGCTACATTAGCTGTTTTCCAATCTAAAGGAACCTTCCCCAACTTTGGAAAATTAAAACCCATCAGGATTTTGCACATCTCGCTTGCGGTATGAAGCTGCAGGGCTCAACATGAGGCACAAGCAGGAAAGCCCGTTGTAATCATTTGTGCAAGATGAATGCTCGGAAAACCAAGCTGGACTAACACTAGCAACAGTCGTCTGCAATTTGCTCTCAGACATTGATAAAGAGCTCTCATTGACTATCACATCCCCTAATGCTGTTTCATTACCAACCTCTCACAGCTGCAACAAATAGCCCCAATCCACAATAAGATTTTGGAGTTGGGAAAAGGACTTCCTCTTGTACCACGGCCTTCTAAGGACTTGGAGCATGGTCAATCGATGCCAGATTTGTGTTTTGCTGAGATTGAATTAGCTTATGAACTGTGGCATATATGTTTTTTGTACTATTATAAGGATCCGGAGACTCCATGTGTTATCCATATCAGCCCATTCTCCCAATAACTGTGCTAAAATAGTTTTACATACACAATAAAAGCCAATTTACAACTGATGGACAGGAAATGTTTCTGATTATATAAATACTCAATTTATTGTCATAGCAGATTAATTTTACAGCATTTTATAAGTAAGTTATATCTTCAAGTAGCGGCCAATGTTGTGTTAAAATCTACCTCTAACCTTTGGCCAAAAAACTTAAAACTTCTTTGTACTTAACACCTGCTTGCCACTGAATTTAAACTCACACTAATGCAAACCCACTTATTGATGGAATCAAACACTAGCATTGAATGTCACAATGTAGCTCCTCCTGTCTGCACACATCAAGGTTTCTTATGTGCCACTTTGGGATTGCTTGGTGGGCACACTGTCTGACCTGGTAGCCAATGATAGCAAGATAATGGGAGAGGGTAGATTTCACAGCTCAAACTATTGTAAAACTCATGCAAAAGTTGACAGCCTCCTTTTTTGGAAACTGGGCTTTTACACAAGTGTATAATGATGCACTAAAGTCACATATTAGTTCAAATATTGAAAATCCATCACGAAAATCATTGTACATAGATGTTCAAAGCATGTCATATGCTAAATCACTAATTAACCTTTAGAACATTGAGTTTTCAAAAATGTGTCCTTGGGACGAAGGCTTTCACTGTCTGTCTTTTGCAAAGCAGATCATTACTTTGTACCTGTGAGAATTCAAAATCTTATATTAGACCCTTACGCCTTGATGGTGACAGCCTGATAAACTGCTAACAAATTCTCACCTTTTAGAGGACAGTGCAGTGCATCTGTCTAGTGGGAAGGTTTTTTTTTTACATACTTTATTCTTAGCATTCAGTGTTAATGCAATCACAATGACACTAAATAATCGACAATGCTTGCCACGGACCAACAAACATAACACTCACGTTCATCTTATTCCTGTTTATCGGAACAATCTTGACAATTTATGTGAATTGTACACAGGACAGTAAAGTCTTATCACAATATTTGGTGCCCTTCTCTGCACCTCCAGCTTTCAAAGCCTGTGGGCTCCTTCCCTGTATGCACCCAGCAGGTTATTTTTGTCATCTTCTCCGTTACCATGACTACTGGAGAAAGAAGATGTATACACTTCCCCAGTAAGTGAGTACAACAAAAGATGGATAGGTGGCACAAGGCCACTGACAGATGTCTCCTCGACTGGGGCACTTATGCCTTCTGTCATCGTACAGGAGGTGATGCTGCTTTCTGTCCTCATTTCAATGGAATGGTGCTTTTGAGTTGACAGCAGCTCTGAGCCTATGCCCTGCTTTCATTTTAAAAGACTGCCTTTACTTAAGTAGTGTCAAGGCAGATATCTACTTGGCTGACATCAACATGGATACAGCATCCTGAATAGCTGCAAATCCAAAGCAACAACAATAGCTTGCATTTACTATAGAGCCATGAACACAGGCGAACAGCCTACAGTTTGTAAAACTTGTTGGATTAGTAAAGGTCATTCAGGAACAAAATTCTGAATACCTTTTAAAAATACAACAACAGAAAGTTCAGGAGTTCATGAAAAGTAGCTAGCCATTGATGATCTTAGATTAATTGTGACAGAGGCTAGCATTCCAGGCAGGCTTTGAGTCCCTTCCTAATTACTTGGCCTCAGCCATAGCCACAGGCCACTCTGTGAAGATGTTCGTCTCCCTGGCAAGCTTCTAAGGACATATTTAAAATTTTAAGGAATTGCAAGAAGGAACCTCGACCAATTTATAGAGATTCACTGTCAGTGACTGCTCATTACACAGAGCAGTGTTGCAATCTCCATTTGACATTGACATCAATGTTCTGGCCCATAATCTGCTGAGAGTATATTTAGTTACAATTAAGGAACGATGGAAGAGGTAGGTTACTGACTGAATAAGTTTACACACACAGAGAGGTCAACCTATTTTTTGAGTTGTGTTATTGTGTTGGTTGGACTGAGAAGGGAAATCTACAAACAATCATGATAGATGATGTGCGGGTGATGTATGGAAATATACATTCTTTAAAGCTTAAACAGAGCAATAGTCTAAAGCTACTTATCATCTGTAAAGAGGAATAATTATAGCTTAGAATCAGAAATAGTGAATGCACTGTCAAAAATATACTTAAAAACCTGCAAGGAGCAATTACAGTTCAATATTTAGTTTTGTTTATCTACAGCAATGCTTAATAATTACAACTTAGAGTCAGGAATGGGTGAGCGCATACAATCCAGAAATCAAATTTAACAAAAACTGTGACTAAGTCAAATTGGAAATCATACAATCCCTACAGTGCAGAAAGAGGCCATTCAACCCATAAAATCTGCACTGACCCTCCATAAAGCATCGCACCCAGATCCAACAGCCAGCCCCCACAACCTCTCTCTGTAACCCTATTGGACTATGGTTTCAGGATTTTATGATATGAGTAATGTTTTTAAATACTTCAACTTCAGCAGGGTTTTTGAATACCAAAGCAAAAACAAAAATAAGTTCTTAAGTGTTCAAGTATTCTTTGTTTTTGAGAAGTACTTCAAAAATAGCAGCAATGGGGAAATGAAAGGTAGAATAAGATGGTTTTGGAATGCACATGCATGAATTATTATAAGCGAAGCTCATGAGTCGCAGCTACGTAGGATTTTGATACTGTTGCAATAACAGGAACTTGGCTTAAACAGGGAAACAAATGGGTACTTAATATTCCTGGTAACAACATAAACAGAAAAGATAAGTGTGGGGAAAGATGGTATTGGCAGTATTGTTGTTAAAAAAAACAAAATCACACACATACAAAACATTCATAATGCAGACAGATGTAAGAACTCTTTCAGTGGGGCTAGATAGCTTCATCATGCATATCTGGTCAGGAGCCCAGACTCCTGAATGGGAATTCAGTTTTTCATGACTTTGCTTAATTAACATCTTCAAGTGGTTAGAATCAGTTGTTCTTTCTGTGGTTTCTTTTGTCAATGTCTCAATGTGTATTCACTCATGATTAAGAGTTGTGAAGTGTTTGAACCCTCAGTTATTGATA
Organism: Ginglymostoma cirratum; assembly: GCA_024137785.1. NCBI lineage: Eukaryota > Metazoa > Chordata > Chondrichthyes > Orectolobiformes > Ginglymostomatidae > Ginglymostoma > Ginglymostoma cirratum. Next base: position 13,217,724 of record JAHRHZ010000031.1, read on the forward strand.
CGTTAGTGGTCAGTCTGATTATTACTTTGATAGGCACAACAGGATTAGCTCAAAGTAAGATTTATGAATGAGACACAGCAGGTCAAGCTGCTTGACCTGCTGTGTTCATCCAGCCCCATGCTTGTTATCTCGGATTCTCCAGCATCTGCAGTACCTTTATCTCTATTTATGAATGAGACGTTTCTTTTCCTTTTCTGAGCAGTTCCACACATCCCATTGTTGTTCCATAGTACTTTGACTTTATACAGTCTGCATTGGATGACTGGGCATGGAAGGGCTTTAAGTTAGCACAAAGGGCCATGGGAGTTGTAGGGGTCTGAGTTGTGATAAACTGGCATGAGAATTATAAAGAGACCATGGGGAAGTGGGTGGAGGGCATGAATCGGCCTGTAGATGATGTGGGGGTGGATAGAGGCATGTTGGTTTGTGAGGGCTGAGTGATAGAAGGCCTATTAGCTTTTAGCACATCTGGAACAAAGTCCTAGAGCCAAGGTGGGCCTTCGAATCAGCCTACCTCAGCACTCATCCACATCTTTGATTGCTTAATCTCAGCTTCTCGGACTGGTGAGTCTGATTCCATTCCACACTTGCTCCCCTGGAATGAAACGTGTAGGATTTGGGGAGCTTTCTACTGAGGAAGATCCAGTAATTTGGGATATTTCTCCATTCAAGGTCTAGTATAATACAAGTTAATAGCAGTGTGAAAGATTGTAAGAGTAGTAGGTGTGGCAGGAAGTTGCTTCATCCAAATCTCTCCATTTTTAATTAACTATCCATTTGGTCTTTCAGGAGAGAATTCAAGCCTCCAGGATCAGGTAGTCAGACCATGTCCACTTTTGAAGAAATCTCCAATCATTGTAAAGGGGTCATGCAGTTGTTAGCATGCAGGGGAGGTAAAGGCCTAGAGGTATTTATTATCTTTGACTTTATACAGTCTGCACTGGATGACTGGGCATGGAAGGGCTTTAAGTTAGCACAAAGGGCCATGGGAGTTGTAGGGGCCTGAGTTGTGATAAACTGGCATGAGAATTATAAAGAGACCATGGGGAAGTGGGTGGAGGGCATGAATTGGCAAGTAGATGATTTGGGGGTGGATAATATCTCCAGACCTACAACAATGTAGTTGACTCTTAACTGCCCTCTGGGCGATTAAGAATCGGCAATAAATGCTGCCTAACCAGTGACACCCTCATCCCATTAATGAATAAAAAAAACTATTCACCGTACATATTAATGAGTTAGATGAAGGAACTAAATGCAATATCTCAAAATTTGCAGATGACCAAGAGCTGGGTGGAAGGCTGAGCTGTGTGGAGGATAAAGAAATGTTGCAGCATGATTCGGACAGGCTGAGTGAGTGGGCTACTGCATGGCAAATGCAATATAATGTGGATAAATGTGAAGTTACCTACTTTGGTAGGAAAAATAGGAAGACAGATTATTATTTGATTGGCTGTAAACTGAGACAGGGGGATGTCCAACGAGACCTGTGTGTCCCGGTTGCTGGAAGTAAGTGTGCAGGTACAACAGGCAGCAAAGAAGGTAAATTGAATGTTGGCTTTTATAGTGAGAGGATTCGAGTACAGGAACAGGATGTCTTGCTGCAATTATACAGGAATTGGTGACACCTGGAATATTGAGTGCAGTTCTGATCCTCTTCTCTGAGGATGGATGTCCTTACAGTCGAGGGAGTGCAGCAAAGGTTTGCCAAATTGTTCCTGGGATGAGAGGACTGATGTATGAGGAGAGAGAGTCGGTTAAGATTATATTCACTGGATTTTAGAAGAATGAGTGGGATCTTGTAGAAACCTAAAAAATTCTAACAGGACTGGACAGGTTAGATGCAGGATGGATGTTTCTGATGGTGGGGAACTGGACAACCAGGGGTCATAGTTTAAGGATGGGGAATAAAGCTTTTTGGACTGAAATGGGGAGAAATTATTTTCACCCGGACAGTAGTGAGCCTGTGGAATTTACTACCACAAAAGGAGGGTGAGGCCAAAACGTGTGCTTTCAAGAAGCGGGCAGATATAGCTCTTGTAGCTAAAGGGATCAAGGGCTGATGGGAAGGAGTGTGGAATTAGGTTATTGAGCTCAATGATCAGCCATGATCATACTGAACGGTAGAGCAGCCTCAAGGGGTCAAATGACCTACTCCTGCTGCTATCTTCCATATATCTATGAGAATCACCACAGTAAAAGGCAGCAAAAGTGGTTTTACAGGGCAAAAGTGCTGTCAACTTTGAAAACAGGTCAGAAAGTCTGATTAAGAGACAAAAAAAAAAATCAGAGGCAACAGTCATTAGAGAAACAGATCAACCAAGATTATATAAAGTCAGCACAACAGAAAAAAACTGTTTGGAGAAACAGGAAGGCATGTGTCTTACTCGAGCCAAGAAGTGAAACTGATTATGATTACCACAGGATGCAGGGCGGAGATCCCTGTCTATATAAAATACAGCATAGAAAGGGACAATGGTGTTAGAAATGGTTTAGAATCATCACTCTTCTGTGGAAATTAAATGCCGCGGATCAGACAGCCCAGTCAGAGATGCAGATTTTGACATATCTTGACATGTGAGTTTGGGACTTTAGAATGTGCTGCAGAGAGAGCTGGTGATAATGTTCAGAATGACAGTGACAATGTGGTCAATTGCACAACGATGGCAGGAGTTACATAAATCACAGCTTCCCATTCGTCCATTCCAGCCAGTCAAAATTCTGGACCCCAAAGCTCTGAGACAGCAATGCCTGCTGCGGAGTTTGTTTTTCATTCATTTTGGGATGACGGCGTTGCTGGCCACACCATCAATCATTGCTCATCTCTAGATGCCCAAGGGCAGTTGAGTCAGCCACATTACTATGGGTCTGGAGTCACCTGCAGCCCAGACCAGGTAAGAATGGTCATTTTCTTTCCATTAGTGAACCAGGTGGGTTTTTCTGACAAATCAACAATAGATTCATAGTCATCATTAGACTCTTAATTCTAGATTTTTATTGAATTCGAATTCCACCATATGCCCTAGTGGGATTTGAACCCAGGTACCCAGAGTGTTATCTGGGTCTCTGGATTAACAGTCCAGCAATAATACCGCTAGGCCACTGCCTCCCCTAATAGTTGCAACACCAGTACTGGTCCTTGCTCCATTAGTCACAGCCTGTCATTCGGGAAAAGACCCATTTGTTCCTACTATTTGTTTCCGGTCTGCTAGCCAATTTTCTATCCCTATCAGTATACTATGCACTTTAATCTTACACATTAATCGCTTATGTGGGAATTTTCCAAAAGCCTTCTGAAAGTCCAAATAAACCACATCCACTGGCCTCCCACTCAACTCTACTAGGTACTTCCTCGAAGAATTCCAGTTGATTTATCAAGCACGTTTTTCCTTTTTTAAAATCCATACTGACTGTGTCTGAATCTACCACTGTTTTCCAAGCGCTGTGCTACAAAATCCTTGATGATAGACTCTAGCATCTTCCACATAAAAATGTCAGACTTGTTGATGTATGCATTCCCCATTTTCTCTCTACCTCCCTTTTTAAAGCTTTGGGGGTTACATTAGCTACTCTGCAGTCTGTTGGAGCTGTTCCAAAGACTATGAATCACAGAAGATTATCACCAAAGCATCCACTATTCCTGGGTAACTTGATTAAGTACTCTAGGAAGTATTTGTTTTCAACCTTCTTCCCGAGTCATTCTGCCAGTGAATATCCATTATTTAATGGCATTGATCCATACCATAAAAAGCACACTGGGAATCAGCTATTAGTGAGTTCATATTCTTGATCTGCTCCATTCTCCTCCTTTGTTTGCCTGGGATGAAGTTGAAAACTTACTTCTTTCATCGATATCTGCCTCAGTAGGGAACTTTCTGAATTCCTCAATCACAAATGGAGTTCTGTTACCCAAAAGCTTTTCTCTGGCAAACTGTGTCTTGCGAAATCTCATTGCAGTGCTTTAATCATGGAGTCTACTGTGATTGAATGAAGTCTTGCTACTTCAGTCCATCTTGAATGGTAGTCTACTGCAACTAAATAGGTCTTTCCTCTGAGGTCAAATGAATGCATTGCTAATCTCTAGCCAAGGCCTTTCTGGAAACTTGAGAAAATAAGTGGCTATGTTGGCCTTATCCTGTAGCGGCCTCCCTCAACGACCTCTTGGTGTGACATGGTAACCTCTGTGGTGACCCCCAGCAACTTCCCAGCGTAGCAACTCCCTGACCTGGTGCGGCAGCCTCCCGGTGTGGCACAGTGTCATCCCGGTGTGGTGAACTTCCAGCCTCTCTCAGTTTCCTTCCGGTGTGGTGTGGTGATCTCCCAGCCTCCCACAGTGGCTTCCGGCATGGTATTGCGATCTCCTGACCTCCCGCAGCAGCCTCTCAGCTTAGCACGGTGACCTCCCAGCCTGGAACAGCAGCGTCCTGGTTTGGTATGGCATCCTCTGGCCTCCCACAGGGGTGTCCTGGTGCAGCAGCCTCCTGGCGTGGCGGTCTGAAGCAATCTCTCAGCCTTATGATCCTCAAAGTGAAGCCAGGCATGGTGTGGACTGGAGGCTAGGTGCCAGTGTGGCCTGGGTTGGAAGATTGTGGTTCTGAACTTTTATCTCTGCAATGCTGGACATTTTATTTCTGTATTGTCTAAGATCTTGTAACTAAAAAAGCTGTATCTAGGTACCTTTGTACCTAAGTCATGCTGTAAGTGGCATCGTACAAACTTTTCACTCTACTCATTGAGTATTTGTGACAATAAAGGCTAATTCTAATGTTAGAAATATAATAACCATTTGAATGGTATGATGAATGACGTCAGCAATGCTGACAATGTAGACAAGCATTGTAAAGAGCTTACTTCTTGATAATTTGGCCAATCTGACATCGACAACGAAATCTTATGAATTTCTCTTCAAACTCCTTTGCTTATCTGAGTGAGATCTACATACGACCTTTCCTCCCCATTTGGTTTGGAAACTGTTACCAGTGCTGAGCCCCATTGCATTATTGTCTGTTCCTGACAATATGACCTTGCTTTTGATCAAGCTATCAAACTGATATTTTATCTATTTCAAAAGTGGATGAGGAATTTTCCTTGGAGTGCACAGGCAGATGGATTTAACATCTTTTTTGGAGAGTAATGAAGTACTCCTGTTCTATATGTGTACCCTGAGCCCCATTATGGAGTCAGCTCAATTAAATATTCATTTTGTCTCATTACCACAAATTTCAACATTGGAGAGTTCCTGCATGGGTTTAGAAATTAGAGTGAAGCATTCAAAAAGCTAAGAAAGCCTGATGAGTATATCAGCAGATTAGGATAAAAATGAATTTCCAGGGACACAAATCTCCAACTGCCTCTTCAATAAAACAAAATCTTCTAACAGAGTGTTCCTCACAAATGTCTTCATTGAATCTGAATAGCCTCTCCGTAAGAGGACAACATTGAAGAACTAATCTCCACATATCATGTTTCACTCTACCTTGCTTCATCCTGTAGTATTGCTCTTCCATTAGAAGTGAAAACTACAGAATTCCAATTGAATGAACAATATTCGCTGTTCAAAATATCTCATGTGTAAGGAAAAAACACTGGTGGCCTCCTTCAGACAGTTACAGGCAAATCCAGCTCTGAAGCTGAAAAGCTCTTCCCCAGTTTTAGTACGCTGTAGTGAGCTTTAGGTTCAGCAGTCCTTCATTTCCACTAACCTAACTGTTACTGGCAACAAGCATGCTTCATCGTTTTTGTTCCATGTTGCTTCAGTGCAATTCCCCGATTTCAGAAGCATGACTGATACTAGTCCTTATATAAATACTTGTTAGTGACTTATCAGGTGGCTCAACGAGTGGATAGTCAGCAAGACCAAACAGGCATTGGAATTGGGACATTATACATTTTCCAGTTGAAACGCTAGGACCTACCACCGACCAATTATCCAAAAATTCCGTCACACCCTTACCCAGCACAGATCTGCCAAAAGCAGAAAATAAACTGAGTTTTTAAGGGTTTGGCCATTGGCTAAAGGAGCACTTTATAGATGCATCTGAACAATAAGACCTGAAGACTGGGTGATATAATTTCATACTTTTTTGTTGCTATAATCAATGGTTGCTTATTTGTTGGTGAGACGATGTAGTTCTATATGTTAAGCCAGAAATTGATTCTCCAATTTCACGTCCAGTGACTGGATAAAAAAAAAGAGACCTGACAACCGACAGTCTGTAAAATTACAAAATTAACATATCTGTGTTAACTTTCAAGATTGGAAAAAAACAATGCAGACACATGACATTAGTGCAGTGGGGCTCACAAAGATGAACAGTCTTGAGATGTTTATATTGGATTACGTGTGGCAACTTATAAATAGATTTAGATGTCTTCCTGCACCTAGAACAGATCACTAGCCCAAAACCATAAGCTACACAGCTTGAGGAGCTCCACTCCACATCAAGCATCATTAAGAGGCACATATTCTTACTGCTTGCACTTAGACATATTGGAAGGTTTACAGGTGATAACAACCCATTTGACAGTCATTAGGACATAGCCATCCACTGTGGCTTTCAAACCCTGCAATGAGACTCAAACACCGAGTTTACAGCTTAGAGATAGGGACTCTATCCACTACACCAAAATAGCCTCTATCCTCTTTTTCCTACTACATTTTAATTAGGCTTTTTCGGTATTTTTAATATTTTTATTGATGTGAACTTGTATTGTTTTCAATTAGGGACTTGTGTTTACTCGTTTTGGATAGGTTTGGTTTTCACAACTTCTCCAAACAGAAAGGAAACAGAAAATTCACTCATTTTCAGGACTTCACCAGAATAGCAGCAGTTCTGAAAGCCAGCCACATATGAAGGATGCCCTCTATTAACAACTCTCACTTGAGTTCATGAAGTCAGAACATATTAAGATATCAGCTGCAGTTCTGTAGACACCAGTGAAGGTTATTTTATTGGTGGAGGATTGGCTGAAAAGCTCACACACATAACAGTATTTAAAATGGAACAAAATGAAAAACAGCACAGCCAAGAGATTAGCAGGCATTAGGAGATTAGCAGGGGTTTGGAGATTAGCAAGGATTTGGAGATCAGTGAACATTAGGCGATTTATACTAGCTGCACCTATCATTATGGCACCAACCAAATCTACAAACTTGGAACATCTACCCACAGATAACTGAGGACAACTGCTACAGTGGCACTCCATGTCACCAAGGGACCTTTGTCATTGTGTTTTCTGGGACCTCATGTATTTGCAGTCTGTAATAATGACTCAGATGAGAGGACAAAGTGCAATGTACCCAAGCTTGCTGATGGTTCAAATTAAAGTAGAAACGTAAACTTTGTGGAGGATGCCAGGAGGCTGTGGGAGGATTTAGTCAGGTTAATTGGGCAAGAACGTAACAAATGCAGAGAAATCTGAAATTATTCAGTTGAGCAGGAAAATAGAAAAGTAGATTTTTATTTAAAATATTCTGGAAAATGTTGATATATGAAATATTCAGACCTGGGTGTTCTTGTACTCGAGCCATAAATCACGTGTAGGTGCTGCAAACAGGAAAGCAAATGATTGTTCATTTTTATTACAAGGGAATTAGTGTATAAACTAAAGAATTCTTACTGCAATTTAAAGGCTCCATTGAGACCACACCTGGAGTAAAATGTACCACATCTGCCTTCTTGCCTAAAGGAAAGATATATACTTAAAGGGAGTACAGCACGTTTCATTAACTGCTGAGATGAGGTAATTGTCCTGTGAGGAGAGATTGAGTACAGTAGGCCTATTTGTTCCAGAATTTACAAGATTGATAGGTGATCTCACAGAAACATAAAATTCTTGAAGTGCTTAACAAAACTACATGCTGAGAAAATGTTGCCCTGCAGCTGAAATGCATGGGGAGAGGGGGTTCTAGAACAATGTGTCATTGTTTCAGAATAAGAGCTCAGCCGTGTAAGATAGAGATGAGAAATTTCTTCACTCAAAAGGTTCTAAATCTTTGGAATTTTCTACCCTAGAGGGTTGTGTATGCTCAGACACTGAATATATTCAAGATGATGATGAATAAGATTTTTGACGCTGAGGGAGTTGAAAGATTTGGGGAAGTTTGATCAGCCATGATTTTACTGAATCGTGAAGAGGCACGGAAGTCCAAATGTACTACTGCTGCTTCTGTTGCTAATCTTATGTTTTTTTTTAAATCTACTGCAAGGACCACTACAGCCAATCCACAGCAATAACTTCATACTTAGAATTAAGGTCACAGCCACCCCTCCGGTTCATTCAAGACTATCCAACTTTCCAAACATTCACTGCTGACTGCACCAAGGATATGAACTCCTACTATACCATCATTTTACCTTCAAGTATTTGGTTCATGTTCCAGTGGTCCCAGTTGCAGTCCTTAAAATGTTTATTGTCAGACCAACCCGAGTGCTCGTGCCAGATTTCAGTCTTTGATTGTGTTTTTACAGGATGCTATTTTGGCAAAGTCAACTAAATTGCGGAGATAAACCTTGAATATTGTCAAACGGATTTAAAGTGGAAACCTAATTTTGATTGTGCACTACATAATTTATGAGTTGAACGGAACTAAAACACAGTTCATTGTAAATATTAACGATTACGAACTGTTGACGTATATCTCTACAATTAAAAGCTCATAAACTCCTTATAAAACTCACACTACACAACACACAGATAGACATGAAAGAAAACATGGGTGTTATAGGTAGAGGAAAGGTGTAGGGAAACAGTTCAATGGCCCCTGTCATAGAGTCTGCTAGGATGGTCCTTTTGGTGTGTCAGGGTTAAGGTTAGGGCTGTGGATCCCCGATATTCCTTCTCAGGCAGTTCCATTGGTTTGCAGGAGGCACAAAGTCTCTGACATTCTGGTTAAAAGTCACAGCTCACAGCAATCTGATTTGGAGAAATAGACGTTTTTTTTCAAGCTTGAGGTCTTTTTTTCAGTGCAGAGGAAAGGCCAGTTCCTTCCTTTTCAGAAGTCCAATGGCTTTTAACAAAAATGCAGTTCCACAAGCTATTCAGCTCCCTGAATCATAGTTATTGGCAGGCGGGTGACGTTTGTCATCAACAGCTAGTCACTATTCCACAGACCAATCAGCTACCTGTCACTGGCCAAATCTCCTTTCATACAGACCCTCTATCCCCAGTACGACGCTCCCCTGCTGCTTCAACAAACAGCAAACAATACTTACGATGAGTGTCTGCAACCTGCTTTTAAAAATAGCAGTAACCATTTCCACAATCCTTAGGAAAAGGACTCTTTTTGAAACTATTTCAGTTCACAATCAAAAATACAGAAAAATAGGAAAGATGCAATCTTTACACTTTTCAATTCACTCTTCATAATGCAGACCCTGTAAACTGTACCACAGGACTTGTATTCTCCATCAAAAATGTCCATGTAAAACACACTGTTGTACTCAAAGAGCTTCAAGTAGTTTGTTGTATTGATATAATGGCTTGACAGAAAACTAGCAAGGGTTAAAGCCATCCTCCTAAATGATGTCTCCTAGCTGCCTATACCTTCTATTATTTGCCACTGTACTTGTGTGTCTCTGACCACAAGATCCACCTTTGTCTGTTCTCCTACTCCTAGGGCAACTTTTCAGAAAGTTTAAGGAAAACTTAAAGAAGGTTGTACATTTACACAAGACCCTTTACAACCACAGGACATCGCAAAGGTCTTTACACATATTTAAACACCGTTGAAGTGTAAGCACTGTTGTAATGTAAATGCAGCAGCCAAGGTCCAACAATTAGCAATGTGTCAGCATTGTTTTCACGATGATTAAGGATATGTATTGGTCAAAACACTGGAGCTAACAACGTCTGCGTCTTACAAGTCCCTGAGAGGAGATATAGGTCTCAATTTAACCTTGCATCTAAAAGTTGGCATCCTTAACAGATTTAGATCGCCACTCAACAAAGACCAGTGAATGCAGTTCTGAAAGAATGGCTAAGTCACTTCTCTTCCTTATACTTCTGTACCTTAAAGAGCATAACTGGATCCTTCTATCATCTGACAGAATTCCTCAATACTTCACCATCACCCTGAAATGAAAGGATAATCCCTAATTCTTTTTCTCTACAATAAACCAATTTCTCAGATTCCGCTCCTCTGCCTTTTCCACCAACAGCAACAGCTAGGAATTCATGACCTTCTTCGACACTAAAATTGACAGCCTTCATTCAGCTGCTAGGCTCTCCCTATTCTTAACTCAATTTTCTTCTAAGGTCCTTGCCTATCATACCCTCAAACTCATACTGAAGTTTCATTCATGTTTCCCCTTATCTTCTGTGAGCTCATCTCATTCATGAAACCCACCTAGTGCTCAGTCAACCTTATTTCCATTAAACTGCTAACAGCTTAACTTCCCTCCTAGTCCAAACATTAGCTGGCATTGTTAATAATGTTGTCTCCTCAGTTTTGGTCAAATCTGTCATCAAAACCCATTCTTCAACAAACCCCACCTATGATCATTCTTTCTTTCTAAGCTACAGCCCATTTGTAGCCTCCCTGGCTTTCTGAAGTCATTTGGTCAAATTGATTGTACCCCCCACATCTAATTACTTTCATTTAACTATGTGTTTGAATTCCCCCAAACAGATTTCTGCCTTTGCCTTTAATTGAAGTCACAAACCACTTTCTGTTAGAATTTGACAAAGATAAACTATGCCTTCCCATCCTTCTTGACCTGCCTATAGTCAACAACACAGTTGATTACATCATTGTCCTCTAACACTCCACTGTCCAATGCACAGGACTGTACTTGCCTGGTTCCACTATTATCTAAACAGTTGTAGCTAGAGAGTCATTGTAGTGGGGGGATAGTAGGAACTGCAGATGCTGGAGAATCTGAAACAACAAGGTGTAGAGCTAGATGAACACAGCAGACCAAGCAGCATCAGAGGAGCAGGAAAGCTGACATTTCAGGTCAAGACCCTTCTTCAGAAATGGGGAAGGGGAAGGGGAAGGGAGTTCTGAAATAAATAGGGAGAAAGGGGGAGGCGGATAGAAGAGAAGATAGGTGGGGCGAGGAGACAGGCAGGTCAAGGAGGCAGGGTTGGAGCCAGTAAAGGTGAGTGTAGGTGGGGAGTTAGGAAGGGGAAAGGTCGGCCCAGGGAGGATGGACATGTCAAGGAGGCGGGATGAGGCTAGTAGGTAGGAGATGGGGGTGGGGCTTGAGGTGGGAAGAGTGGATAGGTGGGAGGACAGGTTAGGGAGGCGGGTACGAGCTGGGCTGGTTTTTGGGATGCAGTCAGGCGACCCATCTCTTGAGTTCCCCAAGGATCTCTTCTTAGCTCCTTCCTGCTCCTCAGCTATGTATTATCCCCTCATTGTGTTCAAAGTTGGGCAATAATTAGCAGGTGGAATTTGTCAGTCCTTGTGATGAACTAGGCTGCGAGCTCAGCTGAGAATCAAATTCAAAAGTTTACACACTACTCGATTCAACCTTGGCAAGTAGGCAGCAAAACTGGTTGAGACGAGATGGGGTGGAATCAGGAACTAAGTTGCTACATTTCTGGGAACAGTGCCGGGACGGAATTAACTTCAATCTTGCCAAATGTTCAATTGCAAAAGATTTTGGCATGTCCACGACTTTTTGTTGGACGAATAGTCAAACTGCACAGCAGGAGTGATTGAACTTAGTTAAATGGTGTCGTGTTTAGAGTACTGGACTAGTAAAGCTGTACTTACGTCTGGATGATGAAAAATGTCAAAGGTGGTACTGGACAGTTGAAAATGGATTGGTATTCGTACATATGGAAGTTAATGCAACATTTATAAATACATTTGTCAAAATTCAGTTTGTAAGTATGGACTTAGTACAGAGAAGGGGCAAGTAACCACTGCACTGGTTTCAAGCACCACAATTTTTCTTTAATATATGTTATATTCATTTTATTTTGTTCACCTTGTAACACACTATTTAATAACACAATCATGCTAAAAATGTTTTCTCACATCCATTCTGTTTGATTTGATGGTGAGTTCAGGTACAGATTGCAGTTGTCACATATACTTTCCTATCCTACATCTATGTTCTACTTCTCTGGGCTGAGGATTCAAATGCCATAAGCTTGAGAAATGTGCAGTGCAGCTTCAATCCAGGTGAATCTCTTTTTACAGCACAAACTGCCACATTCCAGTAAATGGAGACCTCAAATATTCCAAAGTTTCACTGTAAAGCTACAGAAAGAAACTAAGTATGTAAGACAAGTGAGTGAGAGCACAGGGTGGTAGGTAGCTGATGGGATAGGCTGAGAAGTGGTAGGTAAATGGGTGAGAGGTTGGGGTGGCAGCTAACTGGCTGAGAAGGTGCATTGGCAGAAAAGTGGGTGAACTGGATAGAAGAACTGATGGCTGAGGGGGTAATATAGCACATGCTAAGGGAGTTGATTGATGAGTAGGTTGGTGAGGGTGAGAGGTCAGGTGAGGGAAGATAAACAGTAAGATTATGGGATGCTGGCTGGTGAAATTGAGGCAGGTTGATGTGAAAAGGCCCTTGAATTGGGAAGGGAAGTCAGGGATCATTGGTGAATCAGCTGTCAGGGTTTTCGATACATAGAAGTTAGAACAGGATTTGATCCCTCTGACCTTTTCTTGGTAACTTTTCACTGAACTGGGTTGGAATCTTAAGGAGCCTCTGACTCGAATTAAAGTTGAAGACTTATTGGAATTTCTTCTTCGTTCATATGATGTGGGCATTGCTAACTGGCCAACATTTATTGTCCATCCCAAGTTGCCATTGAGATATCTGTGGGGTCCCGTAACTCAGCTTTCAGTGCATGTTACTGCAATGACAACTTAACAATCAGAAAGTCTAGGTCCATTTTACATACGCCAGTGCTATTCTGGCTGAACTACATGCCAGTTAGTTGCTTTGCCTAGGTTTTCTGAGCCTGGAACAGCAACAGTGAGCGTGGATTCGCTACATGTTGTGAAGACGGAGCAGGTGGGATACAGTGGTAAATTCTATCAGGGGATGCAGCTGGGCTGCTGTATTATTGCCACCCATTTACCTCCCCACACAAGATTAATTTCATGCCCAACACAAATAAAGAGTCAGTTTGTGACTGAAGTTCAGAAGTGAGCCACAATTTAGTTAGGATTTCACTATTTTTCCCTATTTGCCATTGCTTCTAGCTTACATTTTCCTTTGTGTTGTTGTGATCCTTTAAACTGGTGCAGGTTCCTGGCATTGCATGAAAATCAGGTCAATTTGTGAAAGTAAAGGATGTATTCAAATCAAACAGCCAGTCTGCAGGTTTAATTCTTTGTTTAGATTGCGAAAGTGTTAGAACTTTGTAAACTGACTGTGCTGCGCCCATCCCAGACACTTCCCAGTGCATGCTTTTCTCATCATCAAGTAGGCAGAGTAAATAGACTGATGAGACTGGATGCAATCCAACAGTATACAAAATTTACTACCATTTCCATTCTGTCACACTAAGTGTCAAAATATCAGTGAACACGTTGATAAATTATTCAACCCACTCCATAATTATTATGCATTGGTCTTTCCACGAAATGGATCAATGATACTGTCATTACAAAATTTGCAAGTAGCGACTTTGAATGCCATTGACATTTCGAGGGTTGGTTATGTACTTCAACTTGATCCAAACACAACTAGTGCTGACAGTTTGAAGGCCAACATTGACCTGTCTACTTGCAGCTTCAATGGATTGGGCAGCAAGTGGCCAACCTGATAGGTAGGTTTAAATAACATTTTAAATAACACTATGATTGCATGCCTCATTTGCATTCACCACTTGAATCTGTAATGTTGGATTGTCAGGTTTCCCAAACTTTGGAATACTTGGCAGCTAAACCATAGCAATGGATGGACTGCTGGCTCCAGAAGCAGGGGCTTTCTATTTATGCGTTGGATCCACTGTGTCTCTACTTGGTTGACCTTGGACATCCCATCCTCCAAAGACGTTTCAGATCACCCTATATCCTGATCTCCCCACAACACTTCTAATCTCCATTTTTACAAAGGACTCTGCAAGCTCCCCTCCCACAACATCTCCATCCACCCGCTATCCACACACCTCTGCCCTGTCAACCAGAGGACTCCAGTCTCCTGGAGAGCTCCCATCCAGACCCCACTCAAACATCTGCAACCCTATCTTGACCTCTAATTCCATTCTCTACCAACCCGGTTTCCAGGAGCAAATTGCTACCTCTGATCAGAGAGAAATAAATAAATGGAAAAACACATTTCAAAGTGTACTTGCACTGTTGTAAAAACTATTAGATTAAATAGACAATGTTAATTCAAAGAACATCAAGATAGGAAAGATATAAATATTGGACACAAGAGAAAAATACCACCTTCGGGAGGAATTCAAACTACTATGATTTTCATTGCCATCAAAAACATGGAAGAGATCTTGATGTCAAGATAGAATTTTCCAACTCTGCGGTCAGGAGCTTTCAAAATGTAAATTCATTTCGATAGGTGAAAAGTTATGGGCTAAGACTCACTGAAATGGAAAATCTCTTAATAATTGAGCTGCAAGAGGAGTGAAGGCCCTTCGTATTGCAAGTGCGCAACAGGAAGCTGATAAATACAGAATGGAATCAGTGGATCAAGAATGGTTGGGGGTTGGAGAATGAACAACGGAGATTGTCGATACGAAGTAAAAGTAGAAGTAGGAAAAACAGCAGGGTCCTGGGCAATCTTGAGTTACTGGAAATTGTCAGAGGATTACCTGTCAATTGTTGTCTGGGTGGAGTGATTTGAAAAAAGATAACGCCTAAGCATGGACATAACTGTGGAAGTAGGTCAAATAATCAGAACTTATTTTGAAATGCAAGGTGACAAAGTGGCATCTCCAAGGTCGTGCAAAGATTTCACCAAAATGCATAACAGAATTCCAGAAAGATAGATCAACAATGGTGCAAATGTGTCAAGAGTTATAAGGATGATTATGAATTAGGTCAGAACATTCAAAGCAATGGATTATTTGATAAATAACAGCATGTTCCATTTTTAAAAAAAAATCAACCATTTAAAGAGCAACGGGAATTACCTTTCTTCAGAGTGAATCTTAACAAATTTCCACAGGGAAGGTTGAACTGGGAGGAAGAAATGAAACAGCTGGGAGTCAATAAATCCAGAAACGCTGACCTTTAGGATGAAACCTTCAGGACCGGATGACCTATTTGTGTTAGAGTAAAGGACATCATAGAACTGGCAGGGATAAAACCTGATATTGGTCTTAGTGGATTGAAAGTAATGAAGAGGGTTTTTTTTTTGCTAAAATGTTGAAATTGGAGCTTAAAAGAGAAAAGTGAGTAGAGAAGGTTATCTTTCAACTCACGAAAGCTACGAATTATTCCCTAATGTCAAAGTAGGGATGGAAAGGAGAATTCAAACAAAATAAGAGAATCAACTTAGGCAAGGGTCCAGTATTCAGTGTTAGTCTATTGTCCAATTATAAATATTTTGTGTATTTTGCTGTCTTTGTTTTTTTTTAACCTTACGCTGAGCTGCAAAAAGTATCTGCAATATCAACAAGGACATTTGTACAGATGGTCACAGAGCTGCTCTGAAATCCAACATTCAAGCCAGATCTTCTATCTAGCCATGCAAGCATGAAGTAAAAAACCCACAGGCAACTGCAAAGTAATGAGGCAGCAACTGTTTGTGAATTTCGAGCACTTCCAATTTAGGCTTGCCAATAGAAAGTGATGGAAGGACACATCACCGGCTTGCAAAGCAATCTTTTGCCAAAAGTCATGCACTTATTATGTTTTAGCTGTACTAATTTCCTGTTCATGTTTTGGTGTATGTTAGTTTTTTTTATAAGCAGAAATAATGTAACTTGGATGTTTCAGTTTAATTGCGGCACAACTCCAATATAATTGTACAGGAAGCTGAAAAGCTAAAATACATTGTTCATCACTATTTAAATAAGAATTTCTCATTAACAAAAGCTGCAAAGTCTTCTTAAGTAATGTGATGTTTAAATTTTCAATGATAGAAAGTCGGAGACACATGGCCTAAATGCAATATGTTTAAGGCTGTATCCTGGATAGGGCATCCAATGACACCCAAACTGAAGTACAGCTGTTCAAACATGCTCAGTGCTATTTTATAGATCAAGTAATAGATTATCCTGAGGGAAGAGTTCTAAGTATCACATTTGCCATTGACAAGGAGGGAATCAGAAAGATTCAGAAAAGATCGGAAATTTCTTGAAGATCAGCTTAAGGTAAAAATTTGTTTCAGAATTAACAGACTCTCACTCTTCTCCAAACTCTTCCCCAGAAATCAACCCCAAGATTCCATTGACCAGTTTGTTGGAAGATGCCACAGCAAAGTACATTAATGTGACTTTTCTAAAGAGGAACTCTCAGAGAGGCTAATTGAGTTATTTATTGCCTCTACAGCAATTAAAACCTTTAGGAAGGATCTTTCAGACAAGAAAAAAGGCCATTCCATTGACATATTAAGTGAAGATGGATGAAAATGTGAAGGCATGGACAACAAATACATTCTTTAGGTGCAGCCAACATTATAATCAGCAAAATACATCAAACTAACAAAAATTGTAACAGAAACAAATGCAGAAAATGCTGGAGAAACACAGTAGGTCTCAACAGCATCTGTGGAGAAAGATATAGTTAACTTTTCACATTCAATACAGCTCTTCTTCAGAACTGAAAAGGGCCCAGAAAATGGTGGTTTGTGCAGTTGATAGAGGGGAGGAGAATAAAGTGGAACAGGACAGAATAAGTAAAATAGCAAGAGATGCTCCATGGTCAGAAGATGTGGAATCTATATAGGTGGAAGGAAGAAATAAAGAGGGGGTGAACATATTGATAGGAGTAGCTTATAGGCTCCCTAACAGTAGCTATGTGGTGGGACAGAGAATAAATCAGGAGAAAATGAGGGCATGTCTCAAAGACCGTACTTTAATCTTTAATTTTTAATTGTGAAAGTTATAGTGATCAAGGTAGGTATGAAGAGGAATTCATAGATTGTATTCAGAACACTTTCCTAGAACAATATATTATAGATCTAAATGGGGATCATGCTACTTTGGATCTGGTGGTGTAACAAGGTAGGTTTCATTAATAATGTCAGAGTAAAAGATACCCAACGAAATAGAGACCATAACATGGTAGATTTTCACATTCAGTTTGAGGGGGAGAAACAACTATGCTAACTTTATCTAAGAGTAATTAGAAAGGAATGAGTTCAGAGCTAGCTGGGGTGAACTGGAGAAGGAGTTTCGTAGCAAAGACAGTTGCAGAACAATGGCAGATGTTTAAGAAAATAATCATGGCTCAGAGCAAAAATATTTCCTAGTGAGGAAAATGGATTCGAGGAAGGGGATATGTCAACAATGGTTATCCAGTGAAGTTAAGGATAGCACCAAATTGAAAGAAAAACACAATGCGGCAAAGATTATTGTTAAGCCAGTGGATTGGGGAAATTTTAAAAACCTAAAAACGAAGATCAAAAAAAAGGAAGAAGATAAACTTTGACGGTAACCTTGTAAGTAATATCAAGACAGCAGTAACTTTGTTTAAAAATGTATAAGAGAGAAACCAAAGTGAACATAGTCCCCTTAGAGAATGAGTTTGAGGAAACAATAATGGGAAACTAGACAACAGCAGAGGAGTTAAATAAGTACTTTGCTTCAGTCGTAGTACTTGCTTCAGTCATAGTAGTATACATAAATAGCATTCCAAAAATTACTAAATAATCATGGGACAAAAGGACGAGAGGAGATGAATGCACGAACTATCACGGGAGAAGGTGTGCTCAGAAAAATAATGGGGCTTAAGACTGAAATGTGCCTTGGACTTTGTAGGTTGTATCCTAAGATATTCAATGAAATAGCTATAGATCTAGTTGATGCATTGGTAGTAATCTTCTGGGAATCCTTAAATTCTGGAAATATCCCAAGGGATTGGAAAACTGCCAGTGTAATGCCTTTATTTAGAAAGGGAAGGAGACAAAAAAAAAGTAACTACATGTACGGTAGCTTGATATTAGTTATTGGGAAAATCTTAGAGTCTAATATAAAGAATGAAATGGCAGAGCATTCAGAAATACCTAATATGATCAAGCAACATGATCTTCCTTTCATGAGGCCATGCCTGACAAATTTATTAGAATTCTTTGAGAAGGTAACAAACAGGATAGGTAAAAGGGAAGCAGTGGATGTAATATATTTGGATTTTCAAAATGTATTTTATAGCACATTGGGCTACTTAATAAGATAACAGCCCATGGTGTTGGGTAGTCTATTAACATGGATAGAGGATTGGCTAATTAATAGAAGACAGAGAGTTAGGATAAGGGGAGCATTTTCAGGATGGCAATCTGTAACAAGTGGGCTGTCACTAGTTCATCAGTACTGGGGCCACAATTATTTACGATAAATATTTATGACTTGGATGAGGAAAGTGAATATACTGTCATCAGTTTGTGAATGACACAAAGATGGATGGGAAGGCAAGTGGTGAGAATGACACAAAAGAATCTGCAGAGAGATATAGACAGGTTAAGCAAGTGAGCAATAATCGTGGGACATGGAATATACTGTGGGAAGATGTAGGCTTATGCATTTTGGCAGAAAGAATAGAGGGGCTGAATATTATTGCAGCACAACAGGGTTTGGATTCTAGCATGAATCACAAAAAGCTAGCATCCACGTTTGGCAGGCAAAGCGGATGAAAAGTTTGCCTTATTTTGAAGGGAAAATACCAAAATAGTACCAAAATATGGAAATCTTGCTAAAACTATTACAAGGTACTTGTTGAGATACAAAGTCCCCTCATCCAATGAAGGATATACCAGCATCAGAGGCAGTCCAGAGAAGGTTCAGTTGGTTGACCTCAGGTATGGAAGGATTTTCTTGAGAAAAAAAAGAGGTTGAGTAGGTTGGGCCTGTACCTATTGGAGCTTAGAAGAATGAGGGGTAGCCTTAATGACACATAAGAAATTCTTAGGGGGGCTCAACAGGGTTGATGCAAAGAGATTGTTTTCTCTGTGAGTGTGCGTGGAACCAGAGAACACAATCTCAGAGGAAAGGGTCACACATTTTAGACAGAAATGAAGAGGAATTTCTTCTGTCAGAGGCTCGTGACTCTATGAAATTCTCTCCTACAGAAGGCTATTGAGGTTAGGTCCTTCAGTCGATTGGATGAAAATATAAAGCAAAGCGAGTGGAGTGGGGTTCAACCCTAACATTCATGCCATGATGCAGGGAACTAGCACTCAGTGTATAATCCATCCATGTCTCCCAATTTCAAATTTCCTACTTAGTTTATTTATAAAAAAAAAATTGCACTATACCTACTGAAATGTATCATGGCATCTCATTAATGAGAGGTAATGATAACTTCAGTACAGATTTCTGATCGAAGATTTGCTGAATTATTGCTACAACCATTCTTACATATTAAAACAAAGAATTAACTTCAACCTAATGGCAAGGTGACTTATTTGTTAACAAGCTTTTTGTCTTGGTGTTAAATTTCTTCAGTTAGAGTTATTACAAGGAACATTATCTGCAAACTTTTAAAACAAATCGGATGTACAGGTATGTGGACCAACAGATACAATCTCACCCTACCTCCGATGGGAGTGCAGCAAAAGTGTATGAATTAAAACTAAGACCAAGCTAAATTAGGCTCTTACCTTATATCAGTATTTTTGATTAGAATCCTGTTAAGGGTATGTGGATGGGGGAATTAGAGTCTCTCCTTGTTCCAAATAAGGGAATTGACTCAGGAGGGGCTGGGAACAGAGCACATACGCATGAATTCTAGGAAATATCCAGCTCACAAACTCTCAGTATCCTTGGGGAAATCAGTAAACCCAGTGAAAGAAATGGGCCACAGAGAGGACACTCCAGCATTAATGGCTAAGCAGAGGGACCACGCACCGCCCCGGCTCAATCTTATGAACTATGTTGGGGTGAGTCACACTTATGCTAAAGATTGGTCACCATGGGATTCTGGAGCCGTTGTGTCTTCAGAAATTCAAATTAAAAACCAAAATGTGTTTCTTTCTCAAAACTTTTTTCAACCAATTTATAACATTTTCTGCATTTTTAAAGGTATTAATTGGGAATTAGAATCTTTAAAATAAAAAGAACGGTTACATTTTTTGAATTTTCTTAAAGCCCAAGTACTCTTGTTGGATTGTGTAAAATGAACTCATTTAAAACTGCATGTACACACTGAATCATGAAGAGTGGTGTCTCATTGAAGGCCTGATAATGGTGTTGTACGTAACTGATAGGTGTGTACTCTGCTGTTTCAAGTCGCAGAATGAAAAAGAACAAGTAGCAGTCCAGCAGCTGGCTTCAAGGAATCCAAGTACTATTGAGGTCGCTGAGGATAGGGAAAACTATCCTCTGGCTGAAATGATATAGGGCAGGAAAGGGAAATGTTTGTGACTGAAGGAGACAAATAATTTCAACCCCAGGATGTGGCCACAGAATTCCTCATTGCCAGTATCCTAGGTTCAGCCATCTTCAGCTGCATCATCAATAGTCATTCCTCTCTTATAATGTTAGAAATGTGGATGCTCAGTTGCATTTTCAGTTCCCCAGGTCATGATGCATTGTGTGTGCATGTGCAGAATTAACTCAACAGCATTGAAGCCTTAGCTGATAACTGGTATGCAACATCCATGTCATGTAAGTGTTATCTTCAATGAGATAATCTGACAACCACCTCTTGACATTCAGTTGTAGCATTATCATTGACTTCCTCCATATTCTGCAGTGGTTGACTTATCTGTTGACTCCCAAAGTCCTTCCTCTATTTCAATGGACACATATCAGGAATATGATGGAATACTATCCAGTTTTCTTTATGAATGAAATTCCAAACATAGCCTGTTGGTATTACCAGCTACCACCCTAAACATCTACTCCATTTTGCACAAGTAACTACGGCAGCATTTTGTAGTATTTATAAGATAATCTGCAATAACTGACCAATGCATCTGCTCCAGCACGTCCCAAGTTGTGACCATTCCTGCTTGGTCGGACAGTGGCGGGAATCACTCAAAAATTTCCTTCATGTCACACATTCATCCTGACTTGGAAATATATCACAATTCCCGTAAATTTACTGGATCAAGATCCTAGAACACCCCACCTAAAAGCACAGTGGTAGTCCAATTATCACACTGACTGAAACAGTTGAAAAAACATCAGCTCCTAGATAGTTACACATTAGCTTTTCCAATGACATCTGTGTGACAGATGTCACCTCTAAATGGAGTAAAAAAAAAGAGCAGAGGTAGGAATTTCCTTCAATAATGCTTTGAACGCAGCTTATCAAAAAGTATTGCAAAGTTCCAGACCCAACAGATTTGAATTTGTTCAGTTTCAACTTCTCAAGAATGGATTGACTATATCACGAGAGATAAGTCATGGTTTTTGCCTCACCAGAATACAATGGCCAAGCATCTGTATTAGGCATTTAAATTGTTGTTTTGTAAGAGCAGCCTGGTGTTTTACTGCACTGCCGTGGACATACTCATGAATTTTACAGAGCTTCAGAACTGTAGCATGTGCTGTTAACATGCACTCCATGCATTGCAACATTAGCTCTTGAGCAGGTGTCATGAAGAGAAACTCTACTCAATGTTAAGCCCCAGCAATTTTACGTAAATTCAATTAATTTTGCTGTGTAATGAACTCTTAACGAGCCAAAAAGCAAAGAAAGTAAGGCTAGTGCATTAATGTGCACGATGCTAGTCTACTCACAGCAGCAATTTTAAGACCATTGGTCAACATTGATAACATCTCATTAGAACTAATGTACAAGGATACGAATTTTTGTGTAATGTAGCAAGTGCACGAGCTGTGAAAGAGCAATTTCTTCTCAACCTTTCTTTTAAACCAGTTTTATATTTCAAATTTATTTTTATTTTATTTAATGATTTTAGCTGTCAAATCAATTTTGCACTTTTCAATGGGGTTCTGGAAATGAGATGTAACACAAAAGGACCAAATCTACTGCCGGGGTTGGCAAATCTTGTCAATTCTTAATGAATTTCATTGAAAACTGGTAAGCTTGTGTAATGTGAATGTCCATTGTCATTCAGTCATTTAAGCCTAGGTAAATGTTGTTCAGGTATTGCTGCAAGGGCTGATTTCGTTATGTAAGGAATTGTGTACGGAACTTTGGGGTCGATTAACTCAGTTGCCAAGGTAGTTAGATTGCGGTACTGAATGATGCTACTTAGGTAGATTAAAATCCCATGCTAGCTGCAGTAATTCGATAAGGCTTGCCTCCTTCTGTTGACCCATGCTTGATATGGAGTGCTGCTCCTCAATCTATAGAACCACTTGTAGAACAAGGTACTTATGCTTCCTTGTGGACGACACATAATTATTTCATCATAAAGGATATGACCTATGAATGGAACTGAAAACTGTACAAAAACCTCTACTTCTGACCTGATGATGCAATGAAGGTCATTTGTTGAGCAACTGAAGACACTTAGATCTAGGAAATTTATTTGAGAAACACCTACAGTAAAGTCTTGAAGTCGAGATAATGAGCCTCAAGCAACCATATTCCTTTGCATAGAGAACATTTCCAGACATTAAATAGTTTATTGGAGATAGCAAGAGCTGTAGATGCTGGAGTCAAAGTCAATGCAGTGTGGAGCTGGAGGAACACAGCAGGTCAGGCACAATCAGAGGAGCAGGAGAGTTGACGTTTCATGTCGGGACTCTTCATCAGTCCTGCTGTGTTCCTCCAGCTCCACTCTGTATTGAATTGTTTTTTGCCCTACGCCCCATTGACAATGGATTTATTCAGTTATTTCTAGTTTACTCAATCATTTCAATCCCAAGGACTGTCACTGCAGGAGTTCCTCAGACTAGTATCTGAGCATCTGCAGCCACTTCGTCAATGGCCTACTATCTATAAGGTTAGAAATGGGCCTGCCTAATGATGATTGCATGATGTTCAACACCACCCGTGATTCCTCACATACTTCAGCAGTTTGTGTCCATTGCAGTAAGATGTTGACAACATCTAGATTTGGTCTGATGACTAACAGATAACATTTATGTACCAGCAAATGACCATCTTCAACAAGAGAGAATCTAACCCAAGTCTGTCCACCATAACAAGATACGAGGATATGTGATGGAATACTGCCTGGATATGTGCAGTTCCAATAATACTCAAGAAGTTCAACGATTTCCAGGAAAAGGAGCTTTCTAGATCATGGATAACCTTACATATTCACATTGCTGCTACTGTGTATAAGTGGTGAAGCAACGTAAAATCTCACCATTGCTCCTTCAACAGCATCTTTCAAACCTGTGACGTCCGTCATCTAGAAGGACAAGACCAACAGATAGATGGGAATGCCAGCAACAGTATGTTCCCTCTAAACCACACACAAATCTGACCTGAAGCTGTATCACCTTGCCTTTACTGTCAGTGGATTAGAATCTTGCAACTTCATTCCTGATTGCATTGTGTGTGTACCTACACCAAATGGACTGCAGCGGTTTCAGGAGGTGGCTCATCACTACCTTCTCAAGGGCAGTTGAACATGGGCAACAAACACTGACCAAGTCAACGATACCAACATGCCAAGTACAGTTTTAAAAACCTTAGATTCCTTAACACCATCCTTTCAAATACTAACTGACCAAAGGCAGGCGCTCGTACCTGACCTCTGAAATTCAGCTATTGCATCCATGGAATAGGACATTAAAATTCCCTGCAACTCAGTGGTCTTGATGGAACCCAAACTCAGTGTTAGTGAGCAGGTTATTGATGAAGAAATATTGATTAACAGCACTGTGTGCAACTCCTTCATTCACCTTGCTGCTGTTTGGAAGGATGCTGATGAGGTAGCATTTGGCTAGGTTGATTTTGTTCTCCTTTTTTTGCGAACTGAGCATTCCTGAGCAGTTGTCTGGATTAAGAGATAACAAGGTGTAGAGCTGGATGAACACAGCAGGCCCAGCAGCATAAGAGGAGCGGGAAGGCTGATGTTTCGGGCCTAGGCCCTTCTTCAGAAATTGTCTGGATCGTCAGGTAGATGCCATTGTTATAGCTGTTTGTTAGCTCTGCTGTCGGCAGTATGTTGTAATGTTGTTGGAACCCGTGGCCTTTGTTATGTTTAGTGCATTCAACTGTTTCCGGATATCATGTGAAGCAAATCATATTGATTGAAGACTGACATCTGATACTGGGGAGTTAGTGAACAACACTTTGTAGAGCCAGCTGACTGACCTTGCCTTTGCTATGTCTCAAGTTGCAGCTTCATGTTCTATCCAATTTCCCTTTTTATCACTTTGATACAAATAAGTAGCTTGCTCAGTAGCAGATTGTCAACTATGTTGGTTTTGGCTAACATACAGACGAGGTGAAACAGCAATGAACCAGTTCAGTTGTAACAATAATTTAGCAGGTTTATGGTCACTTATACTGGGCTATGTTTTTTATAATTTACCTGAAATGCCTTCAGGCTAATGATGCAATGTTAGGTTTGGCAACACAAATCCCATTACTATACCAGTAATAATGACTTTTGTGCTTTATGATATGGTTTCTCACATAATCTCCTGCACACTAAGTTCAGATTCAATAAAATAACCATTTATTGCCTTAGGAAACCATCTATCAAAATAACTTTGATGCTTATTGTGATATCTTGTGTGCATAACAAATGCAGTCGAAATTGGATTGATACAGCCTACACCTTTTGTATATGGGTTGTTTAACTGCAAATATACAAGGAAGTGTAAAACTAAAAAGGATTCCATAATTACCTTCTCCATGAACAATGAAAAACTTAGAACTGAAGGAAATTTCGTAATTTTATTTATAGAATTAAAAAAATGAAAAAATAGAACTTCTTGCTTTCATTACAGGTACGTGAATATTTAATGCTTATAACTGACACCTGTATTACAATAACATTTTCTGGCCTG
The DNA here is from genome assembly GCA_024137785.1 of Ginglymostoma cirratum. Lineage (NCBI taxonomy): Eukaryota > Metazoa > Chordata > Chondrichthyes > Orectolobiformes > Ginglymostomatidae > Ginglymostoma > Ginglymostoma cirratum. The sequence continues at coordinate 13,242,705 of JAHRHZ010000031.1, forward strand.
ATTTCAGCTGTCTTCACGTTACTGGCTGTGGGAAGTGAAGATTCCATTGCTTATGATTTTAGTAATGAATGGACTGTAGTCAAATGCATCACCGACCGCAACAAAATACATTAAAAATAATGTACCATTGAATGTAGATTTTCACTTTTGAACTTTGAATGCATGGAAATTCTACCATCCAAGTCTCAATTGAAATTTATATTATCAGGAAAATAATAATTACAATTTTTAAATTTGCAATACGTAACAGTGGCGGAGGGTTAGGAATTGAATTTTCATCCAACAATTTTATCTAATCTTCACAGCAAAATTATAGCTTCTATAAGCAAATCAAGTTTCAGATGAAACTATACTGGACCCTTTATGTACTATGCCTAGAATTGTGTTAATGTACAGCACCAAATAGACTATTTAGCTCAACTGGCATGTGTTGTACATGAGCCTGTTCCTATCTCTCTTCATAAATCCATAATTCTATCAACATAACTGCTCATGTCTTTCTTCCTCATGTGCTCACCAAGCTTCCCCTGAAATGCTAGCAGCCCCAATTATTGTAGCCATTTCCACAAACCAACTGTTCTCTGAGTGAATTCCCTGACCCCATTCAGCTTCAAAGATGCCACATTCCAACTTTAGTGGATAAGGTGACTAACTTTAATAAAGTGAGCCATATATTTAAATATTAGCAGGGATTAACTAAATGTTTCAGGTCCAAATAGTACCCCTCAGTCCTACTCATCCGTGTCGACCAGCCATCCCAATCTGATCTAGTCCCATTTGCCAGCATTTGGCCATATCCATCTAACCCTTTCCTATTCATGTACCAATCCAGATTCCTTTTAAATGTTGTAAATGTAGCCAACTCCACCACTTTCTCTGCCAGCTGGTTCCATAAACACATCACCCTCTGCATGAAAAAGTTACCCCTTAGGTCCTTTCTAGATCTTTCCCCTCTCACCTTAAACCTGTGTCCTCTGGTTTGGGATGTGTGTTTTTTAACTGATTCCTAGTTGCACTCGTTTCGGTGGTGGTTTCTGTTTTCTTAAACCACAGCAGTTTATTTGGTGTAGGTAGACCCACAACGTTTTTGAGAGTTCCAGGATGTTGATGTCGGGGATTCTGTGATAGTGGTGTTGTTGAGGTCAGGCCATGATGACTACTCGATAAGTTGGCATGTTAGATGTTAAGTGCAAAGGGTACTATATGTAGGGCATCTGTTAGCAATAAATTGGGCATGGAGACTATTAAGGGCCATGAGGAGCTGGAGGAGGAACATAGTTTGGCATGGTGGGTGTGATTAAGGACAGTTATTGTCATGGAGAGTACGAGTGGCCATAGGAGGCAGGCAGGGGATATGTGGCAGCAGAGTTGACATGAATTACACACGGAGAGCGAGAGGTTTTGTAGGATGGAGGAAGTTTTCAAAGTTTGGATACAGTGCCAAATCCCTCATCCCAGCTTGCCTCTGCACCCAGCAACCCACCCTTTTCATCTACAGTCACACATAATTTCCAATTCAGCCCAATCCCTCAGAATAAAAATATAATTTCAGGCATTCCATTCCTGTTTATTAAACTTGTGGAACTGGGAATTCTCCCTTCTCTGTGTACCTGACCCAAGAGTGAAAACACGGTGCAATATATCTCAAAAAGTTAATTAATGGATTTTATGAAAACCTGACACACATGTAGGGCATGGCCGAAGGAGGAACTAATTAGTGTTCAGTATGTGAATCAGGATGTGAATCCCGCTTGTGATTTTTTTGTTTCCAAAAGGGTTCCATTAACATTAGGAGAAAAGGTTAATGGACCTTTTTTTTTTAAGAATGGTTATTCATTTTATTCAGAACGTTGCTGATTGTTTGTCTCAGCTTTTATTTGTCACAGCTGAAAAGGTATGAACAGAATTTTCAGAACAGGTTGTTGGCAGTTGATTAGCCTGAAGATTGCTAATGAAAAGTTATTTTTTTAGCTTCATGGTTACAGAACATCAACAAGTCAGGGGAAAAAACCTCAAGGAAGAACTGCATGCTTGTAATAAAGTTGAGTTAACATAACTGCAGAGATATGCATTCTGAGTGCCCTCTTGTTGGAACTGTTTTCTCCTGAGTTCAAAAGCAGGTTTACAGCTAATGACATCAATACCATTTAAAGAATATGCACTTTAATTGCTGGAAATTTGCCAATAATAATTCAATCATAGTAGAAAGCAGCTTCCTAACTCCAAAATTGTTCCATGAAAACATCTTTGTTTAGGATTCAATTTCTGTAACAACCTTACAACTACTCCTTCCTTGAGTCTAGTTTTGAGTGGTGACATGGCTACTGGAGCGCACTGCGTAGAAACTCAGTGGGAGACAGAGACTATTACATTCTCTTTATGCATCGATTCAATGCTGATGCGTTACTTTATTTCATCTGACAGATTTTGCTCAACCTCCACTTCATTTAAACCAATGAAGCTTTATTTTTAGCAAAGAATATCTTTCAAATGATAAGTTCTGTCAAATAGTTGTCTCTACCATTTTGTCACACTTAACCAATACCATCTTCTTAACCATCCCTCTCATGCCATTGCTTCTTTCCATGCTATCCCTATCCTGCTGTTGACATCCCCATTTCTGCCATCAATTCTATCCCATCCCTCACAGAAGTAATCTATCCAGTCAAGGTCATCTTGTTGCTTGACTCTCCTAATCTTGCTTTGTTTCTGTCTTCCACCAAGCACTCTTTCCCAGTGTCAGTACTGCTGCCATCAACAACACTTGACAGCAACATATGCATCATACACTCAAATTTGCTGGAGCCTTTGCATGCTCCAGACGCCACCTACCAAATAAACTCTCCATCAGTGATTTTGCTTAAACTAATTGACATATTTTGGACAAACTGATAATTATTACAGATGTTAATAAAAATTCTAGCAACCTATTTGAGGTTGTGTTTCTCAGGGCTTGGGAAATCTGGCATCGGAAAGGAGGAGAAATTCACTGGATCCATCAAATAAGTGTCATTAATTAGTGTTTGTAGACCGGAAAATAGGAAAGCCTACTCATGGCTACTCAGGTAATCCTGCTTCAATCCCACACTGAGCTCCTGCAACTTGCAGTTTTTCCCTAACCAATGACCTCTCAAAATATGCAAAATGCCTCACCCAGTGGCCATATGTTCTATTCACGGGTTAACTAATAGACAGAAGCAGCCATAAGTTACAGGAAATGTAATCCCTTCTCTATTAATCTTCTGAAGGCCAGAAATATATAATGTTTAACATTTCTTTTGTGGTGACCTGGGGACCAATAATATCTGGGCTTTTATCCCCCCTATCTTCAGGGTGCTCCTGCACTCCCCTCCCAATTCATCCCCTGCCCCAACATTCCAATTCTAACAATCTAAATTCCTTGACCCCTGTTACTCACCTTGGTGCCAGCAGGCTCTCTCAAAGCCACACACTGCCATGTGGCTGGCAGCAGGACAGCAGCCAACGGTTAATATTCACTATAGCTCCCCCAGGAACTCACCTCATCACCCCACCAGCTTTCTGTCTCAGATTTGACACTCGCCTTCATATCTCTGAGGAGATCTGAGGCTGAGAAACAATGTGTCATTTATGGTAGGAAATCCATTAATTTTGTAGCTGTTCGATTGAAATTAATGCTTGTGTCATGCCAGGTTGATTCTACTAATTATTTCCACCTTCCTGCATATGTTATGCTTCATGGCCCAGCTATCAAAATGTCATTTCATTTGTCTCTTCCTTTGTCTGTTAACCTGCATTCGTCAACATTTAAAACAGATAGCCCTGGCTAACCCGCAGTTATTGAATCAATTAATTTCTGAAACAAAGTGGTGATAAAAACAAAAAACTTTCAACTGGGACATGCACTCCTATTATCCTGATATCATTGAGAACTTACTTGTACTGGACACAAAATCATTGCTTTCCTGAAAGATTTACCTGACTGAAGTTTCTTTTCCTTTAAACTGAAGTATTTATCCTGTACAGAGTTAATGACACCAACGGTACAAACATGTCCCCTCTCTGCCATACTTTGGTCAGAATCTATTCAGTTTAATTCAGACGTGGCCAATGTTAAATGGAAGATTGAAATAGTCATCAAATTGAAATGTTAGTATGACTTTGCTCTCTCCACAATGCCTCCAGAGTTTATTTTTAAAATGTAAATGGAAAGTTGCTTTTTTCAACCATTTGTGATCAAATAACAGTCAGTTGTGGAAAAACTCAGCAGGCCTGGCAGCATCCAAGAGAAAAAGAGGTTTAACATTTCAAGTCCAACATGACACTGCTGCAGAATAAGTTTCTTGGACAAAATGTCCCAATATAAATGGGACTAAGTCAGATTGGGATGTCTGGTCAGTACAGTTAAATTTAACCAAAGTCCACACCGACCCTCAGAGCATCCCACCCAGACCCATCCCCCCATAACCCATCTAATCTACTCATCCCTGGACACTATGGGCAATTTAGCATGGCCAGTCCACCTAGCCTGCACATCTTTGGACTGTGGGAGGAAACCCACGCAAACATGGGGAGAATGTGCAAACTCCACACAGACAGTCACCCTAGGGTGGAATCGTACCCTGGTCCCTGGTGCTGTGAGGCAGCAGTGCTAACCACTGAGCCACCGTGCCGCCCTATAAATCCTGATTCCTGCTGTATGACTCGATAAGCAAAAGGGAAATTCAGGATAATCTCTTTACAAATGAACTAGCTGACAGAAGAGAAATTCATCTCAGTACAACAAAACGAAATCCAAATGAGGCCATGCTAAGTGTTTTCTTTCCCCTTTAGTGAATGTAAATCCCCAAACCTGAGTGTTTGCCTCCTCATTTGCTGAGTTTAAGGTAAATAGTCTATGATTTAGTACAAGAGACGTACCTCAATTTGTGCACCATTGTTTGTGTCTTTCCACAGGTGCATAACCCAATTCCTTTTCCACAGCTGTTTAAAGACTGTTTTTCTTATTGATAAAAGGAATTGTCAAGACCACTGGAATAAATGCTTTTAGCTGTAAATGAGCTCACAGTGTGGTGTTAAAACCTCACAGATACTGTAAAAAGAAATATGACAATTTGTTTTTGCCTCCACAGGAGCTGCAAGGAATCAATCATTTTGACAGTTGTTCAGCCATACCCTGTAAGTATAGACCCGCTTTTCAGTTGCTTATTACCTGTTACTTCTGTTTTTCTGTCTCACTCACACAGAAATTGAATTTGTCTTTGTAAATGTTTATAAAACAACATGACACTTTGTGGTAAACTTTTATCTTGAACACTTCTGGGAGCATTTTGGAAATTTGGGCAAAATTGCCATGCTCTGATTTTTAGCCAGAAATGAAAAGAAGGTTGCACATTTTGATAACACTTTCATGGTTGCAGGTCTTTGAGTTTACTTACACCAAATGAATTGCAAAGGCTCAAGAAGACAGCTCCTGCTCAAGGCAGAGATAGTAAGAACTGCCGATGCTGGAGTCTGAGTTAACAAGGTGTAGAGCTGGATGAACACAGCAGGCCAGGCACAATCAGAGGAGCAGGAAAGTTGACATTTTGGGTCAGGACCCTTCTTCAGAAATGGGGGAAGGGAAGGGAAGGGAGCTCTGAAATAAATAGAGAGCGGGGGTGGTGCTGGAGAAGGTAGGTGGAATGGTGATAGGTGAGTGTAGGTAGGCAGTAGTGGGGATTGGTCAGTGAGGTGGGAGGAGCTGATAGGTGGGAGAGAAGATGGACAGGTCAAGGAGGCGGGGATGAGAGGGATGGTTGGTCGGTCATGGGATGAGGCCAGGGGTGGGGAGATTTTGAAACTGGTAAAGTCCACATTGAGACCATTGGGCTGCAGGCTCCCGAGGCGGAATATGAGGTGCTGTTCCTCCAGTTTCCGGGTGGCATAGTTGTGACACTGAGGAGGCCCAGGATGGCTATGTCGTCCAGGGAGTGGGAGGGGGAATTGAAGTGGTTTGCGACTGGAAGGTGTTGTTTGTCACGAACAGAGCGCAGGTGCTGGACAAAGCAGTCTCCAAACCTCCGCCTGGTCTCAACGATGTAGAGGAGGCCACATCAGGAGCAGCGGATGCAGTAGACCACATTGGCGGATGTGCAGGTGAACCTTTCACATCGGACAGAGATTCACCTGTACATCTGCCAATGTGGTCAAAATCTCCTCCAGCTCCTCCTGCTTAAGGCAATTAGGGATGGATAACAAGTTCTGGCTTTTCCAGTAATGGCACATCCCATCAATGAGTAATGGTATTCCCAAAGAACTTTAAAACTACACAGTCACTACACAGCAGCCAATTTTCCTGTTAAAAGCACTGACAAACAACAATGAGATATTGACCAAATAACTTGTTTTATTGATGGTGATTGAGATATAAATATTGGCCAGAACACTGAAAATAGTTTTCATCAAAATAGCATCATTTGCACCCGAGAGAGCAAGATGAGACCTCAGTTTAACATCACATTTGAAAGATGACATCTTTGAAGTGTCAGCCTGCATTTTGTGCTCAAGTCTTGAAACTGAGCATTAGCTCCACAAACCTCTGACTTATAAGAAAGAGTCCAACAATCGACAATATCTGATATCTAATAGTGCTGTGCACCAGTAGACAGTAAAGATTGGGCAGGATGCATTTAAGTTCCTGATATTCACCCTGAACACAAGAATATATTGTCCCAGGAATTCTAAGGATAAAAGTTTACCGTCATACGTTCTCATTCTATATTTGAATTTGAACAGCAATAGTACTTTCTTAAAGACCCTAGCAATACAGCTCGAACATAACCTTAAAGTGTTAGTTTATTAAAGGAAATTTATAACTTTACAGTAATATCAACAATTATAACTGGTCTGCTATTCTCTCCTGTTTTGAAGTGTTTTGAATCCAAATGCTCTGCTTTTGCTTCTATAGTAACTGAAATGATCCCCATTGTTCTGGAGAGTCTGTGAACATATTGTAACATGTTATATAAGCCATATGTTTCAAGATGTCAATGGAATTGTTCCAGCATTGGATCTCAGCATAAATGTAGGAAAAAATACCTGAACCCTCACAATAGTCCTCCATGGAGTTGGAAAGTACATTGTTACTAACAGGAAACAAAAAACTGAAAGAACTGCGGATGTTGGAAATTAGAAACAAAGACAGAAATTGCTGGAAAAACTCAGCAAGTCTGGCAGCAACTGTGGAGAGAAAGAAGAATTAGCATTTTCGGTCCAGTGACCCTTCTTCATAAAATGGGTTACGAACAGGGTCAGACAAGCACCGGAGATCCAGGGATTACCATAATAATAAACTAACGTAATGGACCTCAAAGCCATGCTTCTCCTTTTGGATTTGGTATGACTAATCGGTGAAAGCATTCTTCAGATTCATCCTCCATTCCTACCACCAATGTAGTGCACTAGCGCAACATCTATTGCTGTTTTGTCATTTCTCCAGTGAAAGTTCTATGCCATCGTAATTATGTCTTGCACAATAACATTGTCCAATATGATTCTAAGCCAATAAAATACTGTACAGCAGGGTAATGTTCCATTGGTACTGAAACATACCCTGCACGCTTCAAGGATATTGTACTCTACAACATTATTTGAAAAATTTCTTCACTGGCATCTTTTGATTTAATCCTACAACAATCACTCAAATACACTTACTTGTGAATTATTTTTGTCGTACTGTTTCTTTCACAATTTGTCGTGGTGCAAATCTATAAACATATCTCTGACACTTTATAATTTATAATTTTAACATGTGTGTCAAATATTAATTTCTAATTGTAATTTTATTTATCCTTATTCATCTTATCATCTTCTATGTTGCTTTGTGAAAATACCGTTCCCTTCCAAGAAGGGGGTAGAGATGTAAAGCATCAATTTGCAGCAACTTGCTTTCAAGCATCATAAATATTTTCATTAAAGGATCAATGTATACCTGCAGTTGGAGGAAGTCCCACTGTCACCTCCGTAAGGCCATCCACAGCGTGTTACTGCTGTGGGGAAGCCATCTTTAACATGTGATGGCTGGTGTCAAGGGATGGCTATGGTGACACAACAGCCAAGTGCCCCTCAACACACGCACATTCCCACCCACCCATAGAGTTCAGTTCTTAGGCTCTGCAGAGAGGCTTGGTTGGTAGAAATTTATGTCTTCCTTCCCAATATTTTGGTTCCCAGTCCACAAAGTGGAAATCTACTTTGGCCTTTCCTGTTTCCCACATTTTCCCCACCTTCAGTGTGTCAAAGAAAGGGAGTTCTGTTTCAGAATGTCGCCAAGCACAGGAGGTATTCCAAAAGAAAACACCCACCTTGGCAGTTGCCTCTTCTTCCTGTTGCAACAAATTACAGCTCCATCTAGCACAACTGCTGAGCAAAGGGAACACTACCCTTGATCAAATTACACCAAAGTAGAAGTAGGATCACGGTTGAGGAATCTGCGTGTCAGGTACCCTTTTCTGAACTTGCGTCAAAATCATTTTTTAGTGCCCACAAACGTATGAAATAGGCACCAGTGCGTAGGTCAATGGCTAAACACTGCAATCTCTGTTTTATTGAACAGCAGTAACAGCATAAAGCTGCCCACTGTCACTACACAGCTATATTTCCCAAAATAGAGAGGTCATTGATGGCAGTTGTATGGCCATCTGGGCAGCAGGTGCGTTCTGCTCCTAAGCCACTACCATTTGGTATTTCTCAGATGTGCACTGTGATTCACTCCATGCTACCCTCCTCAAGTTCTCTAATTGTATCCTCCAGCAGCTATATAGCTGTGCTTGTGCTTACAAAGGGACAGGACAAATGTTGAATTTTCTCTTTTCCTGGACAACAGTCAATAGTAACAGATTCCTGTTCGAGGTCCACAATGACAGGAAAATGACATATTTTAGGATGTTGTTTCCATGTCAGACATTAAACCAGAATTTTTCTTTCAAGATCCAAACTGCATGTAATATTCATATGGCTGTTTTTATTTTTGTGCGAGGTGTGAAAGAGAAGAGAATCAAACATAAGAAGATTGAGTTTCAGCTTAGCGTGCATCTGGTAATTTGGCTGAAAACTGCATTCCAAACTTGCAGACTTTTCAAAGTGAAGTTTAGGTCCAAGTTGTCCCTCAAATGTATTTGCATAAATCCAAATGTGAAATCTTATTGGAAGCAGTGCATTTGGAGAGCAATTTTTAGTGATTGTTATTTTATAACTATTTTAATCACAACAACTGAGCATTTTGTAAAAAGAGTACCTACTCCATTACCTGTAAGTTATCTGAATTTACATGACTGATCTTAGTAAATCTCAAAATCTGTGAAATTTGTAATGGCCTGAAAATGAACAGGAAGATCGTACTCTATAACTGACCGACTCCAGTTATTTTCAGTGCTGGCATCTCTCTCAAATGGATCAAAGTCAGGAAATACACCTTCAAATACCACACACAGTGCTTATTTGCTGCCAACATACCAACAGTCTTTAATGACCATAACTCATTCCTCGTGAAGTTTCACCTCATACCTTAGCACAATATTCACAACATCTCTCTTGCAACACTTAGCCACTGTGGGACAGGTACATGCTGTAACAGAGAACGTGGCCAGTGGTGGGACTGGAAGCATGGAAGATGACCACGTGCTCGTCAACACCACCTTTCTCTATGTGACTTCCCTTTCTGTTCTGATTGTCGAGTTTCACAAGGTGTAAGCATGCACCCTATGCTTGCTCACCTGTTTCCACCCTCACTAGCCTAACTCCACCCCCAACGCATCTTCTCAATGCATTCCCTACCTTTTTGCCTTTTTCCTGTCTGATGTGTATAAACTATAACTTGGCCAAGCAGTAATGTGGGAACAAGTAGTAAAAGAGCCGTAGAACAAGATGCGTAGACGTCGAAGAAGAAACTGATCGAGAAACATCATCACTCACAGCAGATAGCGACATTAACTATTCTTTAAACAGGACTGTCCGTGAGGACCCACGTTTCTATATTTTCCTGACTCCTCAAAATGGATTTCAGAAAGATAAAGTTTGGCACTATATTAAATGAGAATTGTTTTTAAAAGATTTTTTTTAAAAGGGTCATAACCAAAGTAATTATTAAAGAGTGCCAAGCAGCAGAACTAACTAATGAAATCTTTTTAGAATTTTTGTTTAGAAAGGTGGAGCTGGTGAGAGAAAAAGTCAATGCCCCAAGATCTGGCTACCAGGGAATGAGTAGAGACCGAGTCCAAGCTAAGGTGCTGGTTTTAACTAACACTGATCTTGCATTCATCTCTGGTCATGAACATTCTGAGCTGACATCAGTGTAATTCATACAAATGTGGCAGTCGGAACTGAGTTGGCTTTTAACCTGGGTCTTCCTCCTTTCCCAAATTGCTTTGTGGAGAGGGAAGAGGAGGAGAACAGTGTGGCTCAGTCTCTAGGTAATTCATATACTCACACACTCACACACTCACGCCATCATATTTTCTGGCTCAACTCACACACTCACTGCCTCACAAAATGATACAATCTGTTTCTAAAAAGCACACGTCCTGTCTTCATCCAGATATCGTCTATCTCTCTTGCGCGTGCACCGACTCATATATTTGAGATTCAAAGGTTAATACTAAAAAGTGCCTGAAACACCACCCACAATGATGATAACACATGAGATTGTGAGCAAAGCAGTTGAGGACTTTGGAGGAATAATCTCTAATGTCCAGGGCCTCCACATAGTCTCTGCAACACTGCCTATCATAGCAATGTGATCTGTAATAGCATCTAAAATACAATGAACTGTTTGTTGCTCAATACAAGAGCATCTTCCAGTAAGTCCTGCAAATGGCTTTCCTGTACCATACTAGAACAGAGTGGCCCTGTAAGTCCCTAAAGAGGATGTTGACAACAAACCTACCACATGAGGAGCAGAAGACTTGGTGAAGCTGCACATGGCGAGCAGTATGGACTTTGTTCAGCTGCCTCATACCACTTGCTGGCAGGAAATACGTCTTTCAGCATCTTTAGCTTTAAATCACTTGCTCAAGCAGATAGTCAGCAGCAGGGCGAGTTTTCAAATTTAAGAACATTACAGAAGAAATCAGCTTGATGAGACCCAACAATGAAAAATCTACAGAGGGCTGTAATGCTGCAGCAGGAGAGTTAGCAGCTCCCTGGAAAAGGAGAATTAGGAACTCCAGAGCAGTGGTTTGTAGGAGCAATCCTGCCTTGGCGTTCAATCAGACAACATCAGGCACCCTGTGAATGAAGTAAGAATTCCTGCTGGGCAAGGGAAAAGCTTTAAAAAATGGTATCGCAGTACAGGCTGGTAAAGCAGAATATATGGAAGTTACTTACAGCGCTGTGAGATTTGGCTACAAGGACCCAAAAGCAATTTAAGACGAGATCTTAGACCCAGGAATATCAGAAAGCCAGAATTAAAGTGACACAGGAGAAAATTATTAACCTAAGCAGCCTTGGTCCAATGGAAGAAGAAAGATAAGAGACTTCATCAGGGCCAAATAAAAGGTGGCAGATCCTTCATTAAAACGGTTTTAAAGGTGAGAAATATTTAGCTACGTTGTAGAGTAGGGAAATCACCATGGAAGAAACAGTGAAAGAAAGAGAAATTATTGGAGATGCAGACAGCAGGAATCTGACAGAAAAAAAAAGTTAAGGAAGTAGGATACACTTCTTAAGGATACAAGTAGTAGGAGTCATTCAGTAAAACCATGATTACAGTGGGTATCGTTTATTAAACCTTCATTCAGTATAGTCACTAAGGAACCGGGGACAGTTTATTCAGGCCACAAGCAGCAGGATTCATCCAATGGAGCCAGAAAAAAAAAGGCAGGAATGCTCCATTTTGGCAGCAAAACATGTGAAAACGCTCCAGTACAGCAGCATTAAGCAGCTGAACATCTATTACTGCAGAATAAAAGCCTTACCAACATTAGGAAGACTTGGCATTTGAAAAACTGTTATCAGTAAGTTTTCATGTCGAAGATATACCAAATAGAACACAGCATTGGACGTCCTGGTGGAAACAATTCTTAAGATCCAGAATAGCTACTAAAATCAAATACTAAATCAGAAGTTGAACAAGTAAATATACTTTTATGTTTCATTGGGAGTATAACTGATGTTATAGCTCATCAAGGTGTAGAAGAAACAACAGATATTTCTGAAGACGCACTGAAAACCTTGAAAACTTACTTCAACATTAGAACAAATAACATTCTTGAAAGAGCAAGATTTAATAGAAGAGTAAAGCATCCAGGAAATCCATAGATGATTTAATAAATTATCTCTACTGGAAGTCATTGTCAGCTCTCTGGAAGAAAGAAGCCTCTGAGTAACAGATAGTGCCAAGCTTTAACAAAAAAAATGAATCCTTTATATCATGTCACACAATAGGTCACTTGCAGAATATGTGCTAAAGTAGGACTCAGTCACTTAAAAAGCAAACAATTCAAATAGCTACCCATCCAGAAATGTTAATGAGGTGGACTTGGACATAGATTTCTGGAAAGTGATATTTATGTTAATAGTTATGTTATAGATTTCAATATAGATACCAGAGCAAGTGTGAGCAAATAGAATTATTAGATTGTAAAACATCGTCAAGAAAACACTGTCTACCGTTGGCTATAATGCAACCACATATCCTAAGGGGCATAGCATTTCAGATCAAATGTATTTTAAATGCTTTAATGTAGGGGATACCAAATAGTAGTAAGCATAAACATACTTCAAAATGTTTCAGAAAAGATTTGCAAGGATATTGCCAGGGCTGGAGGGTTTGAGCTGAATAGAGAGAGGCTGAATAGGCTGGGGCTATTTTCCCTGGAGTGTCAGAGGCTGAGGGGTGACGTTATAGAGGTTTATAAAATCATGAGGGGCATTAGTAGGGTAAATAGACAAGATCTTTTCCCATGGGTCGGGGAGTCCAAAATTAGAGGTCATAAGTTTAAAGTGAGAGGGGAAAGATTTAAAAGGGACATAAGGGGCAACTTCTTTATGTAGAGGGTGGCGTGTGTATGGCTTGAGCTGCCAGAGGAAGTGGTGGAGGCTGGTACAATTACAACATTTAAAAGGCATCTGGATGGGTATATGAATAGGAAGGATTAAGAGGAATATGGGCCAAATGCTGGCAAGTGGGACTAGATTTATTTAGGATATCTGGTTGGCACGGACGAGTTGGACCGAAGGGTCTGTTTCTGTGCTTTATTTCTCTATGATTCTATAATCAAGAATTTTCACTCGAGTGTGAGTGCATGTCTTGACCTCAATCTTCTTATAATGGTGGAAGAACTCGGACTAGTTTGTGTTAGAGAACAACTGGCCATCGAACAACTAGTCTACGACAACCAATTAAATTATAACCAATAGAAGATATCAGAGAGATCCCTCAATTCATGATGAATTCAAACAGAAAGCAGGATTCACTGAGAGTAGTTAAGGTGTTATAATGATTTTGTTTCATTCTGTCAACGAGCTAGGAACCTGTGATTATCCTGGGTCGGTAGAAATGTTTTGCAAGGGTGACAGCGCTGAAGTCAGTTCATTCTGCAAGAATCAGCCGAGTTTGTAAGGAAATGCACGCAATGATAGAGCCAATGAGTAATACATCTCACTTAAGCTAATGGACAAATCTTAAACTAACGTAACTCAGAGTGCAACACAGCTTGGTGAACAGGTAGCTATGACAGATTCAAATTTTATGTTGAATGCTGAGGTGACTTGGAAGGGGCGAGTTAAAGCAGAATATTTAGCCTCCTTATCTTCCCAAGAAGAATTCTTAACAGTTGTGTCAGAGATTATGTCAAGCAAGAAACAAATAGCAGATTTGAAGAAGGGAGTATATTGGGTAATAGTAATACAACAGCAGAGAGTAACTGAGAATGTCTAAACCAGTGAGTTGAAGAAAAGAGTCTACGTAGTACAGATCTACAGGCAGGTTCAACATACAAATACGCTGACGCAAATCGAAGATGTGGTGCATATATCTCCGTGGAAGCCACAACTAAGAAGGAAGGGACAACATCCAATGATAGACGACAGTGCAAATTTGCAGCTGCCGGTTTTCATCAAACAAGACATCCTTGATAAAGGAAATCCAAGAGATTAAAGATCCTCCAGTTTAAGAGGACACACAGACCTCAGATTGTCAGGAAGAGAACCAAAGACAGAGTCTTCCATCCAGCAAACTATCAGTTTTCCAAATCCAAATGACCAAAGAGGGTGCATTTCATGAGAACAGTACAACCTGCAGTCACCCAAATTTGTACTCAACATCCCATATAGTTTCAACAAGAATTGATTGTTTTTAAACAGTCTCACAATAAAGACCATAATTATTTGCTGTGCCTGCATGCTAATCTTATGTGTCATGCACAATAAAACTCAGATCTTTTTCTGCTACACTCTTCAGCGTCTCTCCATTTAAATAATAGTCTGACTTTTTATTCTTCCTTCTAAAGTGCAAGACTTTACACTCTACACTCCTGCAGTAAACTTCACCTGCCATGTTCTTATCCACTCATCCTACCTATCTATATATAATCTCACAGTACAGAAGGAGGCCATTCAATCTGTCGTGTCTGTACCAGCTCCTGAGCTACCCAGCTAGTCCCATTCAACTTACAGATTCCTATGTCCTCATCACAATATGCCCTCCCATCTATTTTTTTAAATAGTCAGCTAATTTGGATACATGACACTACGTCCCCCAACTCCACATCACTAATGTGGACAGTAAATAATTGAGGGCCTAGGGCTGATCCTGTGTCAGTCCACCAGTGATGTCTTTCCAAGCTGAAAAAGACCCATTAAAACCAACTCTCTTTATTTAGTGTGCTACTAATCCTCAGTCCATGCTGCTGTATTACCTCCAATACTGCAAATTCATTTCTTATGCAGTAACCTTTTATGCAGCACTCTAGTGAATTTCACCCTTCTGAAAATTTAAATGTACTACCTCTACCAGTTCCCCTTTGTCAACTCTGCTTATTATATCCTGGAAGCATTGAAGAAAATTTGTCAAACATGATTTCCCTATCACAAAATCGCGTTGACTCCGTTTAATTGTGTTAAGCTTTCCTAAATGCACAGCTATTTCTTATTAATAATAGCCTCTGGTGTTTTCGCAGCGACAGCTATCAGACCAAATGGCCTACCATTTCGTGCTCTGTGTCTCCATCCTTTCTTGAACACGAATGTTATATTAGCAGTTTCCTAATCTGCTGGAACCCACATGGAATCCAGTAGGTTCTGGAATATTTTTACCACTGCCTCCACTCTCTCGGCAGCCACTTCTTCTAAAACTCTTGGGTTTAGGGCACAGGTCCTGACTACTTGTCTGCCTTTTGTGCTGCTGGTTTATCAAATACTTTGCCCCTGTTGATAGAAGTGCTACAAAACCTTACGTCCCATTAACACCCTTCGCTTATCTGTTACCTTTGGGATATTTATTATGGCCTCCACTGTGAAGACCATTGCAAAATATTGGCCGGAATTATCAGTTCTCCAGTTGTGTCCTCCAAGGATCCCAACATATACTTCAGTTACTTACTACTTTCCTTTTCATATACCCATAGAAACTCTTGCTCTTTGTTTTTATATTTGTTGCCAATTTACTTTCATAATCATTTCTCCCTTTTTATTAACCATTTTACGGCTTTCTCATTAAAAAAAAATTCCCAATCCACTGGCCTGCCACCTATTTTGGTCCTTGAGTAAGCCTTAGTTTTTGTTTGGATACTGTCCTTGACCGACTTTGTTAACCATGGGTGGTTCATCCTTCTCATCGAGTTCTTACTTTTGACCAGAATAAATTTTTGCTAAGCATTGTGAAATAACTGCTATGTTATCTGCCGCTACTCATTCAATGACTTTCTCCTTACTCTATTTTCCCCAGGCCATTTTAAATAATTCTTTCTTCATACTTCTGCGATTGCCTTTATTTAAGTTGTGGACACTTGTTTGAAGCATGAGCTGCTGTCCCTCAAACTGAATTTGAAACGCTGCAATGTTGTAATCACTACCCTCTGAACATCTTTAACCATGTGATCTCTTATTAATTCTACCTCACTACATATTACTAGATCTAAAGTAGCCTGTTCCCGAGTAGGGTTCTGCAATGTATTGTTCTAATAAGCAATCCCTGACACACTATAGAAATTCATCTTCCATCTCATCCTTGCCCATCTGATTTGTCCAGTCAATATGCTGATTAAAATCACACATGGCAATCGTAGTGCTCTTCTTACAAGCTTCCGTTATTTCTAATCTCTGCATTGTCCTACGGTGACACACTTCTTCAGGGGCATATAGCTGATTCCCATCCATGATGTCTTTCCCTTGCCATTCCTTACTTACACCCAAATTGATTCCACGTCATAATCTATTGCACCTCTATTATTACTCAACAGTGCATTGGTACCTCCCTTTGTTAACAAAGCTATGCCACCTACTTTTTAAACTTATTCTTCTAGAAATGTCAAATACCCTTGAACATTAAGTTTGCACTCATGGTCACACAGTAATCATAGTTCTGTAACAGCTAACAAGTCTTTTCCATTTACTTCTCTTTTTGCAGTCAATTCAACTATTTTCTTATAAATGCTACACACATTCAGATAGAGTTAAAGCTTTGACCTTTCACCATTATTATTTACTCTAGATGTAATTTCTTCTGCATATATATTTCCACCCCTTTTGTCACATTTTGATTATTATTCACCTCTTCACCACATCAATGCCCTCTTATTTCCTTTTGTGTTTTTTTTAATTCTTCCTTTCAATTAAACTCTCTGCTCACCAATCCCAGCTACAGTTTAAAACCTTATCAACAACCCTAATTATTCAATTCACTCGCTGAAATGAAGCCAGTACCAACACAGCTGCTCTTTATGGTCCCTAGTACCCAGGCCAGTGCCCTAAGAAACAGAACCCATTGTCTCCCACATCTTTGAGTTAGCTTCTTTAAGGCCCTAGGATGAAGTCTATAAGAACCCATGGACAGGTCAGCTCCTATCCCAATCAGTTTCTTCAACACCACTTCTCTTGTGATTGTAATTTCACTAAATTCTACTCTTCCTTCCACCTCCTGATTGACAGCGAAGACAGGAATGTTTTTGCATCCTCTACAGTGAAGACAGAAGCAACACCTCCCCACAGCCCTTTGGCATCTTCCCCTGCAACCATTTACTTCCTCTCTACTCACCATCCAAGACACACCTTCCAGTTGAAGCAGCCATTTACCTGTACTTCACTCAATCTAGCCTATTGAATTCGCTACTCACAATGTGGTCTCCTCTCCTGGTCAACTGTTTTGCAGAACACTTAGGTTTTTTGTCTGCAAAAAATGATCCTGAGCCTCCAGTTGCCTGCCACTTCAACACACCACTGTATTCCCTGGCTAACACTTCTGCCTCAGGCTTGCTGCAGTGCTGCAACTAATCTCAGTGCAAGCTAGAAGAACAGCATCTCATTTTTCGCTTGGGGATCCTGCAGCCTTCAGGACTCGATATCGACTTCAGTAATTTTAGGGTTTGAGCACCTTTGTCCTTACCCTAACCTCCCAGTCTTTGTCACATTAGTGCCATCACAAATAATCCATTGTCACCTACGAATAGTCCCCATTAGCAACTCTTCATTCTCCTAGGCTGACCTTTACCCCATCCTTTGTTTGCTCACTGCTGTTCTCCCTCCGTGCTCCATCTGCACCTTTCATTTCCTCCTCCCTCCACCCTGTTTTCAGCATACTTACCTAGCTACAGGGATTTCTGAAGGGTCACTGGCCAAGAAACATTAATTCTGCTTTCTCTCCACAGATGCTGTACAACCTGCTGAGTTTCTCCAGCAAATTATGCTGTTTTGGATTTCCAGCATCCACAGTTCCTTGGGTTTTTTTTTGAAGCAAAGTATTTATTCATTTCATCTGCCATTTTGGACTGATGCTCACTTTGCTTCCTCCTTTCCTTCTTAAACACCTGTAGAAATTCTTGCTGTCTGTTTTTACATTCCTAGATTGCTTCCTCCTACTCTCTAATTTCTTCCTCCTGAATAACTTTTTTGTCATCCTTTGCCATAGTTTATATTCTAACCTGCCACCCTGCTTGGCACTATGATATGCTTTTTCCCACAAGTTTGATTCCTTTGTTAATTTTTTGAATTAGCCATAGATTGTTTATCTTCCCTTTAGAATTTTATTTTATATTGATTATAAAATTACACTGAATATACTGAGACATCCTCTTAAATGTCAGTGACTGTATCTCTGTTGATCTATTGCTTAGCCTCATGTGCCAGTTCACTTCAGCTGGCTCAGCTTTCATATCCATATAGTTGCCGCTAATTAAGTTTAAAATACCAATTTCTCTAATCTTATGTACATAGGGCTGATTTACATGTAGCTCAGGTAGTAACTCTGAGTTCATAACCCTTAAGGCAATCATGAGAGGCAGATAATCATAGCTAAGTGAATAGCCAAGGTCTTTTCCCCAGGATAGGGGAGTCCAAAACGAGAGGGCATAAGTTTCAGCTGAGAAGGGAAAGATTTACAAGGGACCTGAGGGGTAACTTTTTCATACAGAGGGTGATGCATTTATCAAATGAACTGTTATATGAAATGGTAGATGTGAGTACAATTACAACATTAAAAGATAATTAGACGGTAAATGGAAAGGAAAGGTTTAGAGGGATATGGGCCATACACCGGCAAATGGGACTAGTTCACTTTGGGAAATCTAGTTGGCGTGGATGAGTTGTACCAAAGGATCTGTTTCCGTGCTGTATGACTTTGACTCCTTCTCCTACCTATTCAGAATTTTTTCCTAGTTGAAACTATATGGTTGGTGCTTACACGGACCATAACAATTGGCTCCTCCCTTTAATGTTGTAGTTTCTAGTCTTGAGTAAGTGTTCCCAACTCTGGTACCAGGCAGGTAACTCAGCTGTCTGGACTCTTTTCTTCAGAGGATGGTGTTAATCCTACTCATTATATTATCCACTATGATCACTATATTTCTTCATTGCCCTCCCATTTGAATGGCTTCCTTCACCATGTTGCCATTGTCAGTTTGCTCATCCGCCCCTGCAGCCCCGCTGTCACCCGAACAAGCTGAGAGAGCCTCAAACTTATTGGACAACAGCAGAAGCTGACACTCTTTCAAGTCCTCCCCTTGGGGTTGCCTTACTTGCCTTACTCATGGTCACACACTGACAACCAACCAAGTCAAAAGGCCCAAACTTAAATCGGCTTGACTGCCTCTTGATACAAAAAAATCCGGTTAACATTCTCCCTCCCAAATGCATCAGTGTCGGTAGTACAGATTCAAGCAGATTAACTTTGAGCCAGAGCTACTTGAACTTCAAATATTTGCTGCAGACAAATTTGCCCTGGCTCACAACGGTGTCCTGGATCTCCCACCTGCTACAGCTTTGATACATTGTCTGTCCTCTCATCCTTACTGATTTTCAATTACTTATTGAATTATGCTGTTCACTTATTCTGTGAATGCCTTTGAATTCTCCCATCCTGTTAATGCAAGTGTTAAAGTAAACTATAGAGTGAGTTGAAGGAGCACAAACAAGAGTCCAAACATGCGCATAACTTACAACACAGTCAGACATCAGATACTGTACACAAGGGTGATTTTAGCCGCTGGTAACTGATTGGGTGGGCAGTTAAGATCACACATCTGTTTTATCTAGCCTGGAGCCTTTTTGAGATGACATTTCCCACATTTAGCTCACTCAACTGGAGGACTTTGAGGGACACCTGTCTCCAGCAGCACTATTTTCTATCAGTTTATGTTGATTTCCCATCTGTATTGGAATTTATCGACAACAAAATTGAGAGGGAATTGTTTACAATGTCAGCTAGCAAGGAAGCAAGAAGGGTAGTTGTGTTCAAAATGGCAATTGGGTTGAGAGACAAAGATGTTTCATGGACAAAACATGAGGTCAGAGAAGGCATAAGGGGAGACAGGAGGTTTAAAAGAGAGGAGTGTGGGATTGTTGTTAATGCAGGTAGGAACATAATGGAAAGTTTGACTTGGTTTAATAGGAATGGAGGAAAGTGGCAGACACAGCTCAGTAATTGGTCTGAATTTTATTTGTAAAGGAGCCCATGAATTTCTTTAATTTGTTATTGGAGATAAGAGTGAAGCAGGCACAGGGAATGACTTGAAGGAAATGGTTGGCACGAGAGAAAAGATGCTGCAGGTTATCTTCACAATCAAGGATGGTACCAGATTAGTCATCCACTTGAGCCATGTAAAACAGCATCTGGTAGAGCTGAATGTAGCCCAGTCAGATCCAGTGATGAATAGTCAAAATGCATATCATGTAAATTCAACTCAGTCCTCCTGAGACGTAAGAGAGTGAAGATAAACGATTTAGTAGGAGGCCAAGTAGTATGGGAAAGAGTAAGCGTCTTGCTAAAGATAAAGGCATCTAAAGCAGTGTGAAGCAAATGTGAGGGATGCTTGATCACTGCAAAAATAGTGTCAACGGGTAGAGAATTGGGAGACTGAAAGCGATATGGAGAGTTTTCCAGCTGTAGATGTATAAAAAAGTGTGGTTTGAAGCAAGAAAGAAGACATAAGTGGAGTGATATTCTCTGATGTGATCTGGCCTTATTTGTGATTAGATAATTCCACAGAAGAGGAGAAAACAATGAATTATCAGGAGAGGAGGGGGAAAGTGAACTCTGATAGAGGGCAAACTTACTGAGGATGATGAATCATTCAATATAAAGGATGAAGGATACTTGTAGTGAGATATCTTGGTTAGAAATGTAGGATAGAATATGAATTAGCGTCAAAAACATTGGGTATTAGAAGAGAAATGGGAGTATTAATAAAGAGTGATAATGTGAGAGGAACAGAAGGTAGTAGAAGAGCCAAAGAGCTGGGATAGCTGCTCTGAGATTTACTGGTGAGAAACTCGCAATTACCAAGGCAGAGTGGACAGATCAACAGTGAAAAGTGTAACAGCTGATGTGTCATCAATAATGAAGAAGACAACACCATCTGTGAATCAAATTATGGTCAAGACCATGATGTCAAATGCAGTTGTCCACGATAGGACTTGGAGTGTATGGATACAATTCAAAAATGAACATTGTGGAAGGGTCAGCAGATTCGGGGTGGGAAGTAGTAGTATCAGAAGGTGCTTTCATCCAGAAGTGTGAAGTACAGCAACCTTAAACGGATTTGCTTTGTTGCACTGAATGCCAAATGTAGTCCTGTTTTCTGATTGGCCTGTATGTATGAGAAATGTGGCTGACTTAACATGAAGGAAGATTTGTGACCAAAATATGCAACACTCACACTGACTATTTTATAATTTGTTTTGAAATCTAGCTGGCACTGGTAATAAGGCTAAATGCAGACCATTGGTGCCATAACACAGTCAAAACTGTTTTCTTCAATCCATAGTTGACAAGAAAGCCATGAGTAGAAGTAAGTTTTCCTGAAGGGTTTTTGATAAATGCAAAGTACAATATGCTTGCTGAGCATTATGACAGAGATGTGAAAACAATATCTTTGGCTGTGCTCCAAGGAATTCTGCAGCTTGTAATTAAGATTGCAAATATTTTCTTTGTTTGCATAGTCATGGTGCATTGAATTGGGTATACAGTGAGCGAGTATATAATGTATACATGCTTCTGCCCAACCACACATATTGTATTTGGCTGTGACTCTATTATTTAGTCAAATTCATAACAGGGGAGAAGTTGATTTTATTTTCCTTGTGTCTCACTCTTCCCACTGAAACACCATGATTACTAAAAATATATACATTACACAATTAGAATAAGTCTTCCGATTTCTTCTGAAGGCAACTAATGTTCAGGGAATTATTATCGCAATAAGAAAGCTAACTACTTTTGAGGACTGTGAAATAAAATGACTCCCCCATCATACGCACAATTGCATGAAAGCATAGTATAAGCACTCCAGCTGGTTAGAGCTAAATACGGCCAAACTGTGGATTCCGATTTGTTTGCGTGCTATTGATTATTCTGTTTCCTGAAGCTTACAGAACATGTAATTTGTGTTCTAAATCTCATGGGCCTAAGAGTTAGTGAATATACAAAGATGTGAGGGTCTCCGATATTAATCTGCACACAGAGCTTCTTGGGCCTCAGACCATGGTTAATCGGCTTATGAAAGTTCATAGAACATAATGCCCCTGAAATTACACCATGGAGTATTAATATATGACTGTTTAACTTGCTGGGTTTGAAATTCCTGTCGCTTATATTTAACCTATGTAAAATATATGTTATGTTCTTGCTAAAATGATGCAAAGAGAAATTGCAGAGGAGCCTATTAAATATTTGAATGGCTATAAGGTTTTGTTTTTTCGAGTCACAGCTGCCCAAGATAGGCAGTTGACTATTCTTAAGTTATTTTAAGGTAGTTTATCAAGAAGCAACAGTTTAGAAATGATGCATTAGCCAAATAGAAAGGAAAAGTATGAAACCCGTTTTGGTATTCCAACATGTAACTCTAGATATGTGGCTCATATCAATCGTACAGATTTTTAAGTTGCTTTGTATTTTGAAGCTTAACTATCATCAGACATTTAATGATAGTTATCAAATGCAATCATAGATCCAATTTTAGACCTGTTATGAAAGTTACACGTTGAACGCCAGATAACGTGCAGTAAATTAGCCATATCGTGTAGGATCATCTTGGGTAAGGGCAGAAAGTAACCTTTAGATTTGGCTAGGTCAAATACAATTTAGGTGTCACACAACTTTTTTTCCCCCTCAACTAATCCCAAGGAGAGAAAATTAATTTTTCTTTTTTAAAAAAAATAGGGTAAATCGCCAAAAGAAACAATGTAACTACCATTAAAAAAAGTCAGAGGGAGTTAAATTGATGTTCACCTCATCACTTCTTTGAAAAATGCACCATCTGGTATAGCAGTAAACCATGGACATAGATATTTTATATCAAGCTGTTCAGATGTGAGACTTCTGGAGCACGGTAGGACTTTAACCCAGCCTTCTGGCCCAGGGGAAGGGATACTACCACTGCACCACAAGAGCCTCTTAACTAGATATAACATAGAAGGTCGCTGCCTTAAACTCTGCTCTGTTCTGGGTTGATTTAGTTTCTATTGGTAAGGACTCTACATAATGGCTGATGGTTTGTTTAGACATTGTTAGCCTGAGATAATGCTTGTTGAAACTCTTTGGTGTAGAAGTAGCCAATATGTACTAACAAAGAAAAGTTTTAGAAGCGCATTTGCAACTTCCTGTAGAGTTCTTTAGTCAATCATTTTTTTTCTTTGATCTTTCATGGATTAGAGCATCGCTGGCTGGCAGCATTTATTGCCCAACCCGAATTGCCCAGATGGCAGTTTAGCGTCAACCACATTGTAGGCCAGACCAAGTAAGGTTGGCAGTTTCCTTTCCTAATTGACAATAGTGAAGCAGATGGTTTTTCTTTCTTACCCCTGACAATCAACAGTCATCATTAGACTCTTAATTCCAGAATATTTTTTTCACTGATTTCAAATTCCACCATCTGCCGTGACGGGAATCGAACCTGGGGCCCCAGAACAATATCTGGGTCTCTGGATTAACAGTCCAGCAGTAATACCACCAGGCCATCGCCTCCCCAAGTAATGGCATAACAGCAACACCTCGCGTTTTTGACATAATAAAACATCCCAAGATGCTTCACATAGACATTATTCCAAAAGTTAATAATGAGTCACAAAGAGATATTAGGGCAGTTGATAAAAATCTCAGTTAATGAGGTCAATTTTACAGAACAGCATAATAGGCTAGAGAGGTAGAGATGTAAAATTGTTTCGGCAGAGAATTTTAGAGCATATACAATCTAGGCAGCTAATAGTATGACAGGCAGTTGTGAAGCAAATTAAATCGGGGCTCTACGAGAGGTACAAGGATTTCAAAATGCCTGGGCTACTCGAGGAGTTGACAGGGATAGTGGCCAGTGACGCCATGGAGGGATTTGAATATTAAGATGACAATTCTAAAAAAGGTTGGGAGCTAATATGGATCTGTAAGGCCTGATGAGTTAGATGAGCAGGACAAAGTATGGGTTAGGATATCGACAACATTGTTGAAGAAATTCAAATTTAAGGAAGGTGGTAAGTGGGAGTTTAACTAGAAAAGCATTGAAGTAGGCTGGAAGTAATAAAGATATGAGGGATGAATACTGCAATACCAGTTAGCCCGAGGTAAGTGCAGACAGGCATTGTACAGATTTGAAAATAGGTAGAAAGTTTATGGGGTCAGAAGCCCACCTGAGAGTGATGCTAATTGCTTTATTATTTTATTTTTGGATCATGTGAACTTCAGAACTTTATGAAACAGATTAGTCACTGAAACTACAGTAACATATACATATGGGTCTAAAGTTTCTTGTCACTTGTATTAACTTACATTTGAATTTATTTGCACATAGGCTTTCAATGTATGAAATCAACAAGGGTTCACGTTTTTAAATTGTAATTTTTTCTGTTTTGTGTTGCCAGTCGCACCCTGACTAAAATGAGGATGCAATCTAGAATGGGTGTCTCTGCAGTCAGTAAATACTGTGTACCTTTAAATATGCAGCCTCATTCCAGAAAATGAAACTTATTCCTGAAATACCTTAAGGAGATAAGCTTTCTTTGGTCGAAATTAGGAAATTGACAGAAAAGGAATGAATAAATTGTACACTAATTGGCCACTGTCATCACAAAGCTATTAAGCTGTTGTTGTGTATCCATTAATGATAAAGCTACTTTATCGTGTAAAATTACTCAATTTCCATGTGTGATGTTGAAAGACACCTTCTGTTTTTCACATACCATTCACAGAACCAGTACTGCATGAATTGTATGCAGTGGTCACCTTTTTAAGGATAATTAGGGATGGTCAATAAATGTTTATCTCGTCATTGACAACCATATCCCATTAAAGACTTTTAAAAATTGTTCATGTTATGTGGATTGGTTCTTGTGGGCAGGATGTTTGATCAAGAAAAGCCTGGTGGAGCAGCAATGGCAGGAGTTTCTGGGGATACTTTCGGAGGCACAGCAGAAATTTATCCGAAGGAAGGAGAAACATACTAAAGGGAGAAGCGAAGTTAGGGACTGCATAGAAGTAAAAGAAAAAGCGTACAAAATGGTAAAGATTAGTGGGAAGCCAGAGGATTGGAAAGACTTTTAAAAACCTGCAGAGGACACCTAAAAAAGCAATGAGGGGAGAAGATGAAAAATGAAGGTAATCTAGCTCACAATATAAAAGAAGAATGTGTGAATTATTTTCAGATGCACAAAAGGTGAGGGAGAGGCAAGACTTGAAATTGGACCACTGGATAATGAGACTGGGGAATTAGTAAAGGGGAACAAAGAACTAGCAGAAGAACTAAAAAGGTACTTAGCACCAGTCTTCATGGTGAAAGACATCAGTAGCATACAAAAACTTCAAGAGAGTCAAGGTGCAGAGGTGAATGTCGTGGTCATCATGAAGGAGAAGGTGCTGGAGAAGATCTGAAGGTGGATAAATAACATGGACCAGATGGACAACATCACAGGATAATAAAGGAGATAGCCATAAGGAGATAGTGGAGGTATTGGAAGTGATCTTTCAGGAATTACTGGAGTCAGGATGGGTACCAGAGGACTGGAAACTGACTAAAGGAACGTCCATTTAAGGGAGAGAGCTAGATGGGAAATTATTGTGGGAAAGCCAGTCATTCTGACCTTGGTTGTTAATTAGATTTTAGAGTCCATTCCGAAGGATGAGATTGTGGAATACTTGGAAGTGCACGGTAAAATAGTACTGAATCAGCACTGCATCATCAAGAAAAGGTTATGCCTGACAAATCTGTTAGAATTCTTTGAGGAGATAACAAAAACTTAGACCATGGAGAGCCAGTGGACGTAATCTCTTTGAATTTCCAGAAGGCCTTTGACAAGATGTCATACAGGAGTTGACTAAATAAAGTAAGAGCCCATGATGTTAGGTGTAAGATATAAGCTTGAATAGAGAATTGACTTACTGGTAAGAAGGCAGAGTGTAGGGATAAAGGGGTCTTTTCAGGATGGCACCTGGGGACTAGTGGAATTCTGCAGGGCTCAGTGTTGGGACCACAACTGTTCACACTATGCATTAACAATCTGGACAAAGGAATTGAGGGCAAGTTTTCAGATGACACAAAGTTAGATGGAGGGATAGGTAGCGTTAAGGATAATAGGAGCCGACAGAAGAATTTGGACAGGTTAGGAGAGTGGGCAAGAGAAGTGGCAGATGGAACACAATGTGGGTAAGGGTAAGGGTAAGGATATGCACTTTGGTAGGAAGAGTAGAGGCATAGATTTATTTTCTAAATGGGGAAAGGCTTCGGAAATCTGAAGGACAAAAAAAACTTGGAAGTCCTAGTTCAGGATTCCCTTTAGGTTAACATACGGTTCAGTTAGCAGTTAGGAAGGCAAATGCAATGTTAGCATTCATTTCAAGAGGCTAGAATTCAAAAGCAGGGATGTACTGCTGAGGCTCTAAAAGGCTGTGATCAGAACAGATTTGGAATATTGTGAGCCCCTTTTCTAACGAAGGACATGTTGGCCATGGAGGAGGTCCAGAGAAGGCTTACAAAAATGAACCCAGGATGAAGGTCTTCTCATATGAGGAATGGCTGATGACTCTGGGTTTGTACTTGATGGAGTTTAGAAGGATGAGGGCGGGATGTGGTTAAAACTAACAGAATACTGAGACGCCTGGATGGAGTGAATGTGGAGACTATGTTTCCACTAGTAGGAGAGACTATCACACAAGCATCAGAGTGAAAGGACAACCCTTTAGAACTGAGATAAGGACGACTTTCTTCAGCCAGAAGGTGGTGAATTTGTGGAACCCGTTGCCACAGAGGGCTTTGGAGACCAAGTAAGTGAGTATATTTAAGACGGTGATAGGTATTTCTTGATTAGTAGGGGATCAAATGGTTACATGGAAAAGGCAGGAGAATGAGGTTGAGAAACATACCAGCCGTGATTGAATAGTGAAGTAGACTGGATGAGCAAAATGGGCAAATTCTGCTCCTATATCTTATAGTTTTGTGATCATTGGCCCTTGATGTCAGAGTGGTGAAAATTATGATCAACTCTTATTGGTCTGCTAAGCTTAGTTACTTTGTTGTGAAGTGATTCCCTAAAAGAGGAAACTGGGCAAGTGTGATGAAGTGGTAGCGGGTGAGGGCTGCAATGAGAGCTCTTAACAAATTGGTACATAAACTTTGAGAGAGGTCACCCATCAGCCCAACTAAAAGTGTAACTAGAAAGTAAGAAAAACACAATGAAACTACAGAAAATTGAAATTTAAAGTAAAATCTTTAAAGAAAACAGGATGTAGAATATTTCTATATCACTGGCAGTTCCTGAGTAAAATCAGAGATAGCAAGAACTGCAGATACTGGAGTCAGAGTCAACACAGTGTAGAGCTGGAGGAATACGGCAGGCCAGGCAGCATTAGAGGAGCAAGAAAGTTGATGTTTCGGGTCGGGACCCTTCACAACTTGTTACATTTTTACACTGCAATGAAAATGTTCCACTGGACTGTAAGATGGTTTGCAGTTGAACACTTATAGCATTGATGTCAAGTACATAACTGATACCATGGGCTATTTCCATTGCCTGAATTTTCTTCTGTTTCAGTCTCCCAAGTCGGCCTTTATGAGTGCAGCCAAGAAGGCCAGGTTGAAGTCCAATCCTGTAAAAGTCCGCTTCTCCGAGGAAGTCATTATAAATGGTCAGGTCCCGGTAAGTGGAGACAATGTAGATATGGTGCATTTAACAGATGTGCGGGGCATTAGCACCTGCCACTGAGCTGAACAGCATTGTTTTGTGCCACCAACACTGAGTCTAGTTCCAAAACTGGCTCCTCCTGAACTGCCTGCTTTGAGTGAATTTTGTACATCTTTCTGATTTCTGAGATTTTAATTACTGAGAATTGCATTGAATTTACAAGACAGAAATAGGCCTTTCAGCCCAACAAGTCTCTACTGGTGTTTACAGTCCACATGAAACGCTTCCCATACTACATGTTCCCATCCTAGCAGGATACAGGCAGTCCCCAGTTGTGAACAGGCTCCAATCTTGAGTACGTTCACAAGTCAATTTGTATGTAAGTCAAAACAAAATAGAATAATGTAAAATAGCGACAAGTACGAGGATCTTTGAAATTAGTATGAATATACCCATGTCTGTTGATCTTGTTTGTAAGTACAAGCGTTTGTAAGTCACACATTTGTAAATTGGGGACCATCCGTATCCTTAATAACGAAGCCCTTACAGCCTGATAAAATAGGTAACCAAGCAAAACAGATCAGATCAGTACCGACCAGATGGTTACAAAGCTAGTGTAGGACTTTACTTCTTTAGAACATGTTTCCTACATATTACAGGATGGATCAGTGAAGCATATTCTTCAGCAGAAATCTTTATTTCCACATGAAATATTCTTCTCACAATGGTTACGGTGGTTAACATTTTGTACAATGTCTCATTTGGAAAAATGGATGAGCTTTAAACATGTTTTTATTTAATCAGAGATATATTATGTATTGGAAACAGAAAATCTGAAAGCTGCAATTAAGACACTCATCCGTCAATGGTCAGATTTTATTAAAGGAAAAGGACGTTTGTCATGTTCACTACAACTTAAAACATTTCTATTGAAGTCATGTCCAATCTGCTGAGGAAGAGTCTGGAAAACGAAAGGAACCTATTTAGTGTATTATCTCTACAGGGTATATTTTATAATATACTGCAATCAGTCCAAAGCTTAGTGTGATAAAATAGCATTTTGGACATTTGAACACAACAAATCATGTGCCTGAATCACAGCCCACACGTTTTTATTTACTAATTAAACTGAATTGGTGAGAAACTGTGTGGGTGACACTATTGAACAATGATCTCTGAATTCCTGTTTTATTATTTTCATCGCATCAAGCCAGATTTAAGCGCTAAGTTAAATTTATTGCCAATATAAGTGACTCTTGGATAGGGACATGGAGGATAGTAAAATGTAGGGCATGCAGGGTATGTTGATCTTAGAGCGGGATAATAGGTCAGCACGACATTGGCATGGTGGTTCAGTGGTTAGCGCTGCTGCCTCACAGTGCCAGGGACCTGGGTTCAATTCCACCCTCAGGTGACCCTCTGTGTGGAGTTTGCACATCCTCCCAGTGTCTGCATGGGTTTCCTCCGGGTGCTCTGGTTTCCTCCCACAGACCAAAGACGTGCAGGCTAGGTGGATTGGCCATGCTAAATTGCCCGTAGTGTTCAGGCATGTGTAGATTAAGTGGGTTATAGGGGGATGGGGCCGGGTGGAATGCTCTGAGGGTCAGCGTGGACTTGTTCGGCTGAAGGGCCTGTTTCCACACTGTGGGGATTCTATGATCTATGAATATACAAATCCGTTTTATATATTAGTTATATTGATGTTCTTTTTAGTCACATAGTCTTGTAATAATTGGATGTTTTAAATTAGATGGATTTAAAAATGGCAAGAGCCATTAAAGGACCTAATTACTTCTTTATACTCAATGATTCTGTTATTATATAAAATTCAGGCTGCTGTGAACCAGGAGAGTAGGTTACCATCAAACCAACAATCTGTTGAACTTTGGTGTGGTAGATTTGCTGCTTCAAAAGAGGACTTGGAATGCAATCTGCTATTGTTAATGATGCACCCTCAGTCTACTATATAACACATTGCTAGACCCTAACTTGGATACCAACTACATTCTCATAACTCCCAAACACGAAAAAGATCAACATGACAAAATTCAACACTCCACATTACGATTTCATTTTCAGATTTGGCCTCAGGGTCAGTTATGCTTCGCCTCCAGTCCAAATTCAAATTTCAGAGTCTGCCATACTCACACCCTGCTGATTGGAGCTCAGCCCTTGTGTTTCACCCTGCTTTCGCATCTTGGACTTTACCCACAACATCAGGCTTAAATGCCTCAACTAATCTTCAGGTGCCGCTGTATCCTATTCTAAGCCTCAGACCCTCCCTTCCTACTTAGGACAACACTCAAGGCCCTGTGCTATCCATGTACCTTCCAGTGACTCCTGGATCTTGCAGAACCAAGCAATTCCAGATCCATCACAACATCATATACATGTCATCTGACCCCTTTTCTTGCTCTGGTGGCCTAGTTGCCTGCTTTTCCTTCTTTTACCACTTCTAGCTCTCTTCTTTTCCAAATTCCTGCTTAAATGTCTGTCTTGAGCGTCAGTTTTTTGTTAAGAATATATTCCTACCAACAAATAGGAACATTTTCTTCTTCATCTTCACACTTCTTAAAAGAGTACAAAATATCTGTTTTCAGTAAATCAGGAAAGGCAAATCGTTGGCTACATAAAGACACACTAGGGAACAGATAGTGCAACAAACACAGGAAATTATAGTAACAGAAGGAATTGGATTGACAAACAAAAAGAATAAGCAAGGACAATAAAGAGAGCAACAATCAGAAAGCAAAGACAAAGGCAGAAAGAAAGACTCAAAAAAGTTAAATTAAGAGAGAAATCAATAGACAAAAGTACAATTCCTATTTTTCATTTTGAGCAATGACACAGAAAGTCAACACATGCTTTTTTATTCTAATATAGAGAAATCTATCTGATTTATCCCAGGAATAGATCTTACACAAATTACTTTCTGTAGATTTATGGAGTGAAAGAATAATCTAAACTGAAACGACTAATGTAAGGAACCTTTCACAGTTCAGTGTACTTGCTGGAGATAATGAGGATAAAATGCAATAACGTTCCCGCAGAAATGCCATTGCAGTCTAGAAAAGGTTAGACTGTAACATGCCTGCTTTTTCTATTCACAGGACACTGTCAAAGATAATTCCCTTCTGTTCATGCCGAATGTATTAAAAGTTTACCTTGAAAATGGACAAACTAAGTCTTTCCGATTTGACAACAGTACAACAATGAAGGTAAGTCCACACCTACAGTTAAGAGTGCATTCAGGCAGGGCTGAATATATGTTTTCCAATAGCTTTGCAGGTAAAGGACTTAAGTGCATCAAAACTATTTGGATTCTCAGGTATGTTATAACAGTTGGTCCTATGTCCTAAAACTCCACCACTGAATGTACACAACAGAAGCTCTGAATGAGCTGTATAAATATTTGCAGTCCCCTCTAGTGGCGTGTACTTTGAACTGAAACAGTTCTAATCCTAGAATTACGTGCAATTACAGACAATTTTAACTATTAAGAGACCAATTCTTTCTTTATTGTTGCATTTCAATGGCAAGAAATCCAGTTTTGAGAGTATAACAAATTAACTTTGTGTATCTCGAAAATTAATCTTTGACAGTTCTAGTACAATGTGGCCTAGTCCAACGTAAACACCATCTGGTCAAACCTCGAAACTGTATTTAACCCCAGCCTGAGAAGTACATCTCCTAATGCACAAAGAGAACCTTTTACAAATCTGAATTTTCTAAATTCACCAGTAACTGGCCTGAGGTTAATTTTAAGCTTAACTCACACGTGGCACTCGCAGCTACCAAGATGAGAAGACTTCAACTTGGACATTTTAATAAGTGCGAAACAAAAGTAAAAATTGCTGGAGAAACTCATCAGGTCTGATCTGTTCTGATGAGGAGTCACCAGCCTCAAAACCTTAAATGTTTTCTTCCCACAGACCTGCCAAGTTTCTCTAGCAATTTCTGTTTGGGTTTCAGATCTCCAGCATCTGCAGTTCTTTGCTATATTTTAATAAGTGTTGTCAATGCTTTTCTGTCAGTAATGGAGCATATTTTTGTGGAGGAAAGGGGTGTCTTACAGAGTCAGAAGAGTCAGACACCATAGAAACAGGCCCTTCGGTGCACCATGTCGGTGTTGGCCAACAAACACCAAACCACACTAATCCTGTTTACCTGCACTTATTCCATAGGCCGCTATGCCGTAGCATTTTAAGTGTTTGTCCAGATGCTTCTTGAATGCTGTGAGAATGCCCTCATCCACCACCCTCTCAGGCAGCACATTGCACATTTCCACAACCTTTCTGAGTGGAAAAGATTTTCCTCAGATCCCCTCTAAACCATCTGCTCCTCACCTTAAACTTACGCCCTCTGGTCTTAGACACACCTGCCGTGGGGAAAAGATTCTCATGATCCACCCTGTCTACGTCTCTCATAATTTTGTACCTCTCAATCAGATTCCCCATCAGCCTCCTCTGCTACAGGGAAAGCAAACCCAACCTGTCTATTCTCTCCTCATAACGGAGACTATCCATTCAAGGCAAGATCCTCGTGAATCTCCGTCACAGCCTCTCCAGGGCAGTGATGTCCTTCCGATAGAGTGGCAACCAGAATTGCACACAGTATTCCAACTGTGACGTAACCAATGTTTAACCAATGTCTTGTAAGGGAGATGGGAGGGAGTGGGGTTGGCATGGGAACAAGCAAGTCTCCTGCCATAAATTAAATCCACATCTCAATGGCAGATTGCCCCTGTACCAGGACATATTGCAATATTTTTATCTTCCGTACAGATAAACTACAATTCCTGGAGAGTGAGGACTAAACAGATTTTTAAAACATGTTTATTGAAAAGAAGATTTTGGTTGTTTGCATGCTGGATGTACAGATTTGGTCACTGAATGTTTTCAGGGAGTTAGATATCGTTCTGAGGGTAAACAGATCAAAGGGTATGGGGTATGGGGACAAAGCGGGAGCAAGGCACCGAGTTGGATGTTCCTATTGAATGGCAGAGCAGTCTTGCAGGGCCAAATGGCCTATTCCTGCTCCTGTTTTCTATGTTTCATCAGAGCACAGAGGATGCAATCATTTAATTCAGCAAGGAGATACCAGTTTAACCAAAAGTGTTTGCCAAAACCTTCCCTTTTCAAGAATAAGCAGGCTACATCAGTAAATCAAAGTATTGTGCTTCTCGTTGCTGGGACAGAAATGTGTGATAATTGGTCTGGTTCTTTTCTTCTGCAAACCAAAACGACAATTTGTCAGGGGCAATATCTCTTCTCAGTTCACATTTTTAAAAAGATGCTTAATTTGCTGAACGACTCTTTTTATTTAAGAAAGTGAGGAAGGATGGTAGGGAATGAATACTGCTCTGAATGACAACAAAGGAAAGGGATTCATTTTGTGACAGGTCACATTTAAGGTTCTGTTGTTGCGAACTTCCTTTCTGCCAATGTTGAGCATTGCTGCTGAAGCCAGTAAATCCGTTTAAACTACATCTAACTCTAACCCAGACACCAGTAAGAACAGAATATTATTTGTGGGACTGTCAGGGAGAGTGGCATTTTGCCATTGAGATGGGGTTTTAATTTATGACACACATTTGCTTGCCCCTGTTCAAACCCCCAATCTCCCCCAGATGACACCCCTCAAAACAATAGGCTTCACTGTTGACTGGAGGGGCAGAATTTTCTGTGCCCTCTGGGATTAGGTTGATAGGCAGGGATAGGGATTGCATGTACAGATTAGGAGGAAAGTCCTAAGTCCAGTGTCTTCCTTCCATCGCACAATATTGTCAGCAGTGGAGAAAATGGTGATTTGATTGCTCACTGGGCACCATAAGTGACCAATTAAAGTAACATTTGGACTCCATGGGCATTTTACACATCAGGAGAGCCCACTATCACGTGGGGTGACTGCTGGGTGAGAGGTTCACCCCCTCCCCAATACCATCATCACCATCACTAAAGCAGTAGCCACCCTCATGGTAACATTGCTGCTGTTACTCACCGACCCCACTGTTCTGCACCAAACATTGAAATTTTACCAAGCTGTGCTTCCTTGTCCCCAGCATTCCCGAATCCAGTTTAGGGTCCGGAGATGCTTTATTGTCACACATACTCAATTGAGTACAGTAAAAAGTTTACAAGTGGCCACATTGACTAGCAGATCTTGGGGACAGGCTGCCATCCTGCTGGTAGCCTCTAAATTGGTCACCATTGGGAGTATAACTCTCCAATCCACCAGCCACCACAGCAAGACCCCTCCCATCTTTAGCCCCTGTGCTAGGACATCCCCATTAATGGAATAAATTAGCCCATGGGATTTGTCTGTGGAACTTTCAAATCTGCTGTTAAAGATATTCTGGTTTGATCAACTATCATACCAAAGACTGTATAAGTATGTGATCTGTGACTGAAAATCATTTACAATTCAACTTTTATTGCTGTTGTGCATAAAATAAAATGAAATAAATTTATTCCAATCGCTGTAGGAATAGACAATACAGGATGTGCTTGTAGCTTAATAATATAATAACAGAAAGGCCAAAACTTATATTTCTGATCTCCACTGCATAGGTTTTTCCTCCTATTCTGTCTCTGCTTTTTGAAGGCGGTGTGGATCTGTAGGTCAGAAATGCGGGCATTAGCTAATGATTTCATAGTGATCAGCACCATTCACGATTCTTCAGATACTGAATCAGTTCTTGCCTCCAATTGCACAAAATTGTGGACAATATCCAGGCTTCAGCAACCACGTGCTGTGCAACATTCACAGCATACAAATGCCAGACAGTGACGACCTCCAACAAGACAGAATCTAACCACCAGCCTTAACATTCAATGGCATTACCATTGCTGTATCCCCCACTGTCAACATCCTAGAGGTTACCACTCACCAAATACTGAGCTGAACTAACCATGTAAATACTATGGCTACAAGAGCAGGTCAGAGGCTAGGAATTCTGCAACAAGTAATACACTTCCTGACTTCCCAAAGCCTGCCCACTATCTACAAGATAGAATTTTTTTTTTTTTTTTTACTTTATTCATTCATCGGATGTGGGCATCACTGGCTAGGCCAGCATTTTTTGGCCATCCCTAATTGCCCATGAGCATATGGTGTGAGCTGCCTTCTTGAACACCTGCATTTCATTTGGTGTAGGTAGACCCATAATGCTCTTAGGGAGGGATTTCCAGGATTTTGACCCAGCAACACTGAAGGAACTGTAGTACGTTTTCAAGTTACTATGGTGAATCTGCTGCTATTGATCTTCTAGATGGCTGTAGTTACGGGTTTGAAAAGTACTGTTTAAAGGTATCTGGGTAAATTTCTTGTAGATGATACACACTACTGCTACTGAGCAAGAGTGGTGGAGGGAGTGAATGTTTGCGGATGTGATGCTAATCGAATGGGCTAAGTTAGCCCTAGATGGTGATAAATTGCTTGAGTGTTGTTGAGCTTCACTTATGCAGGCAACTGGGGGATGTAATAATGTATTGGTATCGCCATCGCCACTAGACTAGTAATCTAGAGACCGAGGTAATGTTCTGAGGACCTTGGTTCAAATTCTGCCATGGTAGTTAGCAGAATGTGAATTCAACTAAAATCTGGAATTAAAAATCTAACTACACTCATGAAACCGTTGTCAATTCTTGTAAAAACTCATCCGATTCAATATTGTCGCTTTGTCAGGAGAAGGAAAACTGCCATCTTTAGCTGGTCTGACCTGCATATGATCCCACACCCGTATCGACATGGTTGATTCTTAACTGCCTCTGAACTGGCCCAGAAAATCATTCAATTGTATCAAGCTAATAGAAGGGGTCGAAAAGGAAGCTGGAACAGACCACCTGGCATCAATCTAGACACCAGAAATGACAAGGGCGTACTGTCGACCCACCTCAATAATATCTAGGAGATAATGCTAAAATTGGGAGAGCTGTCTGTCTGACAGACTAGTCAAACAATAGCCTGACAAAATCTCACTCCCAAGCAACGTTATGTGTCCACCTACACCACATAAACTGCAGCATTTAAGCAGGGCAGCTCTCCACCCATTTCTTAAGGGCAGTCAAGGATAGACAACAAATACTGGCCCAGCCAACAAAGCTCATACCTCCTGACTAAATCAAGAAAAAAAAAACTCCCCCATTTCTGCAACCCCCCAACCGCAATTTCTGCCGATGGTGGAACTGAGGATCCAGTGTTGCAAGGGAGCCGGAGGGTGAGCAAAGGCAGAATTGTTGGATGTGGGGTAGAGTTTGGTTGGATGAGCAGTAGCTGGGATGCTGGGTGGTGTGGATAATGTTTTTGCTGATTTAATGGGCTGCATTCCTGAGCAGGAACTCCAATGAAGAGTCACCGGACGTGAAATGTTATCTCTATTTTCTTCCCACAGATGCTGCCAGACTTGCTGAGTTTTGCTAGCAATTTCTGGTTTTATTTCAGATCTCCAGCATCCACAGTTGTTTGTTTTATCCTCAGATTCACCCTTTAATAAAGTGATGAAGGATTGTACCAGTGTCAGAGATGCCATCTTTCAGTTGAAATGTCTAACAAAGATCCTGTGTGCCTATTCTTTTGCGTGTAAAGACATGGTAGAGGCAGGTTCACTCTGGATGTATCCTGCAGTTAGCATTGTTAGTTTCTCTCCCTTGAATTTGTTTGAAACAGAAAAGAGGAATTCTCCCAGTGGACCTGTTTTTATCCCTCAGCCATCACCACTATAAACAGTAACTTTTCAAAACTGTTAATGGGACTTGTTGTGCACGCATTGTTTCTTGAATTTAGTTCATGTAAACGTTCTTCAAAAGTATATTTTATTGGTTGTAAATCAGTCAGTTAGGATGTCCAATGGAGGTAGTAAGGTGCTACATAAATGCACCTTCTATTATTATATCATGCACCTAATGATCCCAATCAACACTGGCGTACACAGAATGACACTATGCAGCCAAACATATTGTGTTAATTAATTAATTGCCCCATTGGGCTATTTAAAAATCTTCTGTTGTGACAACCTAAATTGGACATATTTTCCACACTTGTGGCCTTAAAAAATCTACTGCTGTATGCTGGTAACCTGGAGATATTTATCAATAATTGTTGAATAAAGGTTGGGGTAATTATTTATTTGTTGTAAATGTTGATTATCTTAAGTAATGTTGATTTTCAGATCGTTTTCAAGAAGTCAATGTTTGTTACATGTCCAAAGGGAAACAAGTTTCTTTTTAAAACTCCTGTCTGATGTTTCTCTTCTAGCACTTTTTCTCCCAAAGGCAGTGACAGAAACTGGCTCGGTGGGATGTAGTCAGCTAAGACCACACCCCAACTACTTGTTCCGCTGTTATGATCCTAGCTGATGCTATTCCTGGAAAAGGGAGATCATAGACAGCTGAATAGATAATATTTTGATTTGTTTTGGTTTTAACAAAGTGGTTTCTTGCTGAAACATAATCACACAATGTTACAAAGTTTGTTTCAACAATAACACAGAAGTTTATCAACAAAAATGAAAGCCACACCAAACTCTCTATTTATAACACAAATATATTTAAAATAGTAAAAATATAATCCCACTAATCCCAAAACACTTTAGTACCCAAAATACCACCCCCCACCCCCGGTTCAATACCCAATAACACACCTTAAATAGTACACAAAAACACCACCCATATAGTACTCACACTGAGTACCTATCTCTAACACCTCGGTAGTTTAATTCACATGTAACTAACTCAGAGACTGAAACTACTAACTTCCTCTTGGAGCTATTACACACCTGAACTTAAAGGTACTCAGCTTCAGGTAATCCTTCTAAATCTTTTGCCAATTATTTTAAATCCATGGTGACTGACCCTCTTAAAGAGCCGAACAGCACAGAAACAAACCCTTCGGTCCAACTCGTCCATGAGGACCAAGTTTCCCAAGCTAAACTAGTCCCATTTGCCTGCATGTGGCTCATATCCCTCTAAAACTTTCCTGTTCATGTACCTGTCCAAATGTCTTTTGGATGGTAACTGTATCTGCATTGACCATGTCCTTTGGCAGTTCATTCCACATACATACCGCCCTCCGTGTGAAAAAGTTGCCCCTCAGGTCCCTTTTAAATCCATGCCCCTCGTGATTTTATAAACCTCCATAAGGTCACCCCTTACCCTCCTTAACTCCAGGGGAAAAAAGGTCCCAACCTATCCAGTCAATTCTTATAACTCAAACCCTCCACCCCAGTAACATCCTTGTAAATCTTTTCTGCACCCTTTCCAATTCGGTAATATCCTTCCTGTAGCGAACAGAACTGTAGCAGTACTCCAAGGTGACCTCGCCGATGTCCTGTACAGCCGCAACATGACGACCTGACTCCTTTACTCAGTACTCTGACCAATGAAAGCGAGCGTGCTGAATGCCTTCTTCACCACCCTGTCTACCTGTGAAGCCAAAGTGGAATTTTTTTACTCCTACCAAAACCTCTCAATTTTGAACATTTCTATTAAATCTCCCTTTAACTTTCTTTGCTGTCAGGAGAACAATTTCCGTTTCTGTCTCTTTATGACTGAAATGCCTCAACCCTGGTAACATTGTGCCAAATCTCCCATGCTTCCATGTTCTATTTTGAACTTGAAAACTTAACGCTTACACTTAGTGAGTTTTTTTGCTTTTATTATTCAAAGTATACTCATTCAACTCTGTATTGCAATATGCCAGAAGCGAGTACTTCAGAAAATTACCAGAAATTGAATAACCACAACTCAGTCTCACTTTGTGACACGGAACTCTCAGCAATATTCGAAGAGGAACAGCGCCTTGCTGCTGTTCTGCTGAGCCAGCCGTCTAGGCATAGAGTGCAAGTGCTGAAGGTAAAGAGAAAGATTTGTACTTAAATAGCAGCTTTTATCATCACATCTCAGAGCTCGTTCTGGCCAACTGTAGTAGTGCTGTAGGATCATTTATATCCATCTGAGCAGCCAAGCAAGGCATAGTCTCAGTTTAATGTCTCATCCAAAAGATAGCACGTGCAAAACCCTGTCACTTCCTCTGTAGTGCGCAGGAGTTTTAACCTCAACATTGTATTCAGCTCCCTGAATGGACTTGAACCAACAACCATCTGACTCAGACGCAAGATGTTACCAACAATTGATACATATAAAGGTTCTGTTATCAACTGAATTCGTATCGCTAAGCTTGACCTCTTGACACAGGCATTGGGTGTGTTTAACAGTGAAAATATCTTCCATTTCTCAATGCCGTCAGTTTCCACATCAGTCAATACCAATTTTCACTAAAATTCACTGTCTACAGGTATGGTATAAATGGAAATATCGATGATCTCAAAAAGGAATAAAAACAAAAAATGCTGTAACTGCTCAGCGTGCCTGGTAGCATCTCTGGAAAGAAATGTCATGACAGAGTCAGATCTGCCAAAAGATTACAGACCTGAAACGCTCATTCTAGTCACCTGTGTTTTTCTCCCTGCTTCAAGTTAAGAACGTCAATGTTTCCTTCATTAGTCTAAGAATTCAGCTGCTCTCTTGTGGAGCACACAACCTCAGACACAGATAAGGTTGATGGAGGAGGGAAATTGAAGTGGCTGTCAAAGGCCTTTCCTCACTATTTTGGTTGTTACAGATCAGTCCCTGGTATATTCCAATGGTACTACACAGTTACCCCACCCTATCTAAAGAAAATCCTTTGAAGTCCACTATTGATGTGAGTCCTCGACCCCTGACTCCTGGCAAAGCTCCACCTAAAGATGCATGGTTGATAACAAGATTAACTGTTTGCAACCAGAGAAACCTACTTTGGAGAAATAAAAGTACACAGATAATAACATGATGGAAGGAGGGACAAACAAGAAACCAAGAAAGATCAGATATTTGGTGATAAAGACAAAGAGAGACTGAAAGACAGAGGATTAATGGGAAAGAGTGAGATATAAGAGGAAAGGAAGGAAGTGGTTGAATTGTGGGAACCATGACTGATTCTGGGCTCAAAGGCCTGGAGAACTTCTGGTCTCTGCTTAGACTGTGTGAGACATCAGTAGAATGGATGGAACCAATGTAACATGAACATTAATCTCATCAGAACCAGTACCTTATGCAACAGGAATCACAAACAAATTGTCGATGCAATCAATTAACAGAAATAAGGAAACAGGGGAACACAAACAATTGGAATAGATGGAGATAGGGTACAATCGTGTGCACATTAATCAGTTTGATAAATATTATTGACAACAAAAAGTATATCCTCTGTTTAATCTTTGTAACAACAATTATCTGGTTAGAACCCTCCTAATTCCAGGTGCCCTTGTCCAAGGTCTTAGTTAACCTCAGTCACTCAACAAACAAATAAGGAATAACATCCCAAACTGCAGCTGACCTAAAAGAATATTTTTATCCTGTTACTGAGCCTGAATTCGTCAAAATGAATGTTGGAATACATTGATCTATTTAGTGAGCTGTGTGCATCAGGGAAACAGATAACAAGTTGATGGTGTGAAGGCACAGAAATTTACAGGCATTGAGACAGAACCAGAAATTAAAAAACACTAATATACAGGAAATAGCTGAATGCCTTGCAAAAACTGAAGCGTCACAGAGTAAACATTCATCTTTAGGGAACAACAAGACAGGTGGGGAGCTAACAGTAATTATTAAGATATAACTATCAGCCAAACTGAGCACTGACAGTGAGCAAAATCATAGGAGATCTTCTGACATAGTATTATGCTTGTAATATCCTGTCACATTTCATTGAAAAGTTCTCTTTCCTGTGCTGTTAAGCCAGTAGGAAACACTTTACTGACAGGATTTTCCAAAGTTATGTAATCTATTGAGACATTCTAAATGCTGCATTTGTTCCCATTTGTCCCTTAACTGCTGTCATAGTCATCATTTCATAATAGTCTCATACACCGGCCAGTGATACTGCCACAAAACTATCTTTGGTTTACTGAAACTCTTCCCAGCAGCTCTTAGCAGCCAGCTAATGTTTTGAGACTTTTTTGAAAACTTTATAAAAACTTAATTGCATCATCGCCTCTCTTTAGCCGGCACCATCTGGAGGGAATATTTCCATCACCTGTCACCTGGTCTGCTGATACGAATTTTCTGACTGATTACTGATGGACCAACCATAACATCCACAGATAATGGCTACCATGAGTTTGCCTGAGTGGGAAAGCCAGGAATCTATGGCCTATTTGTCATCTTTGCCCATTCTTAAATTTCACTGAATATAGGCACCGGACACTTCTTCAAT
Source organism: Ginglymostoma cirratum (assembly GCA_024137785.1). Taxonomy (NCBI): domain Eukaryota; kingdom Metazoa; phylum Chordata; class Chondrichthyes; order Orectolobiformes; family Ginglymostomatidae; genus Ginglymostoma; species Ginglymostoma cirratum. The sequence continues at coordinate 13,283,730 of JAHRHZ010000031.1, forward strand.
TCCAGCACAATGTGAGACAGTCGCCAAGAACTAACCACCCCATAGGAAGCTTCTGGCTGTGGATGACTTCAGGCTTACCAACATGTGTCATCAACATACACAATATATTTAACTATCATGTTTTTTTCTGATCACCCTCTTTGACATGCCAAATCTCTCACACAGCGTTAATCTCACGTGGCACAATATTCTGGCAAAATTGTATAACAGACTCAGTTAGCTTGTATTTTGTTCCAGGATGCTGCTGCTAACACACAAGTCACCTTCTGAAAAAGCAGAAGGTAGGTACGTATTGGGAACTGGCACAATGCACTTTTTCCCCCGTAACTTTAATCCCACCCTGCCTCCAAAGCACTGCCCAAGCCTGAGAAGTTCAGTCCTTGCGGATAAAGTTGACTTCAATGGATAAGAAGAAAAAATTGCTCTTATAAAGCACCTTTCCTGACCTCAGTGCATTCCAAAGTACAAAGTCTCAAAGCAAAGAAGGACTTTCTGAATTGTAGTCATCATTGTGATGTGGCAAACAATGTAACAAAAAGAATACCAGAATGTAATAAATTGGAGGGAAGTTTGTTATAGGCAGTTGAACCAAGATCACACATTTTACCAGATCAGAATTATCATCATTGAACTCAATACAGGTTTTTAAAAATTTCTCTGAAATGCTTAACTTTAAGGAACCGTCTACGACTGATACTTTTTATAATGTAACTTTCAATAATCGAGTAGCATTTTAGGAAAATGTAATCTGGTGCCTTTAATTCATGTTTCGTTTTCAAGCTATGAGTCAACTGCGAAAAAAGAACAAGGATATTTTTGTTTTCATTGTTTTTGCTGTGAGCTTTTAGTTCACATTTGGGTGGGAAGGCCAGCAGACTGAAGTGATTGAGCTCCCTCTGATGCCATATCACTACCAAAACGTAACTCGTATCCAATGCAAAGAAAACCGTGGAACTTGATAGAAGTAACAACACGGGAGAGCTGTTACTATTTGTAGAAATATGGTTGTAATATATTGTCAAATAAAGCAAAGTTTGTTCCTCAACTTGATGCAACCAAACCGTCAACATTTACATCAGCCACAATGGTCCACTATTTCTAAGCCAATAATGCTTTGATCCTGACATGCTGTTGCACGCAGATATGATGCTGTGACGTAGTTTTACCTTGTTTATTTGATCAGTAGTCCTAGAGAATTTTGACCCTGTTAGGAAAGGAGAAAATGTATTTGCTATGAATCGCTGGTTTTCAAGGAAACCATTATGTTTTTATTTATCCAATTTAAGTTAAATATTAAGAGTGTAAGCAAGGGAATGTTAATGAATCCATTTTCCACACCACTATAATCCCTCCCAAATCCCCCCGTTTTGAAATACTGCTTCATCTTTATATCCCAAGGCTATCTACCAGCTGAATAATACATGGCGTTCTTTATTAGATCTTATTGAATTTAACAAATGGTACAAGCTAAAAGAAAGAGCAACAGTGAAGTTGTTGCCTAGTTACCTTAAATAATCTTTGTTCATTTTAGTCCTGGTTACAAAAATAGACAAAACTACAAACTACCCATATAGCAGCCTCAAACGAAGGCATGCTGTACCTATTACCTGTAACGTCTCATTTTCTGAGCTAACAAGGCATTCCATTCAATAGTATTTCCAGTCACATCGAGGAAATTGTGCAATTCAGTTAAACTGTGTTGTCTGTTAGAATTTCTACTTCTGATTCTGATTTAGTGACTGTGAGATTAAGATTAGTTTTGTGAAACTCTGGAGACGCTCAAGCTTATTGAATGCAGTTTGATTTCCATGAGGATTTTCCATCCAAAATTCATCAATATTTATACATAAATATATTGTTTTCTAGGTTTTTGACTAGTCATAGAAGCAATTAATTAATGTCATCAGTCCCTGTGACATAATTCTGCAATTCTCTGGCAATGAAACACTCTGTCGAATACAATATATTCACAGTGGACAGCCAGTGCTGCTAAAGTATACGGATTTTGGGAGGGCATTAAGATGTAGACTCCTGTAGCATACCGTAAAAGATCCAAAACAGAAAGTTATTACAGGTCATTTCAGAACCTTATCATTGTTCTTTGGTTTTATAATATTTTTGGTTCTCTTTTAAAGAGTCCTGAAATAGCATTTGCGATACACAATCTATTAGGTCACTTTGTTCCCCGATAGAAATCATCTTTCATTTTGGAAGAAGGAGGGAAGTAATGATGGAGGGATGCTAAGCCAGTTAGAATGCACTTACCTTCCAGTATCCTGCCAGCTATTTCTAAAGCTACCTAGCAATGAGTGCCTGCAGGATTATGCATCAGTTTCTTGGCTTGAATTATAATGGAATCTTGTCCAATTAATGCTAATTAACATGAAAGACATGATTAAAAACCTTTACTAGAGATTTAACTCGGGGGTACGAGCTTTTTAAAGTTATATTAATACACAGAGAAACAGTAACAGTCACTGAATTGAAGAACTTAATAACTGGCAATTATAACATACATAATAAATAAAGTCATCAAGCATTGAATTATAATTATGGAACGAGATGGTCTGCAGTGAAGAGTTTGGATTAGAGGAGGGCAGATTTTATTAAAATAAGGCGGGATCTGGCTAAAGTAGACTGAGAACAGCTACTTATGGGAAAATCTACAGCAGAAAAACAGGATGCATTCATAAAGGAAATGGGGAGAGTACAGGCCCAAATTGTTCCCTTTAGGGTGACATGTAGAAGCAACATGCCCAGAGAAGCCTAGATGTCTAGGAATATGTGGGATTAGGTATGAAGGAAAAGAGAGGCTTTTAACAGGTACAGGTACTCTTAGTGGAATACAGAAAGTGCAGGAGGGATCTGAAAAAGCAAAGAGGGGCCATAAAAAGCACTGGCAGTTAAGATTATGGAGAATCTCAAGATATTCTACAAGTAGATCAAGAGGAAGAGGATAATCAGGGAAAGAATAGGACCCATAAGGCACTAAGGGAGCATACTATGTGTGAAGCAAGAGCATATTGGTAGGGTATTAAGCAAGGTTTGAAGACGAATAATCAGAATGGATTTGTCAGAGGGAAGCTATGCCTAAAAAATTTGATTGAATTTTTCGAGGACTTCAGCAAAGCCTTTGACAAGGTTCCACATGGGAGACGAATGGCAAAATGGATCCAAAATTAGTTTAGTTGGTAGGAGACAAAGTGTGGTGGTAGAAGAGAATGTTTGTATCACTGGAGCCCAGTGTCCAATGGCATATCACAAGAATCAATGCTGGGTCCTTTTATATGATATAGATGAGAATGTGCAGGCTGATGACTAAATTAGCATTTGACACGAAGATTGGTTGAGTGGTTGATAGTGAGGAAGAAGAAGGTTTAAGGTTACAGGAAGATATAGGTGGGCTGATCAGGTGAGGAGATCAGTGCCAGATGGTGTTTAACCTGAAAGCTATGAGATGATGCTTTAGAAAAAGTAATAAGACAAGGAAGTACTCAATGAACGACAGGACACTGAGAAACTTAGAGGAACAAAGGGATGTTGAGGTGCTTATCGCATATCCTTAAAAGCAGCAGGACAGGTCAATAAGGTGCTTTAAGAAAGCATACAGGACACTTGGCTTAATCATTTGAGGCATAGATTATAAAAAGAAGAGGTTATGTTGGAGCTGTACAGGACTTTGGTTAGGCCACAGCTGGAGTAGTATGTGCAGTTCTGCTCACCACACTATAGGAAGAATACGATAGCACTGGAGTGGGTGCAGAGGAGATTCACCAGGATGTTGCCTGGGATGGAGCACTTTAGCAATGAAGAGAGACTAAATTGGCTTGGATTGCTTTCTTTCGAGCAGAGAAGGCTGAGAGGGGATCTGATTGAGGTGTATACATCATGAAGGGTATAGACAGGATGAATAGGAAGCAGCTGTTCCCCTCAGTTGAAGTGTCAATAACAAGGGGGCATAATTTTAAATGTGAAGAGCAGGGGATTGAGAGGTGATTTGAGGAAAATGTTTTTCGCCCAGAGGATGGTGGCGATCTGGAATGCACTGCCTGGGAGGATAGTTGAGATGAGAAACATCACAATCGTTCGATGAGCACTTGAAATGTCATAACATTCAAAACTATGGGCCAGGCTTTGGAAAGTGGGATTAGTGTAGATAGATTGGTACAGATGCCTCCTTTGTGGCAAGAACGAGAAAGAAAACAGAGACTCAGTGGTAGTAGGAACTGCAGATGCTGGAGAATCTGTGATAACAATGTGTAGAGCTAGATGAAAACAGCAAGCCAAGCAGCATCAGAGGAGCAGGAAGGCTGATATTTCGGGCCTAGACCCTTCTTCAGAATTTCTGAAGAAGGGGCTAGGCCCAATATGTCAGCTTAGAGACTCAGTGGCTTCCTTTATAGGACACTAGATGGAAAAACTGGGAGATGTTGCAAATATTGCCCTCTTTAACTAGGAAGTAGTATAAAATGTATGGCCACAGTCACCCTCACAGCCATTGGAAATTCCATCATTACCTTAAACTGAATAGAGATCAGAATGAAGATCTTCTTAACAAAGTGAAGATGCCTCAAACATTGTTCCTCACGAAGGTTGAAATAGAAGATAACATCATGCATGAATATTTCCCCCTTCTGCTCTTCATCCAGTGACTATGTACAACGGGACCCGATGGGCTGGTGGGCCGAGAAGTAGCAGATGGAGTTTAATTTAGATTAACGTGAGGTGCGACAGGACAGTAGCGGCAATACAGGACATTGGTTAGACCACTTTTGGAATATTGCTCGCAATTCTGGTCTCCATGGTAGAGGAAGGATATTGTGAAACTGGAAAGTGTTCAGAAAAGACTTACAGGAACGTTGCCAGGGTTGGAGGGTTTGAGCAATGGGGGAGGCTGAATAGGCTGGGGCTGTTTTCCTTAGAACATCGGAGGCTGAGGGGTGACCTTATAAGAGGTTTATAAGATCATGAGTTGCATAGAAGGGGTGAGTAGCCAAGGTCTTTTCCTCAGTGTAGTGGAGTTCAAAACTAGAGGGCATAAGTTTAAGGTGAGAGGGGAAAGATTTAAAAGGGACCGAAGGAGCAACTTTTTCACACAGAGGGTGGCACGTGTATGGAATGAGCTGCCAGAGGAAATGGTAGAGGCTGGTACAATTAACATTTAAAAGGCATCTGAATGGCACATGAATAGCAAGTGTTTAGAGGGATACGGGCCAATGCTGGCAAGCAAGACAAAATTAAGTTAGCATGGACAAGTTGGACCGAAGAGTCTGTTTCCACGCTGTATGACTCGAACCTCCCCTTTTGCTTCAAGATAAAAGGCAGTTTTAGGTCCCACATAGACTAAGTGGTCTGTGGTAGCTTTTAACAATGAATAAGATAGTATTTTGCTACAATTGATTCAAATCTAATTAAATTAGTTCATGAAAATAAACAATATTTTAAAACTATACTTCTGTGTTAACAGGACGTGATCCTGACCCTTCAAGAGAAACTCTCCATCAAATGCATTGAACATTTCTCTCTGATGCTTGAGCAGCGCACTGAAGGAGAAGCGACCAAACTCCTCTTGCTTCATGACCAGGAGACACTTACTCAGGTAATTCCTCTTAGCGGTGTAAGTGGAACTGCTGTATTGCGAGGTAAATAATAAACATGAGAAAACCCTGCTTATGGCAACAGCCTGGCCTCTGAGAAGCACTCATCACATGACATCTGACTGGACTGCACAAGTATCCTTAAGAAAGGAAAGTACCTCTGGGAGCCATTTCTGTGTAAGCTAAACCCCCAATTTCTGTATCAAACAAAACTAAGGCTCGACAGTTGTGCACAAATCCCTCACGAATTCATGTCACACCTCAGGTCTGCCACTGTAAGAGCAAAAAAATGATCTAATTTAAAACAGAAAGAAGAGAATAGCAGTAGGCCATTCAGCCCGTCAGGCCCATTCCTCCATTATGTCAGATTATAAACGTCTGTATGCTTATTTACCCATCTTTGTTCCACATCCTTTGAAACCTTTACCAAACGGGAACACTTTCAATTGTCTCAATCCCCTTTTGCCTTCCACTATCATTCATGTTGTCGCATATCCTTTTGTCTCCTGTCTTCCACCTTGTCACAAACCTTCCCTTTTTTTCTTTCCTCCACTGCTCCTTTTCTCGTCACTTAAAACCTACTTCAGCTCTAACCTTCCAGCTCTGACAAAATCCACTTAAAACATGAAATCTGTTTCTCTCCCCAGTAATCCTTTCTTACATGCTGAATATTTCCAGTACTTTTTCTTCTTAATAGATTCCGAGCACAGTATTTTCCCTTTGTACCCATTGCTTCAAGAAATACTGTTTAATTTCACTTCCAAATGACCTTGCTGTAATTGTAACATTATGCTCTCTTGTCCTAGATTCTGCCACAAGAGGAACTTCTTTCTCTGCATTTACTTCATTAGCACATTTCTTTTTTAATTACATCAACTAAATTGACCCTCAATCTTCTATTAATTAGGTTTATACAACCTGTCCTCATAACTTAACCCTTTAATTCATGCCAGTCATTTTAAAGCTTTATCAGAAACTATTTCATTACATAGAGCCATAGAGTCATACAACACAGAAAGAAATCCTTCGGTCCAACTAGTCCACACAGACCATGTTCCCAAACCAAACTGGTCCCACTCACCTGCGTTTGGCCTATGTCTCTCCAAACCTTTCCTATTAATGTATTTATTCAGATGTCTTTTAAATATCCTGCATAAATGATGAACAAAAGTACTGATCCCTGTGGAACACTGCTGGTCGCAGGCCTCCAGTCTGAAAAACAACATTCCACCACCGCCCTCCATCTCCTACCGTCAAGCTAATTTAGTATCCAATTGGTACTCTCACCCAGAATCTCAAGTGTTCCAACTTTACTGATGAGTCTACCATGCACAACCTTGTCAAAGGCTTTACTAAAGTCCAAGTAAACAACGTCTACCACTCTGCTCTTCCTCAAAATTAACTCATTCAAATTTGTGAGACATGATTTTCCTCACAGTAAAAATATGCTGACTATCCTTAATGATTCCTTACCTCTCTAAATGCATCTAAGTCCTATCGTTCGGAATCACCTCCAACAACATACTCACCACCGATGTCAGGTTCACACGTCTATAGTCCCCAGGTTTCTCCTTATAGCTTTTCTTAAACAAAGGCACAATATTGGCCACTCTTCAGTCCTCCAGCACCTCACCCATGGTCATAAATGACCAAGTATTTCTGCTAGGGGCCCTACAGTTTCCTCCCTAATTTCCCCCAACATCCTGAGATACACTTGATCAGGTCCCAAGATTTATCCACCTTTACGTTTTCTAAGATTACTTTTAAAAGATCAAAATCATATTTGCTGCCTTTTCACCACATCTCTCTGTTGATATTTCTGATATGAGAGTACTGACATGAGAAGATCTGACTGTGCAGCAGTGGCACAATCATTTCTTGTGAGACTGCAAATTCAAGTCAAAACCTAGCTCCATCTGTTTAAACTAGGAAGGACATTTCCAGTTGAGTGTGAAGATGTGCCTAGCTGGTTCTAGATTATATTAAGTGTCGAAGACCTGTGGGAGCCAGAGATCAAAAATACATCCAAGGCTGTATGAGTAAATTGAAATTCTTGGTGGAGAACAGAACACTTAACAAAAAAAAGACACTATTTATAGACGAGAAAGGCTCGCATCAAGTGTCACTAGCACTGCGAGTGGCCTCCACAAGGTGTGGCACTATTTAGAGGAAACAAAGGCCCCAAAGTAATTTGCAAACTCTGGGGCATTACAAAGACAGAATGAAAGTTAAAAAAAGGCCATTTAGAAGCCTAAGTAGACAACATTGAATGGGAGAAGAAAGGAAATAATTGAGCCCACAGAGAAGGCAGGAGATTATTTAAACATGGTAAATAAAGGTGGAAAAAAAATTGTTCAACTGCAGACAGCAGATCTCATCCAATGGGATAAAGTAATGGGATTTAATAGTAGCACCAATAGTCTAGTGAAATCCATTCGAGGAATCAGATTCTTCTTAAACAGCTGCGAAGAGTGGAATTAATTCAGGACAATCATGAAGAAAACAGGAATCATTTATTAAACTCCAGTCTGTGGTGCAGCCATTAAGAGAATGGGAAATGTTTATCAAAACCATGATAAAGGTGGTGTCATTTTTTTTATTTGAAAAAGGCAGGAATTATTTATTTTACTTGGAAAAGGTGAAAATCCTTGATTCTGACTGCGTAAGCACAAGGGATAATACAGGTTTAGCAGAAAAATAAACCACGTCTTTCCCACAGAAGATAATTCAGACTGGAAGAACAGCAAAAGTTGGAAAGAAATGAAAATGATGAGAGAGTTAATGAGTAGTATACCCCATTTCAGCTTATTGATGAATCTTTAACTGAAGTTTTTTTAAACCAAAACACAGTCTGTTGAATAAATTTTGAAAGGCGGCTCAGGCAAGAGGCAATCCTGTAATGCAAGCACCGAGGGCAAGTGAAAAACATCCAACCTATATACAAACAGCATTGAGTTAGGAGCAGCTATTGGAGCTTGCGCCTTTGCTCAATATGGCTGTGGCTAATTCAATTACTCCACATTCATGGCTAATACCAATAACCTTTCAGCCTCACGCTTACCAAGAATTTAGCCATCTCTTCCTTAAAAACATGCAAAAAAGTTTGCTTCCACTGCGTCTTGAGGAATAGATTTCCAAAACCCACCACCCAGTCAGTATTTTGAATCATTAACCTCTAGTTCCTGATTCTTCTACGTGAGCAAATATTCTTTCTACGTGTACCTTGACAAGACCCTTGAGAACTTTACGTCTTCCTCTTTTGAAGTCCAATGGTTATAAGCCTAGTTTTTCCAATCTTTTCTCATTAGGCAACCCACCCATTTCAGGTATTATTGCAGTAAATCTGCTCGGAAATGCATCCAGTACGTTTACATCCTTCCTTAAAAAGGAAACCAATGCTGTATACAGTACTCCAGATTTGGGACCATCAGTGTCTGTATAGGTGAAACATAAGCTCCTGCATTTGAATCGTATTCCCCTTGCAAAAAACAATAACAACCCATTAGCTTTCTTAATTACTTGTAATTCTGTATAATTAACTTTTGTAATTCATACAGCAGGATACCCTTTGCACCTCATAGCTCTGCAATCGCTTCACTCTTCCAGCCAAAAATAAACAACTTCTCATTTTCCTACATTAGGATCCTTTTGCTGGATTTTTCCTTTTTATGCCCTCTTCTACCTATCTTTGTGTATTCAAATTTAGCAACTGTACCTTTGGCTCCTTCATGCAAGTCCATTATATAAATTGCAAACAGTGCAGGTCCTGGGACTGATCCCTGTAGCACACTACCTCTTGACAACCAGAAATTAACCAGAGATAGCAGGAACTGCAGGTGTTGGGGTCAGTGTCAATACGGTGTGGAGCTGAAGGAACACAGCGGGTCAGGTAGCATCAGAGGAGCAGGAGAGTCGACATTTCGGGTCGGGACCCTTCATTAGGACTGATTAACCTTTTGATGTTTACTTTCTGTTTACTGTTATCTTGCCAGTTTTTCATCCTTGTCAATATATTACCCCCTACACAACGACCTCTGATGTGGCACTTCGTCAAAAGCCTTTTGGAAATCTAAGTACAGTATATCCACAGTGCATGTTAATTCTACGAAGAACTCCGATAACTTGATTAAGCATGATATTGTTTTCTCAAAATCACGTTGACTGTGCCTGATTACCTTGAACTTTTTGAAGGATTCTGGTACATATTCTTTAATAATACTATCGTTCCCAAAACAGATTTTAAGTTAACTGGACTGCACTTTCCTGCGCTGTCTCCTTCCTTTTCAATAAAAGAGTTGCATTAGCTAACTTCAATGGTGCCTCCCTAAATGAAGGAATTCAGGAAAATTAAAATCCACACATCAACTAGTTTATGAGCCGGTTCTTTTAAAACTGTAGGATGAAGTTAACAGGAGCCAGGGACTTGTCAGCTCCAGCAGTTTGCTCAGTACCACTTTCCTGGTGATAGTAATTTTCTTCAGTACCTCCTTCCCTTCTGTTTCTTGATTTACAGTTATTTCAGAGCTGTTACTTGTATCCTCATAACAAAGACCAGTGCAAAATATCTGTCAGTTCATCTGCCACCTTCTTATTTCAACTCTTAATATTAACTATTTTCCATTAACTTCCAGTAACCCTAACCAACTTTCTATAGCTCGCATTGTTAGCTTTTTTCTTTATAAGATATCTATAGAAACTCTTATTTGTTATTATATTTCTAGCTACTTTCTCTTTTACTCTGGTTCTCCCTCCTTTTTTACAATTCTTTGCTTTTTTTAATATTCCATTGCATCTTCTGATCGGTCACACATTCTTGTATAGTTATATGCATTTTCCTCAAATTTGATGCTACCTTCAACTTTTTTTTAGTTAACCACAGATCTTGGACCCTCTCTTGGATCTTATTTTTTCTCATTGGAATCAATCTATTCTATGCAATCTGAAATATTCTTTACATGTCTGCCAGTGCATCGGTTTTGAACTCCCCCTTAACCCAACGTTTGCAAGCTCTGCTTTTGTGCCCTCGCAATTGCCCTTGTGTAAAATACTCGTCTTGGATCCATGCTTTTTGCCCTCAAACTGAATGTAAAATTCAATGTTTTATTAGTTATTGCAAGCTAGGGTGCCTTCACTATCATTAATCCAATCTAGTTACACAGTCATGGATATAGTAAAACTTGCTCTCTGGTTGGCTCCAGAATGTGTTATTCGAGAAAACTATCCCATAAACGTCTATGACCTTCTCATCTAGGCTACCTCTATCTACCTGTGGTTTTTCCAATCTATTTTTAAAATGAAACTCCCCCATGATTATTGATGTGCATTTCTTACAAACTCCCGTTATGTTTTCCTTAATGATACATCTTATCAAATGTTTACACTTAGAGGGCCTGTACACCATTCCCACAATTAATTTCTGGTCTTTATCATTTCTCATCTCTGTGCAAACTAGATCAACATCCTGGTACTTAAGTACTTAGGTACTTAGCACTGCTGCCTCACAGTCCCAGGGACCTGAGTTCAATTCCAATCTTGGGTGACTGTCTTTGTGTCTGCGTGGGTTTCTTCCCACAGTCCAAAGATGTGCAGGTTAGGGAGATTGGCCATGATAAATGTTGGGTTACGGGGATAGGGTGAGGGGTTGGGTCTGGATGCTCTTCTGAGGGTCAGTGCAGACTCGCTGGGCCAAATGGCCTCTGGAGGATTCTATGTTTCTATTATCTTTTCCTAGTTTCTTGTCCTTCCTAAATGTCACGTATCCTTCAGCGTTCTAGAATAATACAAATAGTCAACAGTCAGCCAGAGGCAGTTACTTTATTTTGGAATTCTAAATGACTTCACAAACCAGAGATTTATGGTATTACCAGAATCAAGGCACTGCTGTTCAATATATTATATTCAAAACTTTATTCTATCCATGTCATTCAGCATATGTCTTTGTAATCACTATTAGATGCTGCTTCTTTATTTCTGTTTCTATTACCAGTTCATCTGTTTTGATGTGAATGTAACCTGCATTCAGATGCAGACCCTTTAGTTTTGTCCTTTTATTATCATTGTAATCTCTAGTCTAATCTTAATTACTCTTCAATGTGGTTCTCTTTCCCCTCTTGTTACAGTATGTTTAACATTTCTCGTAATCATATCCCCTCCCTTGTCAGTCTCTTCTTTTTGATTTGCCAGATCTTTCCAAATTTGATCCCTGTCCCCACTATTTAGAACATAGAACAATACAGCGCAGAACAGGCCCTTCGGCCCTCGATGTTGCGCCGACCTGTGAGCTAATCTAAGCCCATCCCCCTACACTATCCCATCATCATCCATATGCTTATCCAAGGACTGTTTAAATGCCCCTAATGTGGCTGAGTTAACTACATTGGCAGGCAGGGCATTCCACGCCCTTACCACTCTCTGAGTAAAGAACCTGCCTCTGACATCTGTCTTAAATCTATCACCCCTCAATTTGCAACTATGCCCCCTCGTACTAGCCGACTTCATCATCCTAGGAAAAAGACTCTCACTGTCCACCCTATCTAATCCTCTGATCATTTTGTATGTCTCTATTAAATCCCCTCTTAGCCTTCTTCTCTCCAACGAGAACAGACCCAAGTCCCTCAGCCTTTCCTCATAAGACCTTCGCTCCAGACCAGGCAACATCCTGGTAAATCTCCTCTGCACCTTTTCCAATGCTTCAACATCCTTCCTGTAATGGGGCGACCAGAACTGTACACAATATTCCAAGTGAGGCCGCACTAGCGTTTTGTACAGTCGCAGCATGACATCACGGCTCCGGAACTCAATCCCTCTACCAATGAAACCTAACACACCGTATGCCTTCTTAACAGCACTATCAACCTGGGTGGCAACTTTCAGGGATCTATGTACCTGGACACCAAGATCCCTCTGCACATCCACACTACCAAGAATCTTTCCATTGACCCAGTATTCTGCCTTCCTGTTATTCTTCCCAAAGTGCATCACCTCACATTTATCTGCATTGAACTCCATTTGCCACCTTTCAGCCCAATTCTGCAGTTTATCCAAGTCTCCCTGCAACCTGCAACATTCTTCCACACTGTCCACCACTCCACCGACTTTAGTGTCATCTGCAAACTTACTAACCCATCCACCTATGTCTGCGTCCAAGTCATTTATAAAAATGACAAACAGCAGCGGTCCCAAAACAGATCCTTCTGACACACCACTAGTAACCGGACACGAGGCTGAATATTTTCCATCAACCACCACTCTTTGCCTTCTTTCAGAAAGCCAGTTTCTAATCCAAACTGCTAAATCTCCCTCAATCCCATGCCTCCGCATTTCCTCCAATAGCCTACCATGTGGAACCTTATCAAAGGCTTTACTGTCATCCGAGTGCTTGGTCACCTTCTCAAAAAACTCAATGAGGTTTATGAGACACGACCTGCCCTTGACGAATCCATGTTGACTATCTCCAATCAAATTGTTGCTTGCTAGATGATTATAAATCCTATCTCTTATAATCCTTTCCAAAACTTTTCCTACAACAGATGTAAGGCTCACTGGTCTATAATTACCTGGGTCATCTCTACTGCCCTTCTTGAACAAGGGCACAACATTTGCAATCCTCCAGTCCTCTGGTACTAAACCTGTGGACAATGACGACTCAAAGATCGAGGCCAAAGGCTCCGCCATCTCCTCCCTAGCTTCCCAGAGAATCCTCGGAAAAATCCCATCCGGCCCAGGGGATTTATCTACCTTCACACCTTGTAGGATTGATAACACCTCCTCCTTACTAACCTCAATCCTTTCAAGTCTAATAGCCTGTATCTCAGTCTTCTCCTCTACAATACTCTCCTTTTCCTGAGTGAAAACAGATGAGAAATATTTGTTTAGCACCTCTCCGATCTCCACAGGGTCCACACACAACTTCCCACTTCTGTCTTTGACTGGCCCTATTCTTACCCTAGTCATCCTTTTATTCCCCACTATTATTTAGTTTAATAAACATTGACCATAGGGGAAGATAGTTTGCTGGGAGGTATTGTATGAGGCTGTGATACTCTGAAATAATTAATGCTGTGGAATGCATTAAGCTTTGCTCAATGTGACAATGTCATTTGGACTAAAGTGGTGGGAAACAGCTTTGGAGTTCAAAGATGTTGGATCTATCAAGCTATCCCTCATTTTCTTAGCAACAATGTCTGGCATAGCAACGTAACCTAGTTGCTATCTTTCAATAAACAACAACCTTTGTTTTGGACCAGAGCTTTTTTTCATTAAGTTACCAAGTGTTTTTTATTTCCTTTACTTCATAAGACAAAGCAAGTCCTCTTGATCCCTACAGGAAAAGAGATTGGTGGCAGCAAACCAATCAGATGGATCTTACACCACAATGAGCTGTGGTGAGGATCTATTGCACCACAAATTTTCATCGTATGTTCTATAATAATACATATAGGTGATAGTTGGCCAGAAACAGTTGCTATATTTTGGAGTTCTCATGACTTCATAGACTAAAGATTTACAATGACATCAGATTTAAGGCACTGCCATTCAACATATATTCAATATATTATTCCAACGAAAGCCTCTAAGCACATTGTCATTTTTAAAATCATGAGTAGGCCTTGCTGTCAAAGATATGAAGTTTATCTTCCAGGTTTAGCCTCTGCTATGACTATGTCTTCCAAGTCCGTCACTGAGCCAGTGTTGGACTTTCCTGCTCCTAGAATGCTGTCTGACCACTGTGCTTTTCCAACTCCACCTTTTTTGACTCTAGCTTCCAGCATCTGCAGTCCTTTGTGTCTTCACTGAGCCAGTCTACCTGAACTCTAAATTTTGTTTTGGTCTGCTGTATATTTGCGTAAATTGTACTGAATAATCACAGCCTGTACAGGTTAAATTTGTACAATATGCATTTACAAAGTAAAGAATATACCTGGAATATTAATATAAATGCTTGTCAAGATCTACAGAATTTAGAAAGAAAATGTTGGAAATACTCAGCATGTCTGGCAGTATCTGTGGATGGAGAAATAACATGAGAATTTCAGGTCTATGAGTTTGCAGCAGTGCTGACCAAAGTCATAAATGTATTAGGCTTTGCAGATGTGAAGAGGTAGATGATGAGAAAGAAGAACAAGGATGAATGTTTGTGACATAGTTTAGGGTGGAAGAGGTTAAATTACAAAGCCTTCATGGTGCAAGGCTAAACTGAGTGGCAATAGGACAAGTAAATAGAATCCATAGAATCCCTCACAGTGTGGAAACAGGCCCTTCGGCCCAACAAGTCCACACCGAACCTCAGAGCATCCCACCCAGACCCACCCCCCCCCCCAAAACAACCCACCTAACCTACACCTCCCTGAACACTACGGGCAATTTAGCATGGCCAATCCACCTAACCTGCACATCTTTGGACTGTGGGAGGAAACCGGAGCACCCGGAGGAAACCCACACAGACACAGGGAGAATGTGCAAACTCCACACAGACAGACGCCCGAGGCTGGAATCGAACCCGGGTCCCTGGCACTGTGAGGCAGCAGTGCTAACCACTGAGCCACCGTGCTGCCCCCAAATAAACAAAGTAGTATCCGGAGGATGTGTGAATCATGAGATTCTGAATTGCTTTCATCCGAAAACAAAACAAACATAAAAGGTAAACAAGGGGAAGAGAATCAAAACGGAAACAAAAATGTTGTAACCTGAAACTGTTGAACTAATTGTTGAATCCAGAAGACTGTAAAAATAGCCAGTCTAAAGACACTGTCCCTCAAGACTGAAGGAGCTTCATTGGAGTACTGCAACAGGAGATCAGAATGGAAGCAACGTAGAGAATTCAACTGACAAGTGTTTGGGCACTCAGGTGCATTCTTATGGGTAATCAGGCATGTAATCTGTATTTGGTATCCCTCATGAATAGGAGACCACATCCAGCAGCAAATACAATGTACTAAATCGAAAAAGGTATAAATAATTACTGTTTCATTCGAAAGGAGAATCTGGGACCTTAGCTGATAAGAAGGAAAGAGTTAAAAAAGCAAATGTTGTACCTCTGGCATTTGCGTTGAAAAGTGCTTGGAGGAAGAGAGAGCCTGTTGAGATAATAAAGAAGTGGAATAGGCAATCCAGTGGAGGATTGGTCCTTTTGGAATGCTGGAAGGGGAGGGAAAGATGTGTTCGATGGTGGCATCATGCTGAAAATGGCAAAAGTGGCAAAAATGACCCATTGAGTATTGGTGATGGAGTGGATGGTATGACAAATGGAACCCTTTCACGGTTCTGGGCAGAAAGGGTGAAAGCAGAAGAGCATGAAGTCGAAGGGACATTGCTATGGGCCTGTCACCTGATTGGTGACATGGGTGGAGTCTGCAGCTGAGGGAAAAGGACTTCACAAAAAAATAGTGTACGAGATGGCATAGTCCGAACAAAGTAATTTAGAGAATATAATTGAGTCCTTGAAGGAAGCAGGATGTAAATAAGTAGCATCATGTCACTGTGTGTGTCTGTGGACTTATGATTAATACTGTTTTACATCTTGTACCCAGAAATGGAGGCAGAGAAGTCAAGGAAAGGGAGGGAAGAGTCAAAAGTCAACAGTTAAGGCATGTTAACTCTGCTGCAAGACCAGCTGAGAATTACCAGCATTTTCTGTCTTTATGTAAATTTTATGAAATCCAGAGTGTTTTTCTTTTGTCCCATACAATGTAGATTGGGCAATTTCAAAAGTAATATTTTCGAACAGACATTTCAAAAAGTCCATTCAAATTTGCAATGGAGCATCTCAGTATTGTGGTCTTAAACTGCATTCATTCAAACTTCTCCTGTACCAACTTTGTTTTTTTTTTAAAAGAGTTATCCTGTGCTAGAACTCATTAGATCTCCAATGACCTGTGCTCTGGAGGAAATTATTGCCTGAAGCACAAATTTCTTTAATGTGGGATATCAAACAAATCATAAAACTAACTACCAACAGCACAAAGGTTATATCCAAGACTCTACTGATCAATTATTAATCCAGACCAAACTCTCAAGATGTTTGCAAAGAATTACTCAACATGCAAAAAGATGAATTTGGCATGTGATATGAACATTATTTAAAATGTAGTGATACAACGTAGATATGAAATTCCAGCAGGAACTCCTATTTTGCTCCAAAGTGACAGTGTACAATGCATTGAGCATCTATCTCTTGCAACATGAATCAAGTCACATCACTTTGAGAAGCTGAATTTTGAAGGTGCAGCAGTGGTTAAAGTCAAATTCTTATGCTCATCACAGTAACTGAGCCATTAAGTTATTGGGCTTTGTGCTCCCTATTCCCTTTAAGAATTTCGTATTATGGTAGTACTTGGAGTCTCTGTCCAGTTGCCCTGCATCTGATATTACTTTGCTTTAGGTGACACAGAGACCGGGCTCCCACAAGATGAAGTGTCTTTTCCGAATCAGCTTTGTCCCAAAGGATCCTATTGATTTATTGCGAAGAGATGCAGTTGCTTTTGAGTATTTATACGTCCAGGTAAGCGTGTCCTTCCTCTGATACTAGTTGATCTGTCAAATTATGTTTTTGATACATGATTTAGTTCTAACAATCTTGCATTTATGTAATAAACACAGAAGAGGCCTGGAGAAACACAGAAGATCTGGCAGCATCTGTGGAGAGAGAAACAGTGTTAACGTTTGAATCTAGTATGACTCGAAACTTTAACTCTGTTTCTCTCTCCACAGATTTTGCTAGACCTGCCAAGTATCTCCAGCATTCTCTGTGTTTGTTTCAGATTGTGGAATCATCTCCCATGTTATGTGCTCAATTAAATGAGGAAATTAACACTTGTATTAAAGTCATTGATGTTGGTATGCCTTGCTGACATGTGAAATGCTCATTTGCTCATCTCATCAACTGTAATTTCTCGGCTAATATATCCTGTATGAAAGCAAAACAGTCAACAGTCATGAAATGGAAAAAAAAATCTTTGGTCATCAAGTGTGGGCAGGATTAAAGAATAATTGTAACTTGTATTTGTACTGCACATTTAATGTAAGAAAACATCCCTAACTGCTTCAGAGGTGTCCAGGAAAGCTAATATTACAGATTCTGATCATCCTTAAAAGTGACATTTGTAACAGATCAGTTTTGAGTGAAAATAGTCACTTTTAATGAGTTACAGCTCGCATGTAAAGTGCCTTAAATAATCAGCATTTGGAGGAAGGGAAGAAGTTCAAGATGCCCATTATGAGAGGCATTTACCCTCCATTCCCATTCTTGAATCTGCTAATAACAGAACTATTTTATAGAATGCAGACCTGCTGTTGTCATCATAAGAGTCTGGAAGAAGGGCCTGGACCTGCGACCTCTAATTCCGATGACTAACCTCCATACAGTGCCTTCTCAAAGTGGAAATATTAATAAGTTCACAAACTTATGTAACTAACTGCGTGATCGAGTTTTGTCCTATCATTTATGAATTGTTAAATGGAGAGCTTTCAGGATCTGCATCAGTTCCCTGCCAATAGGTGGATAATACTTTTCAGAAATCCTCTTGGAGACACATGTAACAAAGATATCCACACTTCTGTTCAAAAGACTACTTTTCTGAAGGCACAGCTTAGATACATTACTATTCTTTGCTCTTTGTCTTCAACCCTTGCTTGCTGCTGTAAGGGAGCTAAAGCAATAAATGGAAGGTCAACCTGTGATGAACATTGTAAATCCACAAACCACAATATTGATGACCCTCTCCTTGAGTAAAGCTTGAACATATTTACTCTGGGTTACATTGATACATGCATTCTTGTTTGTAGTTAGTGTATATATCTGAGCAAAGTAGAAGTGGGTTCAGTACTTCTCACAGTCTGACACCTCTATTTAACATCTCTCATGGATGCCAGAAGGGGGAAGGAGAGGGAAAGAGAAAATGATTCCATAAGAAATAAGAACAACAGTAGACCATTTTGGACCTTAAGCCATCTTTGCCAAACAATAAGATCATGGTTGATCTGATCATGACCTAAACTCCATTTCCCTATCTGGGTCCTTTAAATCTTGACTCTGTTGTAGATCAAAAATTTGCCTAGCCCAGCCTTGAATAAACTGAATGACCCACCCTCCTGAGCCCCTCGTGGAAGAAAATTCGAAAGCCTCGTGACCTTCTGAATGAAAAAAATCTCAGTCTCAAAGAGGAGATCCTTTAAATAAAACTTCACCCCCTAGTTCCCCGTTTCCCTCATGAGGGGAAACATTCTCTCAGCATTTACACCTTTGTATCCTTCAGAAGCTTGCATTTCAATATGTTCACCTTTCATTACCCTAAACTCATTTGAATACCGGTCCAACCTGCTTAAATTTCTTTGCCAAAGAACCCTTCCATCCTCAGAGTAAATTTAGTAAACATTCTGTGAGCTGCATATATAAAAATTTCCTGCATGTAAAGGTGGAACACTGTCCATTGGATGAGGTGGCAGTTACCAATATCACAGATATACATGAAGCTTCTCTCCTACCTGCTCAAGACTCCGCACCAAAGCAACACGCTCAAAATAAAATTGGCACATTTCTATAAAATTACAATTTGTACTATTTATCAATTGCATACTAACACAGGTCTTTAAAGAAATAAGGAAACAGAAAAAAAATATGAAATAATTGCTGATAACATTCAAAATTAACAAGCTACAGTGACGTTTAGTTTTGGATACTAGTATATAGCAAGGGATGGGTTTCACAGGCTATTACTTATCTCAGTTTCAATGTATGTCTGGTTGGTGAATTTAATCCCTTTACTGTCTCTCTCTCAGAGTTGCAATGATGTGGTGCAGGAACGATTTGGACCTGAGCTGAAGTATGATGTGGCTCTCCGACTTGCTGCATTACAGATGTATATTTTAACTATCAGCACTAAACAATCACAGAAAGTCTCTCTTAAGTACATTGAGTAAGTAATGAAAAGGCTGTTGATAATTTGTGACATTTGGTGCATTAGCAAAAGAATGAATGAATATCCATCAATGGGCATGATGAATTGCTGACTGCAATAACTTTCCATGGTTAAATTGGAATACTGCTTTGATGGTACACGAGACTCCAGCTAATAGCTTTGTCTCATAATCCATGTCCTGCTAGATGCTTAACTCTGTAGTTATATTCTGTCTGTTGACTGTTTATAGCACCCACTGGAAATTTATATTCATTTCTCTCAGAACAAACCGTTAAGCGTTGTAAACAAAACCTAGGTTTCCAGAGGTACAATGATCAGATTAGTTCATATTCTTGTCACAGGAATTCCCTCTCACCTTACTTCAAAGCAGTTAATATCCTGAAAATACCCTAAAGCAGTATTGTTAATAAGTTTACAGTTCTAACCATTTTCACCTGACTGCTTGGCTGGAATTGAATGCCAGCCCACCTGGTGGATTCAGTGATAGAGGATGTTTAATTTGGTGGAAAGCTGGTGGATGTGGTAGCTGCCAGATTGTTGCCTGTCCCCTGATTAACTCCAGGGCAGGTTGGCTCATGTACTTTGCTCCTGCCCCGTCCTCAGTCGATGCCCGTTTAAGAGTCTCATGCTGCTGCCTTTGATATTCACCCCGAGGCTGTGGTGGGCTTCTGTGAGGGAGGTCCATAAAGCAAACCCTGTTCTGGTTGCACGTAGGCTCATGGGGTTGGGGGCCAGGCTCATTCAAAGGCACATATTGAGAGACCTGACTTCATGAAGCGGGTATCTGATGAGAGTTATCTCCTGTGGCCTTACTGCTCACTCTACCTACCAAACCCCCTCCTGTGCCACCCAAATCTCCAACCAGCCTCCCACCATCATTCATCCCATGCCTGAGTCCTTGCCAGTCCTGGACCTTAGTGGGTTTAACATATACCATCTGCTACCTCTCAGATGACAGTGCCAAGCAATGAAGAGGTGCCAACCTCTGGCTGACGGGCAACTCTCAGCTGGTAGGACAACGCCCCTGGGATCTTGGACCCGAGGAAGGTCTCTTACTGCCCAGGCCTTCCTAAAAAGAGATGACACCCAGTGCTTATCAGCTGTCCAGCCCTTTCACCTACATTAAATTAAGCCCCTTGATTCTGCCCTATTTGATGCACTCCATAAACAGTTACGTCTATGGGCAGGATCATATAGGGCCCTGAATGATGTGGGCTATAGTGAGTGACCTGGCAGAACTTCGCAAAAATTCTAGCATGGCCTTTCTCAATGTCCAGAGCAACTAGCTGTACTTTCGAACTAAGTTCTGCATATTGAAGTGAGATTCTCACAAGACAGCGGTGAGATACATATTAACAGCAATTATTGCTTGACATTGTTATCAAGTGCACATGTTGTCACATTAATATGCAGCTTTCTAACCGACTGCACATCGCAAGGAAGCCGGACACTAAATATTCCCCACATGAAAATCAGAGTGGATACCTGGCCGCTTGCTCCTCTGAAAAGCCAGCTTGGCCGCCTGGCAACACCATCTCAGGAGCTAGTTCAGGGCACCAGCCTCACTTGCCTCCCATCCACCAATAATGGCATCTGAATCTTGCCAGCCTCTCAAGACCCTCAGAGCATGTTGCTATGAGGCCACCTTTAGGGCAACGACTTGCATTGAAAAGCTACTGCAAGGACATTTTGCCCAGAAGGTCAGGCACCGTTTATCTCCTGTCTTAGCACTCACTCACCTTGTGCCTACCAGGATGCTGAGGTGGGCAAGAGGACGTAGGGCAAGATGTTGCATGTAGTAGTGAGAAGGGTAGAGCGTGAGACTTGATGGGAGGTATGTACAGTTGCAGAGATAGCATGAGTGTAATGTAGCAGAGAAAAGATGGTGACAATTATCTGGGCTGAGTGGAGGAGGTCATTGACTTTCTTCCTGTAGTGCTGGGCATTCTTCCAGATGACCGAGACTGCACTGATCCAGGTTCCAACCTCAGACTAGTATGTGGTTTGAAGTGGATCAGTCACCATGCATGAAAAGTAGCATATCTTGACTAAGTTTGACTTATTCTGTTCATCACAGTTCTGCTGTGCTTTAATACAGCAGAATCAGTGGTGGTGGTGGTGAATTATCATGTTGCAGGGAACGTGATAAATTTAGTATCATTTGTGCGCCCTTGGACAGACAATACTTATTAGCATACGTGAGCTCCTAAAACTCTTAAACCAGAATAGTTGAAAAAAATTAATGAGGTCATTGTCACAGCTTTCACAATTAATTGGATGTAAAAATTCTACTAGTGCATGACTTCCGATAACTGGCTGACAGATATTTAATTAAAAGTTCACCTTTTATGCCACAAATGTCAACGGGATATTGCTTCTCATTTCTGTGAGAAAACAGCAGTACATATGCTCAATTTTAGAGAACCACAGAGAGTTATCAGTCAGAACATATTTTATCTTTTGAAAATGAATAAACTCACTTGGGGCTTCGTCAAACCAAGAAATAGAACAGTCTTTTCCCTGTCCAGTAGTCCCTCCCCAGCAGTAAATGCCAAAAATTGGTTGCTAATATTTTAAGTGTACAGTCATTCACATTTCAAGAGCATCTCTTGAAAGTTGCCATAACTGAAGGGTGTGTTGTGTTCAACAGGTCTATTTTGGTTCTAGAACATGGATTTGGATATATTTCAGCTTTTCAACTATACTGTAATTAAAACAATAGAGGAGAAGAGGAGAAGAGCATTGCAATTTATTGATTTATCACCTGATTAATTAGAATTACATGACGTCCACTATAGGAGATCTGGGACCTGTGTGAGAGAAACGAATATGCACTTGCTCAATCCTTCAGACTGGAGAATCATTAATGAACAGTGTAGAGTCTGAACTAGGAAGGATTAATTGGATTATTTGATCCAATATTATATTTTAAAAAGTTGTACAAAAAGCATTGAAACAGAGAGCAAGAAAAGTTAGATTGAGAAAAGAGACCAAAACACCGGAGAACAATATTTTGATTATTTTGTTTGATTTTTGAAAATCACCAACAATGATTAAATCTGAAATAATGAGAATCTCCACACTTATAGAAGAAAATCTGCAATGCCAGAGAAGTTATTGGCAGTAACTGAAACAAATAACAGCATTTAAAATGTGTTTATGTTGTAGTCAACAAGCCCTATCTTTTTTTGGGAGACTTTACCTAGGAGATATGTATTCATTGAAGGAACTTTGTGCCTTTCACATGTTTCAATGTCAAGTCCCTTGGTGAGATACAGGTGTAGCTGAGCTTCTGGAACAGCAGGGCAACTCACAAAGCAATTAACTCTGAAAGTTACTATGTCAGTTATCAGAGGTTACAGTTTAATATTTAATATCAATAAGCACCGTCAGCTCATTGCCACTTCTACAGAAAAATCTCATTCAATTTTTCTGTAAAGAATCGGGCCAATTAAGCAACCTCTCTCCGATTTGATCAAGAACTGAGTTTATATTAAGGGAGCTAGAATCATCAGGTACATATCAGCAAGACTCATTTCTCACACCAGGGGCTGATCAGCTGCAAGGCTCTTGTTGGTTTGGATTTGGATTACTTCTGCCGTGACTTAGATGCTGAAGCAGCCTGTCTCTGAGCGCACTAACTGCTGGAAAACATTCTTTCTTGGACTGTGAAGTGATAGGAGACATTGTTGTCTTGAAAGTGCCATGCAATGGCTATGTCCAACAAGCAGAGAACACTTAAGAAAATGATTCAAACAGTTCAATGAAAATGCATTCCATTGAGAAACAAATACTATTGCGAAATTGGTATAGTACTTGGAGACAGTAAGGACTGCAGATGCTGGAAGCTAGAGTCAATAAATGTGGAGCTGGAAAAGCACAGCTCGTCAGACAACATCCGAGGAGCAGGAAAGCCAACATTTTGGGCCAAAACCCATTGTCAGAACTGGGAGGGGGAGGGGAGCATAGAAATAAATAGAGGGAGGGATGAGGCGCTGGGGGAGGGTAGGTGAAATGGAGATAGTTGGATGCAGGTAGGGGGATAGTATGGTTGGTCAATGGGAAGGGTGGAGCGGATAGGTAAGTCAGAAGCTACCAGGTTGGGGGAGGAGAGATTTTGAATCTGGTGAAGTCATGGTATAGTACTTGTAGATTGGAAGGCAGGACTGTAGAATTTGTTTGTAAAATGATCGGGAGAAAGAGTGCATGATCCCTTTAAAATGTGTTTTATTTTATACTTGGAGATTAAAAAAAAGTCTGCAGGCGGCAGCAGATGTACAGAGTTCTTGAAATTGAAACATTGTATCAAAGGCTACACTGTTAACCGGCAAAGCAGCGTTTTTACCAAGACAACAGGTTTTTGAATCTAGCCGATTAAATAGATACCAAAACCCAATTAAATTTAAATCTGTAGGTTTTGACAACCTCAGACCAATCCTATATACCTAAAAGGGTATAAAAGAAGACGGCATTTGAAAATCGGAGTGAGAGCAAACTGCTATCTGTTAAGAGAACAGCTTTTACCAGCCATCAGCTGTAAAGAAAATGAAAATCACTGGCTTTCGCAGAAATCTCTAAGATCTCAGAGTAAGCACCATCTAAATAAAGGCACTCCGGTACACTCAGCTAATATTCCTGATGTAAGAATCCGATGGAGGCAGGAGTTCCTGACCGGAGGACAGCGGAGAAAGCAAAGAACATTCAAGATGACTTATCTTGGCTGTAGTTTTGAGAGATTAAGCTTTTTTATTTTAATTAATTTGGTTTCTGTAAGTGGGACTTCTATCTATTGGAACAGCATATGATTAGCATTTTCTTTTATTTGAAAATATTTAGTAGTTAAGGGGGAATTATTTGGTTTGTAAGTAGTTCTGTTAATTTGTTCACTGTTAGAGTTAAATAAATTAAATTGTACTTATTGATTGTAAGTGACTGTCAGGAGTTCATTTTATTTCACCTCTCCTTTATAGCAGATTGGGAGGTGGGAGGCAAGTTATACTGCTTTTCACATTTTTAACAGGTTATGAGGTGAGGTGAGCTTCTCTGGGGATTTCAGTTTTAGTTATCAGTGGGGTTCGACTGCACCTTCGTAACAATACTCAGCAAAAAAAGGACCAACTAAGGAAGTCAAGAATACTATTAGAATAAAATAAGTCACAGTCAGCCATTTTGAAAATGCTCTATTTATCCATACTCTCTGCTCCCCATCTGTTAACCAATCCTCTGTCTATAATAATATATTGATTCCAACTCCATACAGTTGTGTGGAGCTTCATTAAATGCCTTTCGAAAATCCAAGCCCCCATATATTACCGTCCTAGTTACAGCCTGAAAAAACTCTCAAATTTGTCAAACAGGACTTCCTTTTCATAAAACCATATTCATTTTGTTTAATTTTCTAAGTGCATTGTTAATATTTCCTGAATAATAGATTTCCACATTTCCAGATGACTGATGTCAAGCTAACTGGCTTGTCATTCCTCATTTTCTCTCTCCCTAATTTCATGAATAGCAGTGTTAACGTTTACCAATTTTCACTTTGCGGGGACTATTGCCATATTCAAGTTTACTTTTAATCTAAACTATAGTTTGAGAACAAAAAAAAACTTATATCCCTCACTTGCACCAAATTTCAAGTTGTAATCATTTTTCATTGTAGCCACTCTGTGCTCCCGTTATAAACACCGCTTCCCTCTTCCACGCCGAGTCGCAGCAATGTTTCCGATATACAAGATGAATTGTAGCAACTCACCAAGTCTCCTTTTATAGTACCATCCAAAACCACAATTTCCACCACCTAGAAAGACAAGGACAGTAGATATTTGAGTGGACCACTTCCCCTCCAAACTGCACACCATTCTAACTTGGAATTACGTCATCATTTCTTTGCTTTCAGTTGGTCAAAATTCTGGAAATTCCCTGTTATCTTTGGGCCATGTAGGAAATGCACCAGACAGACTGCAGCAGTTAATGAAAGTGATCCACTACCGCCTTCTGAAAAAAAAAGAGTTATTAGGGATGACAACCTAATGCTGCTTTACCAGTAATAATCCCATCCCATGAAATTAAGAAAATCCACCACCTTTACATTATTTATGAACCAAAAGGCTGAATTAGAATTTTGTGCAACATTATGTTTTGGCTTGGCTTTTCTTTTATAAAGAAGCAATTTAGAAGCAAGCAATCTTAGAGAAAAATAACCTCAGCCCTTTGAATTATAATTCTACAGGAAAGAATGGGGCCTTGAAACCTTCCTTCCCCCTATGGTCTTACAGAGCATGAAGGAAAAGAATGTGAAGAAAGCACTTTCCCACATCCTGAAAGCAAACCAAAACCTTGTTCCTCCAGGCAAAAAGGTAAAGTTTCCCCATAAATTAATAATGATCTACAAGATAAAATATTTCACGGCAGTGTAAGTGCTGACACTGTTCTAAGAATTCTGCAAAATTATGCAGGAACTTTGTTTCTCATTCGGGAGATGTACCACTGTTATCAGCATTACCACGGACAAGTAGAGCACTGAGCAACAGTGACTTCAACAGCAGTATAACAGGTCTTGTGTTTTTAAGAGGTATTGCATGGGGTTTAATATCAGTTCCTCAATTAAATGAATAAAGAAATAAAAATGCAATATTACGGTTGTGGTTTAATGTTGTAACAAAGATATGTAGCTCAGGTTGCGGTTGGATTTGTTGGTTAGTTCGCCACGTTGACTGATTTTCATGCAAACATTTCATCTCCCTTCTAGGTGACATCATCAGTGCTGTGTTGCCTCCACTAAGCTGTGATGTTTTGTTCTGCTCTGAATTTATATGGTCCGGTCTGTCATGGTGGGCTGTCTTGTTTCCGGTTTTATACCGTAGTGGTATGTAGATGGGGACTATTTCAATATGTTTGTTAATTCCATTGGCAGTTGAAAACC
Organism: Ginglymostoma cirratum; assembly: GCA_024137785.1. Lineage (NCBI taxonomy): Eukaryota > Metazoa > Chordata > Chondrichthyes > Orectolobiformes > Ginglymostomatidae > Ginglymostoma > Ginglymostoma cirratum. Next base: position 13,310,165 of record JAHRHZ010000031.1, read on the forward strand.
AGGCCTCCAGGAATTCTTGTGCTTGTCTTTGTCTTGCTTGTCCTAGTACTGTAACTTTGTCCCAGTCAAATTGATGTCCTTCTATGTCGGAATGTATTGAAACGAAGGAGAGTTGGTTCTGCTGTTTTGCTCTGAGTTGGTGTTCATGTATCCTCATGCTGAACATTGCAAACAGTGGTTATCCTAACAACTTCATCTGCCAATGCCTGGCAAACAACCAGAAGACACTGTCTGCCACAACACACTGGCCACCCTACCCTGTGTTGGAAACACATCAGAACTGACTCCTACGACCTCTTGGAATAAGGATGGCACACAAACCAACAGCCACACTTACTATCAAAGACGGAAGACCCCATACCCACAATGAGCAGGACAAATGTGATAGATAAAATACCATGCAGCATCTGCGAGAAACCCTACGTTGGGCAGATGAGCAGGAAAATCGCCACCAGGATACTTGCAGCATAACGGCACAAGCAACTTTCCCTCGTTTCTATAAACTCTGACACAGAAGGTCATCAATTTGACTGGGACAGAGTTACAGTACTAAGACAAAGAGACAAAGACAGCACAAGAATTCCTAGAGGCCTGGTTTTTACCCACTGATGCAATTAACAAACACGTTGAAATAGTCCCCATCGACGTACCACTGCGGTATAAAACTGGGAATAAGACTGTGCTCCATGACAGACTGGACCATATAAATTCAGACCGGGACAGAGCAACAGCGCTTCAACGGAGGTTACACAGCATTAATGATGTCACCCAGAAGGGAAACGAAACACTGTGCTATTACAGAGATGTCCTGAAAACTTAAAACATTCCCTGCGTTAAACTAGCAACCACTTACCTTCTAGAGTAATTAAGTTGCTGAAAAGTTTCAAAGCTGAAAAAAAAACTAAAATATTCTTTTTTAATGAGCCAGAACTCAATCTGACTGTATTTTGTTGAATTTTATTATTAGTGGCAGGGCTGAGTATCCATAGATGTGAAATAAACTAATTTCCATTTTTTTCAAACCCCAGTACAAATGTCTGCATTGATGGGAACATTAAGATTCTTGATATTTTATGTTAAGTTTTATCCAACTGTACTCTGACACATTCAGATGTCAGCAATTCATCATCACTCCTCAATGTACCATTTTATCTCAAATTTAGTTTCTTACTTTCTATTGCAGCTCTCTGCACTCCAAGCCAAGGTGCATTACTTAAAGTTTCTCAGTGACCTGCGTTTGTACGGAGGCAGAGTCTTTAAAGCAATGCTAGTGGTAATGTATCTTCATTCTTCTCTGAATTTTTTCTAGAATTGGGAATAAAAACTGTATGAATATTCAAGTTAGATAAAAGTGACTCTTCACACAGAGCTATCAGGGATAATATTAGATTATTGGAACAACACTCTCCACCTTACTTATGAACACGTCTCATGAATATAACTTCTCGTACTGCTGTGTTCACCTTCCTGAGATTGCTAAAATGTGTGCTATTTAAAAATTCCCATTAAGACGAATGGCCCACTATCTTGAGTTGTCAAATCTCTATGAACTTGAGTGTTTGACCACAATTCAGAAAAGCTTGACCTTTAGGAAGAATTGGTTTTGGATGTTTAAAATCTTTACCACAGGATATTTATTATGCTGTTCATACCTTCGGTTGTGGTTTTGCTGTCTGTAGCTCATTACGGTGTTACTGTCATAAGACAAAGTGCACTGAAGGTGTCATTGGAGTGTTTATTCAGAGAATGCGGATTTAGGAAATTCATCATTGTTACTCATCACTTTCAGGATCTCGCAGAAGCCAAAAAATATCCTTTCCTTGCGCAGAACATGGTTTTGATTGTAACTTATATTGGTAATATGAAAAAGTCTCTTTTCAGTCCATGACTCTAAATATAGCAGCCTCAACCCAGATCCACACGAAAAAATTGCCCATCATGCAGTGTTAACTGGCACTGAATTGACAGTTTTACTCAGAGGAGCTGCTAAGTTCACAAGCTGGAGAAATGGAAAATTCCACCCTTTCCTGTTTTGAAGTTTGGGCTATGGCTCATTGTTAATGCAGAATGGAGCCCTGATGTACACGATCTATGATATTGTATGCCATTGCCCCAGCACGAACAGCCCTCTCTGAAAAATGCAACATTTCATTTCCCTTTAGAGAAAAATCAGTAGAAGGGGAAATAAATTACAACATAATTGCTTTTCAGTTTTATTTATGAGGTGGCCGACATGTAACTTATCAGCTGTAAATTACATTTAGCATGGGTCAGTAGTTAGCACAGCTGCCTCACAGAGCCAGTGACTCAAGTTCAATTTCAGCCTTGGGCAACTGTCTATGTGGAGTTTGCACATCTGTCTTCCCGTGTCTGCGTGGACATGATAGAATTATTCGCACTGTACTGGTGGGACAAGTTCTGGACTTGGTGTGCTGCACAACCTGCAACCATCTGTATTTATGCAGCACCTTTAACATAGTGAAATTACCAAAGTGCTTCACAGAAGTGTTATCAGTCAAGATTTGGCACTGTTGTCTGTACATTCAGATTTCATATGGTTATGTGAATGTGTGCATGAATGTTTGTGACAGTGAGTCATTCTGCTGAGGTTAGTTTCTTGATTCTATTCATAAGGACAGAATTAAAAAGAGAACATGTGACCTATCAAGTCTTATTTTCATAAGGACACAGGGGCAGTTTCCCTAATTTGGATTCTACACAAGCTACTCAGACATTGCAATATTACTTTGGGGTCTTAGTAGTTGGCATGCTAGTATATCTGTATGAAATTGCATCGTCTGGTATTTTATTAAATGCAAATATTTATATATACATCTACACTCAATAACGCATAGGAAATATTTCCAGACCAGCACCCAAGAAACAGTGGGGCAGTGGACAGAACTGACCTCATGATCTCCAATTCACTTGGGGAAATCCAGACGTGGCAGTGACCACCCAGAGAAAAGGTAGACCCACAGAATGGAAGCAAATAGTGAAGGCACCACTCCTCCAATTTCAGACCAGTTCTCTCCCACGCTGTTGCTGACAGGTTCATAAAGAACCATTCTGTGATTGGATGAATGAGATGAGCCACAGTGGGAAGCATGACTTATGGGTAGGGCAGCAAGACCAAAGACAAAGGCCCAGGGCCTTTGGAAACAAGGCTGTGGAGAAAGGCCCAGAAGGTCAGGAAGGGAGGACTGGGGACAAGGCTGGTTTCCTAGGGTCTTGGGGAGAAGTGAGGCTGCAAACTGGGGAGAGAGGAGCTGCAGGATTAGGGAAGGAGATAAAATGGCACATGGACAAAGAGGGGCTGCAAAGGGAAGGATAGAGGCTGCAAAGAAGAAATAAGGGACTGCAAAATTGAAGGCGGAGGAAGCAGGGTGGTTGGTGAGAAGAGCTACACAGAGGAGAGAGACTCCAAGAAGAGGAGAGAGTCCTATGGAAAAGGGGAAGTTGGGCTGAAATGTCGGCAAAGAGGCTGACAAAGGGAAAGAGGAGCTGGGAAGGGGAATGACGGACTGCAAAGTTGGGAGAGCATCTAAAGATAGACATAGGAATATTCACCTAAGTGAGAACAGGAAAACTGAATCTGTGAATCTGTTGCAAATTCCTGTGCCAACTCTAGATTAAAACTGCAGGAGTTCAGGAGCCGTTATAATCCACTTGATTTTCATCCTTCTATATCATAATGAACTCTGTGTCAATGAATAATTATATTGAACAGATTTGCTTCATAAGACTTGTGTTTATATCTTATGACATCTCAAAGCATTTACACATTATTAAATTATGTTAGAGACAAATATGCAATGGTTTAGCTGTAACCTCTCCAGTTCATGACTACTTAGAATGATAGTTTTTGTGTATAAGTGTACAATTTTTAAAAAAAGTTATTGCAAATTTATACCTGTTATCTTCTACCAATTAAAATATTATAGTATCTAAGAAATAAGTACTTTCCTTGCGTGTTGTGGCTTTAAATTTAACGTGCCATTGATGACCGTTGGGATAAGTTATTTGAATTCTGCTGTTGCGAGAGTCCAAATCCCACATATACTAACACAAGTACAGAGGGTATTAATGCAAAGTGACTGCTTTACCTGATGAAGGAGTTAGTGAGACTCCAAAAAGGAGCCCGGACAAGCAAAAGGAGCACTGAAAATCAAAAAGGAGACCGTGAGAATTCCGAACAGCATCTCTCAGTCAAAAAGTACTTTCAGTCCTGTTTTTTGGCCTCGTAGTTTACTCCTTACCAATTGTGAACAGAACAATTTCAACACTCTGGTTTTTTAATCAGCATGAACCAATGTCAGGCAAAACCTTCAGGATAATAACAATGTGAAAGTTGCCTTCACCAGCCCCAAAAATAATCAAATTGGACTCCAGGATTTCATTTCAACCTTACATCTCACATTGTTCAAATGTGAGCAACATCACCTGATTGATGGCACATTCTTGTGGTCCAGAAACAAAAGAATCAGTTGCTGCACAAAATGACCAAACATTTTGATTTATTTTTATTTCTATGATCCTTCAGTCCCAATGATAAGTAGCCAAATACTCGAGTGTTTCTCCTGAAAATTCCACAGGAATTTTACTGCCTTTATTAATTATAACCCAGTGTATTACAGTCACAAGGAAAATCCTTTTAACCTTCGACAACTTTTATTGTCCTTTTTTTCTGCATTGTACTGCTGTCTTTCCTACACACTTAGACTTACTTGCAGTATACATTTCACTTGTAACAAAAAATTCTGCATTCTGCATAGTATGGTAAATATTTATTAATGATTTCAAGCAGGTCTATCAGTATCACAACCTTGCTGATGTTCACAAGTGATATAAGCCATCTTCTGACATCAGGAGAACAACTGAAATGCTAGTCAGCAATCTTTTATTTCAATTGAGTGAGATATTTTACACATTTTCTTTTCAGCTATAAAACTGTAGTTCTTTTCAAGAATATCAAACAATTGATTCCAATTGCTAATGTAAAATCTTTGCCCATTTGTTGGTAAATTGTTGACTTACAAAGTGAAGGAGTACTGAAGTCTGACCCTATTTTGTCTTTTCTCTACCGATTGTAACAGCAAGGGGAGAAACACTCTGAAGTCACTTTATTAGTGGGACCAAGATATGGAATAAGCCATGTTATCAATGCAAAAACACACCTTGTGGCATTACTGGCTGATTTCAGCCATGTCAATAAGATTGAGATGTTCTCGGAAGAAGAAAGCAATGTTAGAGTTGAACTAAATGTGTTGGATGTTAAGGTAAGAAAAGCAATTTCCTTGGAGGTGGTGAGGCAAGTGCGTTGGAATCAGTTTTAGAAGGGGAATTGGGGTAATGAAGGGAAGAGAATGGGGAGATCGTGGATCAGGTATCAATAAAAAATAACAACAAATTAAGTTTCAAAGTTCTAGAGCCTCTTCTAGTTACCTCATTGGGACATTTTAACGGTAAGAACCTTGGAAGCCTGAATTTTAAATATCTGTAGCATAAACAGAAAGAGATCAAAACACACGCTAATTATTAGTTGGGAAAACAAATCTTGCCAGTATAGACCTGACAAGATTTCATTTCATGAGTTACTTTATCACCCTCTCAGTGAATGGACTTGATAGTTTGAATTCCAAATGGATAGGTTTGGTTTTGATAATGATAGCGACTAACAATCCTGGTGCGATCGTAGTAGAGTCACTCTGAGCTTTAAAAGGAGCTTCACGTCTGAGATTGCTCATATTCAGTCAGTGCATGGGGCCAATTCCCTGTGTAATTCTTTTACTATTACAAAGGGAAGGTTCACTGATTTAATAAATTGAAATGAACTTTTCAATCTCAGATGCAAGATTTTTAAACTGCTGTCGTGCTTTTGTTTGCAGCCCATCATATTATTAATGGAGTCAACAGATGCAATGAACCTTGCTTGCTTGACTGCTGGATACTACAGGTTGTTGGTGGATTCACGACGCTCCATATTTAACATGGCTCATGGCAAATGCGCTGTGAATAATGAAGCAGGTAGCATCATTAGATGTGAGCACGCAATATTTCTGAATTTATTACATTGCTAAACTAATATGTTTTCAATTACTTCCAGACCTCAGTGAGTGACTTGTATATTAGGGTGGGCGTGGTGGTGATGCTTTTGTGGCGGTTCAGGGTGGGATTGATTAACTAAGACAGCTACCGTGTTATGCAGAATAATACCAGCACAAGCTCAGGCCTTGTGCCGGCTAATGTAGTTCTTGGGAACTGCTTTCTCAGCATGTCCCATAGCGATATTATGATATAAGCCGTGTTTTACAACACTTGGACAACAATGATGCTGCATGGAAGGAGAGGGGAATTTTTAAACAACTGAAGGCAGCAAACCTGATCAATAACTAATATGTGGGGCTTAATACAGCATGGATTTATATCTGTAATTTTCAAGGGGTGAAAAAGAGATGCTCTGCATACAATCCATTTACAGAAATATGAACGAGTTTCGTTGCACCAAGGATACATCGGAAATCTTTCCCTGTGGCAATCATTTGATTGCTTTATGACGAGGAGACAAAATTTAAATATAAGCATTGAATTTACTAATGTCTTTCTAATCCCTAAAAGACTCAGTTTCACTTCATCCACAGAGTTGTTTACCCAGCTATTATTTCTGATCTTCTTCCTTGCTCCCAATAAAAACCTAGTATTGTTGTAATGTAGTCCATTGGTAGCAATATGATACAGGTGACCATATGTGATTCGATACAATGAGCTTTCGGAAGTTATTCAGTAATAGAAGTCAAATCACACTGATTCAATCCTGTCTCCAACCAGCCCATGCATAGGTGCATGTGCAGACACTTTCTGGTAAGGATGCTGGAATTGATTTTTTTATGCCTAATGTGATTTTTTTTGTCATGTATGCATACTGTCCTTTAACATCTAAGGAAATTTAAAGCAATGGAGATTTAAATAAACTTCCAGTCACAGTTTAAAAATGAGGCATCACTCATTTAAGACAGATGAAGAAACTTTTTTTTGATGATTCTCTGCTTCAAAAGGCATCGTATGCAGAATCTTAAAAAATTTTAAGGCAGAGGTGAATAGGTTCTTGATTACCAATGGGATGAAAAATTATTGGGAGTCTGAAAGAATGTAGAATTCAAATAAAGGCAGATCGGCCATGATCTTATCAGGCGTGAAGGGCCTCCTTTTGTTTCATGTTTGTAACGTATTCACTCTTCAATTGTGTCACCAAAATTCTCTCTGCAATCCACCTTAATATTATCAAAATTATTTTTCAGTTGATAGTTTTTTTTATTCTTGCTATTCTCTTAACTGATTGTTCAGTTTGCATTTTTAAAAAATTATTGTCACCTCAAATCAATGTTTGTGTTCAAAGAGCATGAGCAGTGGTACAAGAGGAACCACTCTACGTAAGCCAGCGAGCACAATGGGAGGGGAGAGAATAAAGGAGTGGACTTACTGCAAATTAAGACATGGGCAGCAGTTTTGATAAACAAAGCTCAATGGAACAAAATGTACCATTAGCCACAGATGGTGCACACAGTCAATAAGTGCAAGTCCAAAAACACACACAAGTAAATAGGTGACTACGTGAAGGTTCCATTGCATCTGTGACTGATTTCTTTCATTGTAAGGAACAATCAAGGACTGAATGTTAACAAAATTGTGGCTTTGGGTTACGTGGTGCAGTAAAGACCAAAGAAATCTGTTTCCTGACATAAGCCTTGAACTCATCCATTTTACATAGGAGATAGGAGCAGGAGGTGGCCATTTGGCCCTTCGAGTGTGCTCTGCCATTCATAGTGATCATGGCTGATCGTCCAACTCAATAACCGAATCCTGCTTTCTCTCCATAACCTTTGATTCCATTTGCCCAAGTGCTGTATCTAGCAGCCTCTTGAATATATTCAGCGTTTTGGTATCAACTACTTCCTGTGGTAATGAAGTCTACAGGCTCATCACTCTCTGCGTGAAGAAATGTCTCCTCATCTCCGTCCTAAATTGTCAACCCCGAAACCTCAGCCTGTGACTCCTGGTTCTGGACACACCCACCATCGGGAACATCTATGCGTATACCCTGTCTAGTCCTAATAGAATTTTATTAAGTCTCTACGAGAAGCCCCTCATGCATCTGAACTCCAGCGAAAACAATCCCAACCTAGTCAATCTCTCCTCCGACATTAGAGCCGTTATCCCTGGAATCAGCCTGGTAAACCTTCGCTGCACTCCCTGGAGAGCAAGAACATCCTTCCTCAGAAAAGGAGACCAAAACTACATGTAATATTTCCAGGTGTGGTTTCACCAAGGCCCTGTGCAACTTCAAAAACACATCTCTGCTCCTGTATTGGAAACCTTGTAATGAAGGCCAGAGGTTGGACAGGCAGCCAATCCATTCCAAGGAAGAATGGTTGAAACTTTCAATAAGGTTGCAAGCTCGACCATCACACATTTTATTTTTGAAATTTAGCTGCTGTTGAGCTCCTGTTAGTTCTTCGGAGCACTGGGGAGATAGTAGCTTACAAAATACCAGAACATCAGTGCACCTACCTCCTATGCCCAAGGGTCTGTCTATGAAGTCATTGCAACCGGGCTCCATGCTCCTGACAGCCTTCTCCCGGAGATCTCCGATTCCACTATGAGCCCTCCAACTTCTACTCCACCACCAGGCACCAGTCCTTCTCACACTACCAACCTCTGATCCCTCTCACGGCTTCTGAAATCTTCACCACTTTTCTAACTTAGCCTGAATACCTCACTTGTCTCCCCACTTGGCCAAGGCTTGAAAGCAGGGTGACAGGTGTCAGTAGTAGCGTCACACAGTGTCGGGAAAGAAGAATTGAGGATTTTGGAGTGAAGCAATTAGAGATCAGGAGAGGGGAAGGGAGTAGAGGGCAGAAAGTAGCAGGTGCGTGAAGTGGCTAGGAAGGCAGTCATGGTTTGAGAGACAGGCAGCAAGTGAGAAAAAGTGATATCAATGAGGTTTTCTGTGGCGGAGTTTGACCTGTGCCAATATTGATGCCAGCAGCTACCTGGGATGGAGTCTCTCAGTTGTGGCATCAGCAAATGCAGCCCTGACAAAATCTGAAGTTCAAGTGAGGAAATTATACAAAAGAGTATATGATGGCCATTGTTAAACCAGAGTAATTATAATAGAACCGGTTTACATAGCCAACTTCCCTTAGAAGTGTGGACAAGGAAATTTATAATAGAAGTGTAAAAATAAGAGAAGAGTATGATTCTAAAATTGGAGCTTAATTATGCCCAGGTGTTCTGATGAAATTGTTGTGTTCTGATTCCACTAAAGCTAAAGCCTGTACCCGCTTTTTCACACCCTGCACAATTCTGCAAATTTGAGAGGTTGGTTCTTAGGTGAACTCTTAAATCACAACAAGTTGAGGAGGGATGTATACTTATTCCCACTTTCAAGACATTATTGTTTATTACCTTGGCTACTTTGATAACTTGCAGCTAGTTTGATGGCTTTTGTTGGAATTCTCTCTCTTTGTAAGAAGCATGGACTGATTTTTAAGCACAGATGATGAAAATGGATTCCTCATCATGTGGCACCCACAAGTTGAGTCCTTTTTCCAGACAATGTGTTTGCTAATTCCAATCATGTCGTGTTGTTGTTTGATACCTTGAGATTCTTTTGTCTTAGTTTGCAGTGGAATCTCTATAGGATCTATTCACATTTGTCTTACATCCATCGAGTTTCAACGTTTCCTTTTGGTGATGTTAAAAACAGAGTCAGGTCAGCTGGAATACTATCATTCTTCCACGATTACTCATCCTTGAACAAAGGGTTATGCGAATGCCCATGGTGCTGTGAATGTCGATAATTAATTAAATATTCAAGAGAGACTCAGGACTGTCTGGAGATTAACATGACAAGGTCACCTGATTAGTAGCAGCCATTTTAATATCACGCTTTTATCTAAATTTTAAAAGTGTTGATTAAGAGTTATAATATATTGGAATTTGACAGAAATGTTTCATATTGTGTGTGTTAAGTAATGATGCTGATAGTTAGTCATGTATGAACAGCCTGTTTTTCTTTTTCTTAGGCCCAGAATACAAGACCAAACATAATGTGCACAGCTTAGAATGGAACTATTTACCGAAAAGTTCATGCCACATCAGGGCTAAAAAAGAAGATACTCAGCCATCATCTGTTAGAGAATCAAAGCAGCAAAACATAGATTTCACAAATGATTCAATTTATCATGAAGATTCCAGAGGGGGGTTAATAACGGAGATTACAGATGTTCATGATCATAGTCATCTAGAAGCTGAATATATAAATACTATGGAAGCTGAAAACAAAGCTTTCAACATGTTGTCGTCTGGGAAAGAACCTGCAAAGACAGTGCAAGAATCTCCAAGGGGAGCAAAAGTATCCTTTGTCTTCGAGGATCACAATGTAGCTGCCTTTAATCCGAGACACCTTGGTTATGAAAGATTGCTGGATGATAGCCCAAGCAATTTAGACCAACAGGCATCTATGTACTTGACCAATGTAAGTGACATTAAATGCTCAGAGTACTCGTTCCCTGGGATTGATGTGGACAACATCGATACAAACGCTGTTTATGCAAACATCAACGATAGCAGAATATTTGCAAGTGCGGAAAACATCGAAGAGCCGTTACTACATGACATATGTTATTCAGAGACAACAGATGATGCCGAGGATGAAGATGAGGCCAGCTGTGAGGAAGATATTCCACTTGGTGAGGCAGACAAAACTGACATTCTCAATATTTCTGGATCTAGCGATGACATAATTGACTTAACATCACTTCCTCCGCCTGGAGGTGATGACGACGACGAAGATGATTTTCTCCTCCACACACTGAATATAGCAATAGCTGCCCCTCCACCAGGTTTCAGAGACAACAGCTCTGATGAAGAAGATGGCCAGCATCAACCAGCGCAGAGTTCGCAAGAGACCACCCAAAACAAATGCTCTCCAAATGATGACATCCCAGTGTCACTCATAGATGCTATTCCTACACAAGCCGAAGACCAGAGTGGTGAGCAGGCATTAGATGATGCAGTGGTATCCACTTTGCAAGCCCTGGAGGCGCTGGCAGCGTCTGAGGAGCAGTCCATTCAGCAAACAGATGACAGTTCAGGTTCTTTCACCATAGTAACATTTATTCATTGACTGTCATAATGTTCCATCTGTAAATTTGTTAACAACTTGGAAACATTCCAGAACAAATTTTACCATCAGTGTGTCATCCCATTTTTCTGATCTGGCATGTTAATGGAACAATCTTAGTTGATATTTCATGCACTGGATGCTTATTATGCATTGAAATTTAAGAATGCTAAGCACTTTATTTAATAAACCTATTTTATTAAGATTTAAAAAGTGCCTATGATGAAGTAATTAATTGGGTGTTTATTCTCTTATGGCATACAGGTGTAGTGATATTAAGAGCTTATAGTCCCGAGTCGTCATCGGATTCTGGCAATGAAACAAACTCCTCTGAAATGACTGAAAGCTCTGAGGTAGCCTCAGCACAGAAGCATTCTGAGAGTTCCATGCATATGCTTGTGGCTACCAGTGAAGGCTATCAACAACTTCAAGAAGAGCAAACTGAATTCCCAATCTCTCAGAATGAGAACATAGGGCCCACTTCTAAAATGATTCCAAAAGCTACACATTCCATGGCTGTCCACCGGGGTAGTAACGCAAAGTCGAAAGCTGTGCCTTCGAAACAGATACTTCCTTCGGAGGAAATTGAGATGGAGCCAGAGACAATGGAGACAAAGTCGGTCACCGACTACTTCAGCAAACTGCAGATGGGATCTCTGATGTATTCTTGCGCAAGTAAGCAAAAAAACAAGGCAGGTGATACTAGTGTCAAGATAGCACTTGATGGTAATGTATCAGTGAAAAGGCAACATGCAAACAGAAAGACAGAACTGGGCGATGATTTGTCATCCAACGGCAAATACAACACATTGATTACAAAGAACAGTCACGGCACAGCTACTTTTGACTTAGAAAGCACTACTTTCCGTAGAGAGTCACAAAGTTGGTTTCAAGTTTCAGGAGAAAAGATGACTGATAAGCATTTCCCAGGGTTAATTAACGGTAAAGGTTTTCACAAATCCTGCATAGTTTCTAGAACTGAACATGAAGGGAAAGAAGCAGATACTGAAATAGATGATCGTTGCTCCTTGGCCAGCACTTCAGGGCTTGGACGTGATGAAAGCTTTCTTTCTGATACCACTTACATGTCTTCAACCAAACACCTGACTGATTCAGAAGATACGGAGCTGTTCCCTGATGATCAATCGTCAGAGCTCCCGGAAGCTGAACAGAGTGTGACCAGACTTTGTGAATACCATATGACAAAAAGAATGTCCTCTTTACAAAGTGAGGGTCATTACTCTTTGCAGAGTTCCCAGTGTTCTTCAGTAGATGCAGCCTGCAGTACAGGCAGTAGTACGTGTGCCACCCCTGTGGACTCCCCCCTCTGTACAAGTGATATTAAGCACATATTATCGGAATCTTCTTTAAAAGGTCTTGGCTACATTTCTGAAGATCAACGAACACTTTTGCTTCAAAGCCATGGAACATCTTATAAAGATCTACATCCCCAAGCTGAAGCCATGTGTCATAGGAGAACAGCCCATAATACGCATGCGCCTTCAAATGCTGAACCATTATTTGGTACCATACGTGATGGGTGCCACCGAGTACCCAAGATTAAAGAAACCACAGGTACCTCAGTAAACAGCGATAATATTTACACGGATATTGAGCTGCAACATTTAACATTTGAAAGTAAAATAGAGAGCGAGGGAAGTGATTATTTTCGAGACCAAGAAAGTAGTCCTCTTTTGTCAGATTCACCTCAGGAAGTTAGCTCTCAAAATTGTAACACAGATGTAGTGGAGAGAACAAGTAAGTCCAAATCTGATGATGGTAATAGTTTATCTCAAGAAATTAAACTAAGCACATTTCCTAATCTTAAAAACACGACACTCACTTTCCCAAATGAAAATGATGGTATAAAAGATTATAAGAAATTTTCTAAGTATTATAGGTCTAACACATTAACATTCCCTTCATTAGTTTCAACATCTAAAGACTCGTTTCCTTCCAGTAAAAGTAAGTTACCTAAGAATTCACTGTGTAATTTTAAAAATATATTTTTTACTTCCTTACCAGCCAAGCTGAGGAGGGAGAATGACTTAGCTAAACAGAGGACTCAAAAAACTAGACAGCTTGAGGAAACAATTAATAAAGAAAGGAGGCAAGTTGACTGTTTTGACAGAGATGTAGGACAAGATCTGCATTCTGAGCAATATCTCAGTCTAAGTAAAGGAGCTGCCAGTGAGAATGATAAAGCTCTGCCTGGAGGTTTTCATGAGAAGCAGCTCTCTGCTGAGGACAAGCAGTGCAACCCAGATTGTAAATTGCAGCATGTTGTCAAGGAGGTGCTTAATGATTCTCTGTGTTTTTCTGCCACCCCTAGTGTAGCTTGCACACAGCCTGAGCAACGAGGAAGAGGAGGTGCAACTTCAGCATTCACTAATCAATTCAAAGCCGACAACATTACTCTGCCATCAAACATTTGCAGTGATACAAAGGTGCCAAGTACCTGCCGAGAGTCACCTGATCTTTCCAAAGTAGAACAAGCGCATGCAACACCACTTAATAAAACCTGCGAAGTTGGCAGAGGAAGCCTTAAAATTCCTCCCCGAAAGAAGGTGTTGAGGCGTTGCAGCAGCAGTGTTATACCAGGAATGGGAAATGTAGAAACCCTAGTAGAAAAATCAAAGACTTTCATAGGATTCCAGTATTCTGATCTCCCTGAAATATCTGATCCTCATCCTGTACAGAAAAGAGTTGAACTTCCTCTGGGCGAGAGATTATCCAAGAACCACACTCAACGATCAGTGACAATAAAATCATCATGCTGCTCCATCACTGCAGACGGGAAGGATAGTCAGAGATCAGTGGAGATACTTTCGGTGCAAAAGGATCTCCGACACATCAAGCCATTGCCTTTTCCAAAAGTAGAGATGAGCAACTGGAAGTGTCGTGGTCCTTTTACCTATTGTTTCCTCAATAAAGACAATGATGTTGAAGATGATGACGACGACGACGACGATGGTTATGGCAGTAAGGGACAGTTGTCTTGCGTGGTCCAAAATCATCTCTTCTCCAGTCCATCTCAAGCATTCGGCACATCCTCCAGCTCTGCAAATGCCAGGAAAGCTGTCGGACTGACCGTGGAGCCTTGCAGAGTAACTGGTGACAACAACGACAAAGAAGAGGAACATTTCGACACTAATGACATGGCATTTGCTGGCAGGATTGCCAGAATTAATGCTCTAAAGGATAAGGTGTATGCATTGCCAGGTGGATTTCTTGCAGCACAAAGAGATGCCGGTGAACTCCTTTCACTTTTACAGGCAAGCATTGGTAATAAAGAACATGTAAAATCAGACCTCCGTCAACTCCGATTTAGCCAGTATAAACAACTGTTGTCAGTTGAATCGAGGGAGTTGGGAAGTGCTTGCAGGAAAATGGCTGCTGCAGAAAAAAGCCCAGAGGAAATGCTCTTAGCCATGACATCCAGCTTCCAAGTACTGTGTTGCTTAACAGAAGCCTGCATGCGATTAGTTAAAGTAATGAATTCTGAAACACAGCAACAGGAAATTGTCGCTAAGGTAGACGAGGTTGTAATGAACTATATTTGTCTGCTGAGAGCTGCTGAAGCAGTATCTGGAGCAACCCCCATTGATCCTAATGTTAAGGTTTTAGCGCGACATTCAATTACCATGACGGCTATTGTAAGCACACTAACCCGTTCACTTAAAACGCTTTTAAATAAATAAGATGCAAATTGTACTTTAAACTGTACCCTTGTAAAGCCATACATAGAGTTTACTGTAAGTGTGGGGCCACCACACGGACTGGTATAAAGGAACCTTGGTTTTGTGTACATTATGTTTTATATGATGAGGCTGTGAGATATTCATATGTTATACAGCTCAATCTGCTAGAACTGTAATGTAATTGAAACTCCCTTTCTCATGACAAGGAAGTATAGAAAGCAATGGTACAAAAATTAGTTATTTTTCATATGGAACCCATGCTCCAGAATGGTTGAGTGGCCTGACCAAGAGTGTCAAGATCCCCTAGTACTATAACTGCCATCATGGGGTGGGGGTGGGGGGGTGGTAGGGGAGGGGAGGGAAGGGAAGGGGAGGGGAGGGAAAGGGTTGGGGTGTTTGGAAGGGGTTGTCAATACTGGTCACATACGTGATGCTTCATCACTCTGTAAATAGTAATTATCTAAAATTTTAAAGTATGCTTTTTAAACAATGCAAACAAACAATATAAACAATAAACAATTAAATTGATCAGTCATGTCTTATTATTTTGGGGAAGCAATCACAAAGATTAAAGATATGCATTTCCTTCCTTCTGCTTTAGTTTGTTTTGACAAGTGTTTAGCACAAGCACACAATTAGGAAATATCCTAATCTAAGGAATGTGGAAATTATGTATCAGGTGAAATATTTATAGAATGTGTTTTTTAAATTTCATTATAGAAATATATTCTATTAAAATATATTTTTAAACAAAGCATTAAAATGCCCTCTAAAACTAGCTAACCTGCAAAGAGCGACTGAACACAAGCATTTTTTATTAAATAGTTAAGTTCCTGCACATCATTCATTGTGAACAGTTCAGTAGTTGTCTACTGATATGGATTATCATCCTTTGTAGGAAAGCATCTGTAACCAGATATTCTTAGAAAACAAAGAAAGTTGGCTCAGTCTGTGAGCACATTTCGATATGCAAATAGGGATCCTAGGACCACGGTGCCATTTTTGGGCTGAAAATCATCAAGGGCTGGCGAATCATGCACACAGTCTGAACATTTCCACGGTCAACATAGCTGGAAGTCCAGCCAAATTAAGTTTGACAGTATTTTTCATTGAAAAATAAAGTGGGCTTGGGACACCCCAGGAAGGATTATTACAAATTGAAGACAACCTGTAAATGTCCTTGTCAGTGATATTGTGAAGTTCAACCTTAGCAATGGATGGAGGGGGGGAGGTGGGGGGGTGCTGGTGGTGGAAAAGATGTGGAGAGAGAAAATATCACCACCAATTCATGATGTTAGAAAGGAGCGTATGTCCAGGTCAGTGACCACACGGCCTCAAAACGATGGGAGGATTATGCATTTCATTAGCATCATTAAAATAGAAAACGCTCCCACATTGCTTCACAGATGCTGAGTTGGTCAAAAATTGATGCATTAAAAGCATGTCATGTAAAGCACAAAGCAAAGGAAGAGACTTCGTATTGCAATCCATCATTGGTGCCACTGAAGAGCTGCATATCTGCACATGCAATTGATCATTCATTTTTCATTGAAACTTATGATTCTGTTAAAACTGTAGAAGCTCAATGTTTTCAAATTTTGTTTTTCCCCAAGAAGCCAACTTCAATAATGACAAGTAAAGGCCTTCACATTCCTTCTGTGATAAAATCCATCACATGAACAAATAAAGCTATTCAGTCTTCACTTTTGCTAAACTGTGCTAACTACATTTTACCCAATTTTCTAAACGGTTTTTTTCTTCATATCTTTTCTAAATTATCAATGCAAGCACATTGAGCCTTTTAGGACATTTTTGATTTTTCCTTTTGTGGCATGTAGGCACGCATGCCAATTTAGATGTATATCCATCTCCTTAAAATGTGCAAGTATTTACAATATTACAGCCATTGGTAATGTAGACAACATTCTATGTTCATGTCTTGGATGAAAGGACCAACTATATTGTAGCCAAATTTGCTGATGATGCAAATATAGGTGGACACACACTTTATGAGCTGCACACAAAAGGTTTGTAAATAGATTTATATAGGTTTTCTGTATAATGTGGGAAAATATGAAGTTGTCCAATTTGGTAGGAACAATAGAAAAGGTGTGTTTTTTTTTAAACCAAGTGAAGAGTGATTGCAGAATAATGCGGTGCAGAGGGATCTGGGTACTCTACATAAATCACAAACAATTAGTATACAGGTTCCAAAAGTGATTAAGAAGCAAATGGAATGTCAGCCTTTACTGTAAGGGGAATAGAGTGGAAAATTAGGGACGTCTTGTTACAAATGTGCAGGCACTGGTGAGATCACATCTGGAGAACTTTATATAATTTTGATCTCCTTACTTGAGGGATATACTTACATTAGAGACTTTTCAGATCCCCCCCACCGACGGAGCTGATACCTGTGATAAAGGGGCTGTCAATTCAGGAAAGTTGGAGTAGGGTGAGCCAGTATCTACTAGAGTTTAGAATGATGAAAAATAATATTTCTTAAACATTTGAGAAACCGAACAAGGTGTGGACAATAAGTGATAAAAGGCTGTTCCTGCTCTTGTGGACATCTAGAGTTTTGGGGGGGAGGGGGGGGGGGGGGTAGCGGGGGTACGCTTTTAACATAAAAGTTAACCCATTTAGGATGGCACTGAGGAATTTTCTATCCCAGGTTTTTTGCATTGAGTATATTTCAAGGTTACGATTTTAGTTTCATTTCCAGGTTACGATTTTAGTTTCATTTCCAAGGAATTCAAAATGTTATGGGAGACAGAGAGGAAAGTGTAGTTAAGGCTACAATCATAGCAGCCAAGAAATTATTAATTGTGAGAGAACTGTTGATGGGGAGAAAAGGGCCACTCCTGTTCCTATTTCTTATGATTTTTATGATGTCAAAGAAAACATACATTAAACCTTTGTTTGGGAAGAGGGGAAGAATCAGTAAACGGAGACATGTCATGCCATTTTTGTGTGGATATAGATTCCTAAACTCATGCCCAGCCAATGCCAATGTGCTGGTTAACTGATTGTTGACTCTTTAATGTTGTTTGTGGGATCTTACTGTGTGAGAGTTACTTGCCACATCTTCTCAAGCCAAGTGTTTACACTTGAAAAGCAATTCCTTCGGTGTGAAGCACTTTGGGGCTTGCAGATGATGTCAAAAATTATTTCATAAGTGAATATTTTTGCTTGCAAGCAATGTAAGTTGCTTTGCAAATTTTACTATTACAGCAAAGCTTAGCAATAATTAGTTAATTGTATTTTCCAATATTAGCTGTACAATTTTTTTTATTAAAGGCACAATAATGACAATTCATCAACACATTAAGTTCAAAATTGACTGGGATTATTGAAATGCATCAACTTGTGACTACCATGTGAATGGTCTATGAATGGAAAAATCCAGGATTTGCAGATGACTGCCATGCGCTCATTTAGTGTATACGAGATATCAGGAAAGGACCAACATTTTATCAGACTAAAAGTAAAATACTGCAGCTGCTGTAAATTTCAAATAAAGACAGAAAAATACTCCATTCAGGAAGCGTCTTTGATTATCTTTAATTTGTACCTATGATGTCATTCATCATCAGTTTTTAACTTGGATAACTCTTACCGAGTGTTTGCTAAATCTACATCTTTGATTTGTTTCAAGAGATTTAATAAACAGTTCTATCATTATTCTCATTTCTTTTGCTAATTTGTTGCCTAATTTAAAGGTTACAAATGTTCATACTATGTCACTGTCAGAACTGAATGTGGAATGCTTCTAACCTTGTGCAAAGGTTGATGTAAAACAAAACAAACTTACTTTCTGAAAAATATATTTTCATGAGAGATACAGATGTGTTTTATTTGCTAGCCAAACTTTTTCTCTTTATACAGGCCTGAGAGTTACGTAATAATTGTAATTACGCTGCCATGTTAACTTGTAAGTGTGTCAAAAGCTCTGCCAGAAATCAAACAGTTAAGATTTTGAACAAACGTTGAACTTTTCCAGCATTGTTTTGTAGAGAATGCTGATAACCTTTTTCCAGGGGAATTTGATGTGAAAAGTGTGGAGCATATGAACTTTCTGCTAAGTGTACTGTTTAATCCATTAGGTTTTGGTGATTGCTCCAACTTAATTCACCACACAGGAGGCTATTTGGCCCAGCATGTTTGCGCCAAAAGCTCTGAAGTTCTGTAGAAGATTCAAAACATCAAGTCTTGTTTCTCTCTCCATAGATGCTGCCAAGTTTCTCCAGCCTTGTGTGTTTGTTTCAGATTTCCAACATCTGCAGTATTTTGCTTTCATCTGAATCCACTAATCTCAATTTTCAACTTTTGGTCCATGGCCCTTGGAGGTGATAGCAATGCAAGTCAATATCAGAAACTGTGTCCAATAATACAGTTCTTCGTATTGTCAAGCTCCAGTAGTATCTTGGAGTTAGATACCCTCAAGAGCTAAAACAAAATGAAATATCCAATAAACACAGTTAAGCAAAAATGCACACAAGATGAAGTCATTGGGATTTTAGGCATAGGGACTGATCACAGTATATCCCATCCAATACTACTTAGCAAGTATGGGCAGATACTACCCAGCTCCAAACGCTGCAGGCAATTGTGAATCAGCAGCAAGAGATCTATTTGAATGTCATTAGTATCCATCTTGCCTCATTGATATGCAGTTGCCACACATTGGGAGTTATCACTGTCTTGTTTCAGTGTAAAAGTCAGAATGGGCACCTGGTGACTCCAACTTGTCACTTACACCTCTGGAACTCCATTTTGGACAGTCACTAAAAGTCAGGTTATGCTGTATCGCCAATAACCACCTGGTTGGCAGATGACATGTGCCTCAGCACACCATGGCATATCTGAACCATTTACAATACAGCTTTCCAGTTGAATTCTGGACTTTGGAACACCCTGGCACCTTTTATTATAATTTTACTACAAGTCACTTTGCGCACAGGGACAGACACCCATTTCATAGACTAGACCAGGCTGCATCTCAGGGGTCCTCACTTTCTCTCTTAGCACTCATTTACTTTGAATCTATTTGATGCTTACAGCATCTTTGGCTTTTTGCACATTGCCACTTCATTCAGAACTTAAAGGCT
Source organism: Ginglymostoma cirratum (assembly GCA_024137785.1). Classification (NCBI taxonomy): domain Eukaryota; kingdom Metazoa; phylum Chordata; class Chondrichthyes; order Orectolobiformes; family Ginglymostomatidae; genus Ginglymostoma; species Ginglymostoma cirratum. Next base: position 13,330,159 of record JAHRHZ010000031.1, read on the forward strand.
CAAAGTAATTCTGTCAGGACTTGCCTTTTAGCATAAACACAAAGCCAGGAAGTTTGCCATGGTTGCCAGTTGTGATCCGTCACCAGGGCAGACATATTGCAATATCAATGTTACGTTTCCACCATGTGCCAGCAGCTTAATGCTGCAAACATCTGGCACGTGCTTCAACCAAATAGCAATGTCTCAAAACATAACAGGAGTGGTCCTGTCAGGTCGAGAGAGCGCGCCTTCGGTCAAGGGCAGTGTCTGTTATTATTCAAGAGACTTGAACACTGCCATTCAGCCATTTGTGCCAAGGTTCCATATCAGGTAGTGGGTCACACTTAGACTTGCAGGTCCAGCGCAACCATTCCAATACATGAATAGTAATTCAGTCAGGGAGCTGCAGAGATCAATCAGGGTCCAGTGTCTCATCAACTGGGAATGTCTGTTCCGTGGGGGATGAGGGCTATTGGCAATCCCGAGAGTCTACTTAGTGAAATTCAAGGTAGGTTATTAGAGGCCACTGCTGTAGTAAGGAAGTTATTTCTGGAACAGCTCAGCAGGCCTGGCAGCATCTGTGAAGGGAAAAACAGTTAACATTTCAGGTCCGGTGACCCTTCCTCAGAACCAGACCCAAAACATTAACTTCGTTTTCTCCTTCACAGATGCTGCCAGACCTGCTGAGCTGTTCCAGCAACTTTGTTTTTGTTCCTGATTTAGGCATCTGCAGTTCTTTTGGTTTTTATTAAGTTATTTCTGGAAATTGGAAGTAGCACGTTGGGATGGAGAGTGGATAACAATTGTGAAGAGGATAGAAGGATTGGAGACGATAGAACATTGGTATATGGTGGAAGTTAGTGGGGGAGGAAAAACCCAATAGTTACAAGGCCATCTTCAACAAGACATCAGTGCAGCATGATGTCTAAGCTGTAGGGCCAGGCCTCAGGGTCATGTCAATAAATGAAGTCACCAGTGAAAGAGTTGAATGGGAACATGTTAAAACTCAATATTGATGGGGTCAACAGAGTTTAAGGAGAAAGGAACCTAGAGGTTCACTAGAGCCACTTGCTGACCAGGCTGAGACTGTGACTCATTGTGATCAGTGTACCCTGGATGGTCTTCCATCCTCCTGCAAATTGTCAATAGTCAATGGAAATGGAGAATGGCTGTGAGCACACTCGAAGGATGGTGGAGTAAATGTTTTTTCTTCTGTTTGAGTATGTGGTCTTTACCTGCCAGTGGCATGAGGCCCGCTAAGGGGCTACTGCATGAAGCAGGCACATTCACAGGATAGGCTGAAGACATCTGGAACCATTAGCTCCCTGTATGTGAAATGCAGGCAGTATCCAACTGTGCGAGATGTTAATCCTGGTCACAAGTATCCTTCACCACGTCAGTACTCAGCAGGTAGATCACAGTCAGAGAGGCCGAGCTAATCTGAGGACAACTTAGAACAAGTCACCTGTTACAATTAACAAAGTCAATCCAATGTCTCAGGCTGCACAAAAGTAGAGCTGACTTCCTCCTCACCTTGTACTGTATTTGTCAACCTGTCCTTATATGGAATGCAGCCTTTCTTTGAATGTGGAAGACAAGGTACCAGTAATCATCCTGCACCTGTAATTTCCTGTATTTGTGGGGCACAGGTTGTGCTGCATTCAGAATAAATTGTCAAAGTTCTGTGAAGAGACATTTCATGACCCTTCTCAGAATCCTCTATGACTCACTGCATGGAGGACTATGATAAAGTGTGTTGTAAATGCTGACAGTTCACATTAAGAACCTGTTTTGTTTCTGATGTTCCCCACACAGTTTCATTGGAACAGTGACCAATGGATCTAGCCAGAGGTTACCATTGCTGTGACCAAAAAGTGCTACAAAGGACAACAAGGTGCATCAGCAAGCCCAGAATCAGCAACAACCTCCAGAGGCTGCTGAACAGCCTCCATAAGGAAATTATAGCTGAATGTTGTGACCATACAGTAGCTTATATAGGTATATTTTTCCCCTTTTTCTTTTTAAAAAGCTGAAGAATGTTGAGACAAAAGCACTGAGCAGTCCGCTCAAAGCCAATAAAGCGAGCAGCTCGAGGGGCCTTGGGGTTTTCCTTAAGAGTTTCAACAAGAGAAGCATCTGAATGGGTGGGGTCAAGCTCCCACAGAACCAGGTTTTTATTTTTTCAGTTTTAGCTTTCAGTAGCAAGTTCTGGGATCTTGAAGCTAGATGTGGATGTTCTTATTCCTCTCTCATCGAGAGAAAAGCTGGGGTTCTCTTCCTGTTGCTAGAATTACATGTGAGAATCTATTTTACTGAATTTGCCTTTGCCAAGGGTGTGTTTATGGAATGTTACCGCACTGGAACAGTTACTTATTACTTAACATAACTAATTATTTTGATTGTTACAGTTAAGCCAATTATATTTTTATTTTGTCTGTACTTTAATCATAATGAATAAAACTCATTTTATTCCAAGCCTGGTAGTTTGATCAATCAAATTTCAACTGGAAATCAACGCTTTACACTTAACCTTTAAAATAAGTAGTTAGGGACTAGACTTTCCTAGTATATTGAGGGGGTTTGGTCTGGTCCAGTCCATAATCTCCCCTCAGGTGGTGCATGGGGTATGGAGGTTGAGGGTTTCTCTTCCTCAACGCTATTTTCTTCCAATGAATGAGGTGCAGGGTCACTACAAACTGAGAATTTCCCAGTTCACTGTCATAGAACAACGTCATCTTCTGGAGTGGGATCTGTAACCTGAAGAGGTGGGTGAACATCCCATCCCAGTGGTTGCCAAAGTGACAGCTAGGCTAGTTTTTTTTTTAAGAAAAGAAACATCACTGACTGCTTCCAAAGGATCCTTTGGGGCCCTATGTAGGATCTCTCAATCCACAAATGTATCAAGGCTGTCATTGATGTTATTTGTGCCAGTTCAATCACATCATCGCATTTCCCGACAAAGTCGGCACTGCGGCCCCTCTTAGTTGGCTTTGCCAACATAGCTGGCTTCTACCAGGTGCAGGGACACTGCCAGACTGTAAATATGTTGCATTGACATCATGATGCAGTAAACTTCAACATGTACGCTTGTGGAACAAATATGTTTAAGTCATCCGTGATCCTCGGACCATGTATTATAAGCCTGTACTGGAAGCTGCCATGATGCTTTGACAAACTTCATGTTTCTGCTTCATGCCTCATAAGAATGGTCACTGGGAAACAAGGGATATCTCTCCAACCAGACCTGACGACTTCCTGCTGCAAGCAGACAACTGTAGGCGAGCATAATACAATGCTGCCCATTCTTCAACTAGGGCCATGGTGGAGCAGACAGTGTCCTAAAGATGAGAATCAGGTGCTTGGATCGATCTGGAAGAGCCTTGCAGTGCACATCAGTCAGTAATCCTAACATGCTGTGCCCTGCACAACTAAAACAGACAAAAGCAATGTGATGGACTCCAGAAAGCTGGGACAGTGGCAAAAGTCTTCTGAAGGGGACGATCAGGACAACGAGCAAGAAGAGCATCACCTTCAAAAGGAGAGAGTGATGCTACATTGCGTGCAGCAAGCCATTCAGAACTTCATTTAAACCCAGACAGGAGGAGTGATAATGCATTAGCAAAATATTTGGTATTGATCAAAAGCAGTTCCCGTTTGTTCTCAGAAGCAATGCAGCTTTTCTGTCTACTTTTTAAATTTTCACTTTTGCTATCGTTCAATAAAAAAGTGAACATTTTCAATTGTATGAAGGCTTTTCAGTATGTGATCTTGGAACAATGAGAAGATGTGATGCTGCACTGGGCACTAAAGAAAGAGTAGCACCGCCTTAGACAGGGTTTTAAGACAGGATGTGCTAAGGATGAGTTATCTGTGCAACTTGGTTCTTGTGGCTGCAATTACAATAATAGTGAATCAGGTAGGTGATGATTAAAGAGGCAATACATTTACAAATGTGAGCTTGTATTTGTATTGGAAGAGTCACCAAACCCTCAGAAGCTTTTCTTTCTCATCTTGACTATGTGCACCGAAGGGCTTTTCATGGCAGATATTACTCAACTTGGTGCAGAGTTGGCATTTAAATACGGCTCAAGCAATCTGGAAGGCCCTCACAGTGGCAAGCCTCCATCCCTGGCGAGTGTAAAATAGTGTAAGAGCAGCAATGTAGAGACATAGTAAACCAAGAGATCAGCAATAGAAAATGGAGAAAGAACTCTGTACACCTCAGAGAAAACCCCTCATGAAACTCCCTGAAATTGACAATTATTTGATTTCTGGTGAAATTCAGCTCAATATGCCTCATTTGCCAGCCTTACTGGTTTTTCCCTTTTGGACTTTAAATCTGACACCATTGGCGGATGATAGAGTGGCTCAGTGGTCAGCACTGCTGCCTCACAGTACTATGGGCCCAGGTTCGATTCCACCCTTGGGCAACCGTCTGCGTCAAGTTTACACATTCTCCCTGTGTCTGTGAGCGTTTCCTCCTATAGTCTAAAGATATGCAGGCTAAGTGGATTAGCCATGGGAAATCTGCAGGGTTGCAGTGAAAGGGTAGGGTGCTCTTCAGAGGGTTGGTGCCAACACAATAGGCTGAATAGCCTGCTTCCATACTCTAGCGATTCTATGAAAGGATCCAGTATATAATTAGGTGAAAAGTTGAAGATTGCGCTAGTAATCAAGATAACAGCTGCACTAAAATTTTTGTTTCCAAAGATCAACTAAGTGTTTGATTGGTATCTCAATGTGCAAATTTAACAGCAGTCAATACAACAGTTACTGATGCAATTTATGCCAAGTTAATCCACTTCATCTCCTTTCTCTGTGGCAAGGGCAGTGCTGCAGTTTGGGCAGTGGCCTTTACTGTCATAGCAGTTCCCACTGCAATTCAGAGTTCTGTACACTTCACACATTACTACAAGGGCCATATCATAACATGCATGATTCCAACAAAAAAAAAAAAAGTTCAAATGAATTCAATATGCAAGTCTTCCATGATCACTGATCCCCCTTTTCAGATGTTGGTACCAGTACCCTGGAATCTCATACGATGCCTCTACCCCAGAACTGTTGTGGCCCTGCTTCATTTCAATGGCTGAATGCCTGACTAAGGATAGTTACTGAGAGACAAGAACAATTGTCAATTTCTGAAGAAGGGTCTAGGCCCGAAACGTCAGCTTTCCTGCTCCTCTGATGCTGCTTGGCCTGCTATGTTCATTCGGCTCTACACCTTGTTATCTCTAATAAAAACACTTACCGTACTACAACCGTCACCGAATGCAGACTAGCACAACTGGGGCACCACAGAGGATTGGTGTATTGATAACGAGGCAACCGGTAGAGAATTATTTGAGAAAACTCATTGGAACCAATGGAGAGAAACTGTCCAGGAAACTCACTGAAATTGACTATTAGCTGACGTTCAGTAAAATTCAGCCCCTGGCTTTAAGTCAGAGAAAAAGAAAAATGGTCCACCCACTTCACTACCATGATTGTGCAGTCTCCTTGCAGCACTGAGGTCTATTTCTGAGAAGGCAGCTGTCAGGAGTGTGGGGAGGACAAGTAGTGTTGGGACACCCTGCCGATCATAGGGAGATTGCAGCAGTGCACCCTTGGCTGCTTTCAGTATTGGCAGAAAAGCCACAGCTTAGCACAGGAAGGAGAGGGCACCCCAATTTACTGTCACCACCCTACATGTACTCTACTAGGAGGGAGACCATGTTTCAAATAGCGGCCAAGAACAGTGTGGGAGCATATTGGGAGTATTTACCCAGAGTGTAGCACCATGGACTTGACTGCAGAGTCAAGAGAGGGCTATTTCACAAAGCCAAATCAAGGCAATAGAATTCATTTGAAAGCCACATCTCAGGCTAAACACACTACCCACGTCTCCCCCAGCAGCTCACCCTAATACTCCGTAGTCACCTTCAACAAACTGGGATTATACTTCACCCACACACAGCTTTGAAGCATACCAGCCACATGCACACAACCTCCACATAACATTGCATTGCTCCAGCACACTGACCCAAAGACAGTGATAGTCTTGTCAAAGAAGAGAGCGCAGGTTTAAAAAAGCCAGAGTACTGGAAAAATACGCAATTATACATTTGCGTGGCCTGGAAGAAATGGCTTTCAGAATGATGGGCAACTCTGTTATGGAGCCATGGCATCTAGTTCAGCATAGCCCAATCTGAATGACAGTTTGTTCTTTATTCACCTTCTGTACCAACTCATAACTCTATCCTGTAAGTTGCCAAGCAGATGTAGTGGCTGCAGATTGTCTGCTTTCCTGCCAATCCAACTTACATCAGTCCCAAAAACTATGTTTTGGTGCTTTCAGATAACTAGTAACTAGCTGCTCAGCACCTCCAGAAGCAAGCCGAAGGGGAAGAGAAGTGGAAAAAGAAAAAGATGCACTCATTGACCTAGCGCACTCAGTCAGCTACTCAACAATTGGCAAGGACAAACCTTAAAGCCCAGTTTATAGCCAGGATCTGGGTGTGTTGAGTCAATTGGAGGGTTTAGAAGCAACCAACACTGGAGGACAAGTCAGTTCATATGTTAAATCAGGGAATGTGAGATGATGTACCATTTTTGCCGTAGGGTCACATTTGAGATCCTCTTATAGGTGTAGGACATGAGACTGCTATTAAATTTGCACTTTGAGCTGTTTGGTTCACTGACAGGCCTGCCAGACAACTTACAGTTAATGTCTATAAGCACAGAGGGAACCAGCTCCACTTCACATCTCACAGAGCTTGGAGTCCATCCTTTCCACTGTGGAAGAGTCAGGCACCTCCATGGCAGCACAGCCAGACTGACCCACGATGGAACTTTCCCAGCCACCTTTTCAACTTCCAGAGCAAATCACATTGAGGGCTCCTGATATTTCTGTGCAGCAGGAGCTCATGCAGGAGTCATAAGATTCCTACTTGCTGTCATCAATGCAGATTCCCCTGTTCAATGGGGCATGCCGATTCACAAAGCAGTCCTAGTAAATCAGTGCTCCAGCAGATGCTAAAGATTGCAGAGGGCACAAAAGGCAGTATTACTGTGGCTCCCCTTCCACAGCTTGTGCTCCCCTCACTGCACCTCCAACAGTGACTTTGCTGAGACCTCTCAGCCAACTAGCTCTGACAAATGTTACACAAGCCAAGCTAGTGCGGTCTAAATCCAGTCCCCGAAAACCCAGAGCCATTCAAGGGCATTTTCCAAAGTTATCAGCAGCTTTGCACCAGTCAGCACAGTAGCAGTAGTTGTGCTTGAGGGCACAAGACCGGACAAACAACACAACATGACAATCATTCAGCATAGACAAGAACCTTTAAACATTATTGATGTTACGTGAAGGTTAACATTGGTCATTTTTCAAACGTGAAACAAGATCTTGTAAGGAGGTGGTGGATCTACAAAGGGGCAGGACAAAGATCTATTTAACCAAAACTAAGTGTCACTATTTCTCCTTTTCACTCAGTCTTGTTGCATTGATACATTTGATCAATTCCTCACTTTCCTCCTCCCATCGTATCCCAGGGGTACATAGCATACTACTACAAACTTAAAATCCTCCTCAAGCGTACAATTGAAAAACCCTCTCAGGGCAAAAATTTCCAAAAGAGAACTCACCTTCTCCTCTCTCCTCACAGATGTTTTTCTCTCTCTCTGCTTCATTTTCTCCTTATCCTGGTTATGCTGTAAAAGCAAGTTGCACTTTAGCACCTACTCAAATATGTACTAAAAGCTACATAATCATTCCTATCTTTCTGTAGTCAGCAAACACCTTCACACTCCTCCAGCAATCCCTTGCAAAACTACAGCTAATTTTGCTTGAGCACAAATAATTCAAAATATGCCAGCTGCAACTTGTTGAGTGGTCCTTTAATTAGCCCTAGATCAAAACCCTTATTGCTTGTTAAAACTTATTGTTTTCAGAGTGAGTAAGGTCCTTAATCAATTTTACAATATTCACATTGCAGAGTTCACATGATCTTAACCTTGGCTCCAGCCTCTTCATGCACAGGAAGGTGGGCTCCTGTGTGCATTGCTCCAGTTGACTGTTGTCACTTAGCTCGTGCAGAAATTAGCCAGCACTGCCTCCTTGCTGTTATAAACAGAAGAAGTACTATACGTTTGGAGTTTGCTCCCACTAAGTTCACTTATGATTGGTAATCTCTAAATATGAGGGTGAGATAGTTTCAACTTAGTAAGGAATTACTCTACCAGACAAAATGATTAAGATAAAGATTGCAATTAGTATTAAAGCTGTCAAAAAAATTACATATATTTATTGACATGATCATTAAGCAAATGGAGATGTGCCTTATTGCATTTGTCATCCAAAGTAATCAATTTAGCCTTTAGGCTAGTGATGCATGAGGCAAGATACAAATATTTGGACCGGACGTCATGGTCAGACGTGGACACTGACAAGTCTTCATCAAGGCTTTCATTGTCATTCATCTTTCCCTTCTGTTATCCTCACAATTGTTTCTCTTCTCTCATTCTCATTTCTCCCTCCACTGTCATTTCACTTTTTCAATTCTCTTTTATCGTCCCCCTCCTGTTGTTTCAGTCCCTGAACTTCCTTTTTGTTTTCTCTTTTCGTTATTTATCTTTTCCCCTTTCTTCCTACAGTCAGAGGGACCCTAGATATTTTAATTTTTTTCAGAGTTTTCATTGTTAGCAGCAGATGGGAGGCTCTGTGAAGAGGCAGCACTTAAGGCATTGGATGGGAGTTAACACACTGCAAGGTGGCTGTACATTACTTAAGACTTAAGACTTTATCTTTATCCTGGCTCATCTGGAGAGGTCTCACACTGCACATTTTGTGCAGCATTGCAATAAAATGTGAAAGAGGACAGATGAAGGTGACTTCCCGAAATATCAAAGCCACGTTGACCAAGTGTGGTATCAAAGAGCCCTAACAAATCTGGTATTAACTGGCATCAGGGGAACCATTCACTAGTTGGAATCATACCTGGCACAAAAGTAAACAGTTGGAGGTCAGTCATCTCAGCTTTAGGAGATCCCTGCAGGAGTTCCTCAGGGTAGTGTCCTCGGCCCAACCATCTTTAACTGCTTCATCAATGAACTTCCCTCCAGTGTAAGGTCAGAAGTGGGCATGTTCATTGATGATTGCACAATGTTCAGCACCATTCATGACTCCTAAGATACTGAAACAGTCCATGTTCAAATGCAACAAGATCTGGACAATGTACAGACCACGGCTGATAAGTGGCAAATCACGTTCACATCATGCAAATACCAGACAATGATCATCTCCAATAAGAGAGAATCCTATCGTCCCAGCTTGTCATTCAAAAGCATTACCATCGCTGAATTCCCTATTATAATATCCTGGGAGTTATCATTGATCAAAAACTGAACTGGACTAGCTATATAAATACTGTGGCTACAATAGCAAGTCAGAGGATAAGAATCTTGCAGTAAGTAACAACTTCTGATTGTTCAAACCTGTCCATTATCTACAAAGACAAGTTCAAAATGTGATGGAATACTGCTTGCTTGCCTAAATGACTGCAGTTCCAACAATACTCAAAATATTTGGCACCATCCAGGACAAAGCAGCCCACTTGTTTGGCACCACTCCTTCCACCACTGATGCTCAGTAGCAGCAATGTATATTAGCTACAAGATGCACAGCGGAAATACACCAAGTTTCCTTAAACAATACCTTCCAAACCCTCAATCACTTCCATCTAGAAGTACAAGGGCAGCTGATGTACGGGACACCACCACCTACTGATCCAAGTCAATCACCATCCTGACTTGGAAATACATCACCATCCCTTCATTGTCTTTGTGTCGAAATCCTGGAACTCCCTCCCTAAAGACATTGTGGGTCTTATGACATGATATGGACTTCAGCAATTCAACAAGGTAGATGCCCACCACATTCTCAAAAGCAACTAGGAATGGACAATTAATGCTAGTCCGACCAGCAATGCCCATGCCCCATGAATGATTTTTCTTTAAAAACTCCTCTACTTCCCGTAGTATCTGACTGATACAGATCAGCAAGTTGAAAATAGAAACGGAAAACATTGGAGATACACAGCAGGCTGGCTACAGCCGTGAAGAGACAAATAGAGTTAGTGCTTCAAGTCCAATCACCCTTCTTCAGAAGTTTAAACCCTGATCCATTCTGAATTAACTGATCTTGGTTGAGGCTATGGTAGGGATGGTACAATTGTCTGCAGAATCGTGGGTTGGAGGAGATCAGTCAGATGTTGTATTCGAAATGTGCGTGCACAGAATTTGCATGAAAATAAACCTAACTAGAACTACCTCCACAGTTTAATAGTTGGTCAACACTTAATGTTCAAGTTTTTTACGATATGGCCATTTGAGTAATGTACTGTCAGGTGACAAGTGATGTACACCAATATGGAGCTGATGCATTCAGCACAGCAATGGAGTAGCAGAGAATTGTGAAAATTGCTGGAAAATAATTGCCTGATTCCATCTTGGTTTAAATGTAAAAACTGGCTTCAATGATCTTACGCACCCTTGTCTTCACCCTTTACCTCATTCTTGTTTAGTATGGTCTTTGATCTCAGCAGTACTGTCCAAATTCCACCCCCTTCCCTCATTTCCGATTTTGACTTGATTAAATTCATTTGGATTCTTGTTCACTTTCCATAAAATACCAATACAATTTTCTGTGTGCTTTCTCCCCTGAAGTGATTCAGGGAATGTGATACGGTTTGGGTGAATATCTGCGGTGATTTTACGAAATCTGAAATGCCATTTCCTGTCCAACGAGTATGAGTGATTTTAGTTGGTGGAGTTTTTGGATTAAAACTCAAATCTAGATCACAAGAAAAAAAATTGTCATTTTGCTACTTGAATTATAACGTATAAAATCAATATAAGAGGGAGGTTGGAAAAGACAAAACCTGTCAACAAAAGAACGAAAAACATAAATGTTCAATATCCTCAGGATTTCAAGCGTGTTCGAACAAAGCATCTGCGATGGAGCTAATAAGAGGAATTTTGGATTGAATTTGTGTTTGCTGTGTCTCTCGACATGTTTGGATGAAAAATGAAAATATCTGTTAGTCTGATTCGTGCTATACAAGGGAAACTATAAATTATGTGATATAAAAATGTGTTGTTTATTTGGATAAATTACATCATAGCAGACTCTTGTCCAAAGAGAAGAAATTATTTTTGTGATTCATCCGACTATAACATTAATTAACAAGGAAAAGGTTAAACTTGAATCTTGGTGCAAAATTTCCATATCCCAGCAGAATCATGTTGGAACGATCAGTTCACAATGTGTCCTTTCATTTCTGAATCCTGGATTTCAATGTAGTTCAGACTGATTAATGCAAAGGCTCAAATGAAATCAGTTGGTTTATTCCTAGTTAACATTATTGAATGATTGACTGTCACATGTACCGAAATGCAGTGAAAAGCTTTGTTTACGAGCAGTACAAGCAGATCACAGCAAGCAAAGGACGTACAGATCAAAAAGATTAAGAGGCATACAGGTTACACTGCAGGTTACATTATTTGAGGCTAAAATCCATTCAAAAGTCTGATAATGGCTGGAAATAAGCTGTTCCTGAACCTGCTTGTGCATGTGTTTAAGATTCTGTATCTTCTGCCTGATAGAAGAGGTTATAGGAGATCATTACCAGAGTCTGATAGGTCTTGATGATGTTGGCAGCCTTTCTGTGGCTGTAAATAGAGTCCATGGCTGGAAGGTTGGCTTCCGTGATGGTCTGGGCTGTGCACACCACCTTCCGTAGTTTCTTATGGTCCTGGGCAGAGCAGTTGGCATACCAGGCTGTTATGCACAGTACACTTTCAATGGTGTATCTGTGGAAGTTTGTGAGGGACCTTATGGACATGCCAAATTTCCTGAGCCACCTGAGGAAGAAGAGGCGTTGTTTTGCTTTGTGACTGTCACATTTATGTGGGGAGTCCAGGACAGGTCATCGGTTATTGTCACCCCAAGGAACTTGATGCTCTTCAGTCTCTCAGCCTCAGTTCTGCTGATGTGGATGGGGGCGTGTTCTCCTTTTTTTCCTGAAGTTGATGATCAGCTCTTCAGTATTGCCAGTGTTAAGAGACAGATTGTTTTCATTGCACCATGTCACCAAGCCCTCTATCTCCCTTCTGTATTTTGATTCGTTGTTGTTAGATATCCGCCCTACTTACGGTGGTGTTGTCAGCGAACTTGTAGATGGCGTTCGCTTGGAATTTGGCTTCATAGTATTAAAATACATATAATTGTGTATTAACCTGGAAATATTATGTATAGCTATGTCACACCACATGAGGAAAAATGGGAGAAGAATGTGAATATGACATGAGTCAAACTGACCAGATTGTACTTACTGTATCTGTAAAACATGTAAAATTGATACAGTGACAATGTATCTGTAACCATTTTCTGGCTGAGGCCTTAAGTACTATCGTCATTTTACTTGGCCACCCCCACGTACAGCTGACTTATGAATGTAAATCCATACACACAAGGTGGTAGCTTAATAAAGATCTGTGCACAGAGGAATTTTGGTAGTGAACAGCTCTAAGTTTTATTTATACAGTACCTAAGACATGATAAAGCATTTCTGAGTACTTCACAGAAGAGCTAATAAAGCAAAAATACATACTGAGACACTTAAGGAGATAATCAGGTGGATATTGAAAAGCTTCATCGCAGAGGTAGGTTTCAAGAAGAGTCTAAAAGGAACAAAGAGAAGTGGAGAGGGACAGGGTGGCAGTTCTAGAGCTTAAGAACTAGGCAACTGAAGCATGGCCACCAATGAAAGAGTGGGAAATACCAGGGCTGCGCAAATAGTCAGAACGAGAGAAGGACATATCTGACTTTTGGAGTTGGCGGAAAGTCCAGGGACAGAGTGTTTCAAGGTCATGAAGAGATTTGAAAATAATTATGAGAATTTTGAAATGGAGATGTTGTTTAAACATGGACCATTGCAGATCACCAAGCGCAGGGGGGCAATGGGATTCGGCAGATGTAAAGGCATGAGCAGCAAAGATTTGGAAGACCTCAAAGTTTATAGAATGTTGAAGGTGCTGGGCAGTTCCAATGTGAATGTCAACTCCCAGTGGCAACAATTGATCTCAGGAGAAAAAAAATCCCAAAGAGCAGTGGATGCTGGAAATCAGAAACAAAACCAGAAAATGCTGGAAAAATTCAGCAGATCTGGAAGCATCTGTGCACAGAAAGCTTTTCAGATCCAGTGATTCTTTTTCAGAACTGATTGCAGCTAGGAACAGGTTGGTATACATGCCGAAAACAGGGTGGAGGGAGGAGGAAGGAGTAAACGATAGGTCGAGATGGAGCCCAGAAATAGAGAGAAAAATAGTTGGGCTGACAAAGGAATGGATTAAGGTCAGCCTGGGAGTGTCAATAGCTGCTAATGGGGACCACAGGTTGATGACAATTGGTTGTTAGTGATAGCAACCCATGTGATGACAAGACCTGGTGTGTGGGGTTTGGGGGAAAAAACATGAGAGAAGGTGCTCAGGCCATAAAATTGTTGAACTAGATATTGAGTCCCGAAGCTAGGCTATTGATTCTCCCAGGCTGACCTTTACCCATTCCTTTGTGAGCCCAACTGTTTTTCTCTCTTTCTGGGCTCCAACTTCACCTATCATTTATACCTCCCTGCTTGCTCTCCCACCCCATCTTTAGCCTATATACAAACCTTTTCCCTAGCTACAATAAGTTCAGAAGAAGGGTCACTGGATCCAAAGTGTTAACTCTGCTTTTTCTCCAGACTTGATATCATGAAGTGGAAAGAGTTTAATCTCCTGGGCTGGGGAGAGTTACATCTCAAGGAGTGGGTATTTGATCTCAGGGAGTGGAAGGAGTTCAATCTCAGGGAATGGGGAGGACAGTGATCCCAGGGAATGGAGACGCAGTTGATTTCAGTGAGGTGAGTTTGATCTTAAAGAGTGGGGTGCTTGATGTCAGGGAGTGAGGGGATTTAGTTTCAGGAAGTGGGAGGAGTTTTGTTTGGGGAGTGGGGAGTTTAATTTCAGGGGGCAGGGGAGTTTAGTTTTAGGGAGTGAGGGTTGTTTGACCACTGGGGAGAGTTTGCTCTCAGGACTTGGGAGAACTTGTTCTGAGGTAGTGGGAGGAGGTTGTTTTAATAGAATCATAGAATTCCGAAAGTGTAGAAGCAGGCCATTCAGCCCATTAAGTCCACACTGAGCCACCCAGACACCCACCCCCACCCAACCCAAACCCAGTAACCATTCATTTCCCATGGCTAATCCACCTAGCCTACATATACCTGGACACTATGGGCAATTTGGCATGGCCTATCCACCTAACGCACACATCTTTGGAATGTGGGAGGAAACCAGAGCACCCGGAGAAAACCCAAGCAAATTGCACACAGACAATCGTCCAAGGCTGGAATCGAACCTGGGTCCCTGGTCCTGTGAGGCAGCTGTGCTAACCACTGAGTCACTCTGCCACCCCTTTCAGTAATGGTTGGGATCGGGGTGGGTTTGAATTGGTGGGAGAGTGAAACCTCTAGTGCGGCTGTGACCAGACTGATTTTGTGAGCCTGGGCCAGTCCTTTCTTTATCCTGGCCACACAAACATAGAGTAAAATGTACATTGCAGCTAGGCACTTCCAGTTGGAATAGAATGAAGGCTCATCCAGAGCAGTCCTAACTTGGCAAATAGGGTCCTTTAAACATCTCAGAGCTCAGAATTGTGTATTTAGAGTGCCTGTTCTCTGATTTATGTAGGCAATTGACTGTCAAGTGGAAGACTCCAAGTCGGAGGTGGGAGGGGAGGTGGCACGTACAGCAAAATAATTCCCACCATTTTGGGGTCACAGCCACCTTAGGCAGAATTTCCCCGACAATGGGCTTAACTGGGGGTCAAACACCGACATTGTAGAGCAGTGACTTTCCATACAGGAATAGTAATTTGAAAGCGTGGCTGTCCGTGATCAGAACACAGGATTAACTGACTGAAAATCACTAATCATTCCATTAAAGTTCCTCTACAATGGTCAATTGCTGATTTGTTACCTTATTGGGCATAGGCTTCTTTTGTAATTGCCTCTTTATAGTGGTATGTTTTTGGGTTTTTTGAGTATATCAGTTACTTTTCAGAACTATTTGGCATCAGAGCTGAGACAGACAATGTCCTCAGTACATAGATGAATAAAATGAGTCTCACTGCAAAACAATCTGAAACACAATACTTCGCTAAAATCATAGACTTCTATGACAAAGATGGAGGTCTCTTGTCCCACCAAGCTTGTGCTGGCTTCTTGAAAGTTCCATCCAATTAGCGCTTTTTTACCACTCTTTTCCTGTAGCCGTGCAAGCTTTCCTGCTCACATATTTCTGTATTTCATTTTGATTTGTGATCCAGGGATGTTCCCTGTTGCTCTTCACCACCTCCATCCTGAGATCACCACACTCAGTACAAAGTTAGCCAAAACCTGGACGTCCCCAGACTGTGTAGCTTATAGTTCCATGCCAACAATCCAAGAACTGAGGGCCACTGCAAATACATACTTTAGGCCCCCAGATGATTTAAACAGTGATCTAACTTTGTAAAATTACCAAATGATTGCTTGCGCACACACAGCGTGAAGCGAGTCTGTACATGCGCGTCAAACGTAGTTTTCACCTTAGATGGGAATGAACTTTAAAAATAGAACAAACACAGAGCATATGTTAAGCATAATATCGTCAAATAAATGCATAAAACATTGTATGTTTCAAACCTCACTGCTCAATGTAACACTATGGAAACAAATGGGTTTAAATTTACACAAATGCCTAATCTTATGCTTAAAAATGTTTACGCCCATTCAAAGAATATCCACGATTCAAAATACAGAAAGATACGCTTATGTCACTAGATTACCAATCATTGATCCCATTCTATGATTAATGTTTGGGCTACAGTGTCTGATTTCTTTTACTGTCCTTTTATCCATTAAATTCTGCTGCAAGTACTCACATTGTATATTAGCAAAGCCATTGTGCAGTATATGTAACAGACATTAGGAGTCTTTAGTTTTATAAATCTGCTACCTCTTGCTGGGATATTTGTGATTCTATCCATTGTGTAAACTGGAGAAACACAGGAACGTTATAAAATTCAGTTCACCAAAACCATTCACAAACACAGCATTAACTTTAACATATAATGATTCATCACACCACTTCACTCAACGCCTCCATTCCATCGTTGCTAAATTAACAGACTGCTTATCCAAATAGATCAGCAGCAATTTCCTCCAATTAGGATGACTGAAAACATTGCTTTTAGACCCTGTTCCAAATTATGTCCCTTAGCTATATTGATGCCATCCATCCTCCTTGCAATGGTCTGAGATTTAAGCCAGTCTGTTTGAAACATTGGTGTCTACTTGATCCTGAGATGAGTTTTTGACCACATCAACATATGTAGGATTGTGCAAATATCCTCATCATCTAAAACACTGGACAAGACTCTGGACTTTTCTAATATCGAAAATGCTGGGCAACATCCTGAGCTCATGGTGCAACAATACAGCACAGAGCCAGAATGATTTCTGTCTGGGATTATTGTTCACTAATTTACCCCTCCATTCTAAGAGAACAATCGATCAAACCCAACACTCTGGATTGAAACTAACTGTTACACCTCTGGCTACGCAACACAGACAGTAATGGAGCCTCAGAGATACTGGACATTCAACTTCAATAAAAAAATACATTCACACATACTCTGTACTATCAGGAAGAAAACTGACACCAGAAACATGATGGCAACACAGATTTGAGATTCGTGGGGCACACAGTCTGTATAACTACTAGTCCTAATCTTACCTGAGGGAGTGCCCTCTTCAACAACAAGCTTCTGCAGAAACAGTTCTGAGGAAGCGTCCCTGGACCCAAACATTAACCCTGATTTCTCTTCACAGATGCTGCCAGACCTACTGAGCTTTTCCAGCAACTTCTGTTTTTGTTTTTTGCAGAAACAGATTTCCCACAGGCTTCCAGGCCCAACAAACAGCTTCAGAACCACAGAGGCTGAACAGAGAAGCTGAACCAAGGGCATCATCACAACAAAGATCATCCGACAGGGGAGAAGCCAATGACGCAGTATCCAAACAAGAGCTTCCAGACACAGACCTGTTCCGAACCGAGCGGCAAGAATCTCAGCAACCAGATGCACTTTAAAACTATGTTCTCCTCATGTGGTGAGCTTAAATTCCTGAGACCCCAAGGTTTCCCCAGGGAGGGGAAGGTGGCTGGCGACAGTGCAGGGACCCAAATGGTAGGAAGCCTGATTAAAGTTTCTGTGATTGAAACTACTATTTAGCTTCTAATAGTGTTTAACCTGTTTTTAATTTAATACTGTATTTAATTACTGTTCTTTATACAGTTGATTGTGTCAATTTCATTGTTTATTACATTTGCCTTTATTTCTTGTATTATACTTACCTTTTGTGTATAATAAACATAGAGATTTGTTTGCCCTAAAACACCCGTCTACTGCCTTCTTCATTTCACATTCCCTAAGTAAGTCCAGTGTCAAACTGTTTAAAAATCAGCAAATTACTGATCGCAAACCAGAACGCTACACATACAAGAACACTTATTCCCAGCTCCCTAACTTCACACAGCTTTGTCCCTCTATCAGCAGCAAATGAACTGACACTTTCATTCATGACTTAATTGTATCTAGACTCAACTATTCCAGTGCACTTTGGGGTGATCTCCCTTATATTCCATGCTCTGTTAACCAGAGGTTATCTTAAAATCCAATGCCCATGGCTTAACTCACACCAAGTTCCATTCCTCTGTCACCCCTCAGCTTACTGACCTCACAAGCAACATTTTAGAATTATTTTCCTTGTTTTCAAATCCTTCACATCTCCCTCTATGCAATTTCCTCCATTGTGGACTCATTTAACACTTGCCTCTTGTGGGTCTCTAATTTTAGTTCCAACACCATTGACGGTATGTCTTCAGTCATCTCGGCTCAGAGCTCTAGAATATCTCCTTACAACTCATCATCTCTCTACTTCACTTTCCTTCTTTAAAGCACTCCTTAAAAGCTCCCTCTTTGACCAAGCTTTTCATTACCCAAACTACTTTTTGTTGATGTACCTATATGATACATTTTGCTTCATAATACACTGGTGAAGCAACTTGAGGTGTTTCATTAAAATAAAGGTGCTACATAAGTATAGTTATTGCTGTTGTTATATCATATGCCATTCTTCTATATGTACGTAAAAACATTCTCAGATACGAAATTCCCATAGATTTGAATGAACCGCTTAGATCCATCCCTAACAGACCCAACGGTTAAAGGCAAGAATTTCTTTTTAAAAACACCTGGAATAAGTTGTTTAAAAAAGCATACCTTGAATTAAAACTGAAAATCATAATTAATTAATGGTGACCAGACAATATTAGCATTCTATGAAATCCCTTAACTAAAACACAACCTGAAAGCTCACTCACAGCTAACTTTTTATCATTCTGTGTACTGAACATGCAAGTACTCAGTTGAATGGTTTATTTAGTAGGGGTATCAAACTTAAGCTTCTTTAAGAGTTTCATTCAATATTTGAGTAGGTGTAATTGGACAGAAATGAAAGCAAGCGATCCCAAGAGGTTTTTATTTTCATTTTGGTCGTATGAGAAATGGAGAGTTCCCATATATAGATAAAGTTAAATAGAATTTTATAGCACATGAGTCTGCTCCCTTCTTACTTGATTTATCAAGATATTCTTCTGTTCTCTCCCTAATACTCTGGGCTAGCTCTCTGTTGAATTCATTTTTGTTATTTCCTTCTCACACCTCCATATAATAATAATTGCATATGCTTCCCACTCTTGGTTAAATAGGCTTCACCTTAATTATATACAGAATTTGATTTTGGATATCTCATATTTATGGCCCCTAATTGTAGAATCTCTTTAAGTAAGATTATGTGCATATGAACATACGATTCAAAAACAGGGACTTACCTTTCATCCCTTACAGCCTGCTCCACTGTTCAATAAGATCATGGCTCATCTGAATGTCACCTCAAATCTACTTTCCCACCAATCCCTGATAATCTTTCAACCTCTTTCTTATGAAAAATCTAATCACCAATCTAATATAAATCTAATCCACTAACTTGATTAAAAATACTCAAAAATTTACTTCCACCACAGCGAGTTCAAAAGACTCACAATCCTCTGAAACAAAAATAAATTGTCTAACCAATGTTATAAATAGGCTACCCCTGATTTTTAGAAGTGACCCCTAGTTGTAGATTCTCCCATAAAAGGAAACATCCCACACACATTTACCCTGTCAAAACCCTTCAGGATTTTGCATGTTTCAGTTAAATTACCTGTTATTCTTCTAAACTCAAATGGATACAAATTGAGTCTATCCAAGCTTTCACTGTAAGACAATTTGCCCATTCAAGGTATTAATCTCATAAATCTTCTCTGAACTGTCTAAAACACATTCACTTTCTTCCTTAAATACTGTACATAATACTCCTGGTGCAGACTCACCCGGAATCACTAAACAAGACTTTTGCATTCAATTCCCTGTGCGATGAATGATAACATTCTATTACCTTGTACCTTTCATGTCTTCTAGGAGAAACAGAGTAAAGTCAACAGTCCCACAAAGCCATACGTTTAATGGCCTTGAATGTAAATCAGAGAGAGAGGACTGAAGCGTCACAGTGGTCAATTTTCCAACCCACGGCATCTTCATACTGAGCTCCCTATGCAGTAACATCAGATCATTAGCATGAACAGCAGTGGAAAACATTGTGCTGATCGGGCCTACCATACTTGTAGAGTCAGCAAGCAACTTAATTCCCAGGTAGAACACATGGGTGACAGTCATAAATCACATTATAATGCATGAGATAAACCCCATGCCTTTGATCATGATTGCATCAGACGTCAGAATAAGGTGGGCACCTATGGTGACTATCCTGTCTCCTTGTGAGGAAGGGACAGTTCCAATGGCTAGTGCAATGGAATGCAGATCGGTGTGTGTATCCAGTCGATTCTGAGAGTCTTGTAACTGGATTGCCATGGCAGTTGCCGATCTGTCCATGGAGTCAGACAGATGCTCACATGCCAGAAGGAGCAAGGACACAATAGTGTTCCTGCAGTCCTGCAGCCTTTGTGTCAGATTGCCCAACGACCCTGAAGAGCCTGCCTGCTGCTCCTGTGTCTAGCCATGCATTTGACTGAAGTCATAAAAGGCCAACATCATGGGGTCCTCTCCTGCTCAGGGTGAATGGGTTCCTGGTCTCTGAATTGACCTGAGTCAACGAACTTTCGTGTTTCTTCCTGGACCAGCTGTGAAGTCATGGCAGTGAAGTCTGGCCAGAATGTGCTCTTGTTTCGCCTCTGGATCAAATACCCACTGAGGTGCCAGCATCTGAGCTGATAAGGGGTGCAGTCTTGCCCATGCATTCTCTGAGGCATCTGTGCCAACTTACTGAAAGTTAGAGGAGGGAATATCCACAGGTCTTAGCCTCTTGAAACCATGCAGAAGCCATTGGCCCCTGCAGGAGACAAAAGAAAAAATGCTTCACAAGTAAGTGAGAAAGGTTCAGGCACATTAAAAATTCGCACTGGGGATAACGGGACAGTAGCACAGTAATGGACAATGCTTCTCACATGTTGACAATACATGGATGTTTTGGCATCAGCACAGAAGCAATCCCAGTTTTTGCCCATGACAGCCAGGATTCTCTCTTCATAGGGAGTGGGGAGGTGAATGCCAGACATCCCATCACCTGTTTTGGCTATTCAAGCCAACTGTTTGTGCTGGTGCAGTTGCAGGATAGATATTGAGGTGTCCCAAGTGAGACAGTACGCAGCAAACAGGGCAGACAAGGTTAATACAATAGGCACTGCTTGAGACCAAATGAGGGAAGATGGTGCAGGCAATAATGAAAGTGGTAGAGTGTGAGCCTTGGTGGGAGGTGGTGTGCAGTAACAGAGACAGAGTAATTGGGATATAGAAGAGAGAAGACCGTGTCACTTACGTCGAAGCAGAGAAGGTCTTTTTCCTATTGTGCTGAGCATTCCTCTGGGTCATTGAGGCTACACTGACCCAGCTTTCAACCGCGACCCAGACTGGTGGATTCTACGGTCATGGCCCCCTCTGCTAGTCCTGATGGAAGAGGACATGTATCGAGCCATCCTCCCCTGAGCCAACCTCATAGGAAAGAGGTTGGGAAGACAGTCAATTCACCTTCACCATGTTGATGCACATGTCTAGTTGATTTCCCTGTATGTGATGTTCCCCTATTATATAATGATCAGAAGCAGGTCTCCAGTGGGCACTGGGAACAGGGTAGTAGTGACCTAGAAAGGGTGTTTAATGGCATACTGGTAATAACAAGTAAACTGTGTAGCCTAGTGGTAAACAGAGAGGTAAACAGGGTGAGAGAATGGGGTTGTGTCTGTGAAGGTTGTATCTGCAACAATGCCTGCTATGTACTCTGAACAGTGTGGCTTTGTGGCTGCCGAGCAGTTATGTTGGTGGTGAAGGTCAACGGTGAATTGCACCTTGAGCTGGTGCACAGCTGCATGGGATGCCAGTCTTTTGATGGAAATCTGGTGAGTGACGAGTTGTTCTGGGAATAGCACGTAGTAAAATAAGGATAAAATCGGGAATTACAGACATCCTAGGGGTGGGGTAGGCGGTTAATGAGATGTGTTTGGTAAGATTCGCCAAGAAATCTCACTGAGACTCACCACAAAAACCCATCCAAAAAGCTCAACGTAACTTAGCCAAAAAACTAAGATGCAGCACAGGTTACAGTAGGTAAGCATTAATCTGTCTCCTTCGAGTGTTCATGTCCAATTGCTGTCTGAGTTTCTTCCAGAGAGATAAAGAAAGAGAGTGAATCGCTGTCTAGCATGTTGCATTCTTCCTCTAGACTCTCTCAAATCCACCCACTCAGTGTTATTTATACTATGTGATATGTAGCTCCACAACATCATCAGAAGATAGCTCAAGGGTCCTAAGTTCCTTATACAACACTAACTTCCATCCAGGATCCAAGCTTATCTTCTTTGTTTTTGCATCTGCAGTCCCAGCAGCAGCTACCACAAACGCCGGCATTGCTGGAAGCGTTGAAGCATTCAGTCAATCATTTGACCAGCAGGCCAGAGGGTGGAAATGCCTCCTCGGTGAAGGGTAGAAATCCAACTTGCAAGCTGTTAATGCTGCCGTCTGTGTGCTTTAGCCACAGGAATGACTTCTTCGAGGGTTGGTCACCGACCAAATTTTCAGTCGGTAGGTCGATCATCAATGATCATCTTATTCCTGCTCTTGGCTGTATATTCATAGGAATATTGGTAAAACTTGTCTTTGCGTGATGCCGTAGAATGGGTTGTAACAAATTTCAATAGAAATAAAAATCAGAAATAAAGAGGTGACAAATCACTTCCATCTATTTTAAACTATCCCACATGGTCAAAATATCCTCATGTCTGTGAAATAGATTAGTTTTGTTGTAGTATGAGTCTGAAAATATTAATACTTGATTGAGTGCAATGTGCAACACTCACTGAGATGTTGTCATCAGGACTTGGATGGGAGCGTTAAGGAGTGTCCAATGTAGGACAGAGCTAAGGCTATGTCCTGTCAATAGTCTTTGTAGGTATTTTCCTAATCAAAAACAAAGTTGCTGGAAAAGCTCAGCAGGTCTGGCAGCACCTGTGGAGGAGAAAACAGAGTTAACGT
>JAHRHZ010000031.1:13353299-13376519 GCA_024137785.1 Ginglymostoma cirratum
AGGGTCACCGGACCCGAAACGTTAACTCTGTTTTCTCCTCCACAGATGCTGCCAGACCTGCTGAGCTTTTCCAGCAACTTTGTTTTTGTTCCTGATTTACAGCATTCACAGTTCTTTTGGTTTTTATTTTCCTAATCAACCTGTTCAGAGAGATTATTATGGACCTCTGGAGCAGGTGGAACGTAAACCCAGGCCTCCTGACTCTAAGTTGGAACACTACCAATGCACCACATGAGCCTTCAACAATCTTTGGTGATATTTTCCTAATCAATCTGTTCAGAGATGTTATTACACATCTCTAGAGCAGATGCGTCCCAAACCCAGACCTACTGGCACAAAGGGAAGGTCACTACGATTGCACCACAAGAGCCCGCAGTAATCTTTGTAATAACGTAGAGACTGTTCTTATATGCTGTAAATCATTGCAGGCAAACAATACACACCTTCTTATTTATTCTACAAGTCTCTTCTCTTTAGACGGAAACTTTGTTACTTCGCACACAATCAGAATTAATGAGGTACATAATAACTAAAATTTTGAAATTTTAAAATCTCCAGTATTTCACATTCGTGAAATGAGATTTTACACTTTTTATCTTGCCATTTCTAGTTGCTTAACTATCATTAACAAGTAAAAGTAATTTAAAAGATACTCATACTGTTATTACTCAAATTGTTTTCCTGTGATGCACTTAATGGACAATTAACGGGCAAAAACCTCGTTGAAATTTGCAAGGAACTTAAAGGTGTGGTGCTATTTCCATCAAGCCATAAAATGGCAGAAATTTGCCAACAACTTGTGGCAATTCACAATTCCCTGGACATTGCTTCCTTGGCCTGAAATACTAATTCACCTTCACAGCAATAAGGATGAGTCCTACGCATACTCCCATTTATCTCGTGTACTCCAACCCAAGGCCTAGAAATAGTATTCTTTGTTGCAGTAGCTAAAACCTACCACAAGATGGTGGAAAAGTTGCCTTTCAAATACTTGCAAATAATGTATGAAACTACTGAAGAAGATATGCTCTACAAGACACAAGTATTTATAAAAACACTCATCATTCAGCTAGCTAATGTTATGAATTTACATTTATGGCTTATACAGTGATGAATAGAGAAACAGTTAGCTCAATTGGCTGGACAGAAAGCATATCGATCAGATTCATGACAACAGTGTGGGTTTCGATCCCTGTCCAATTGAAACAGATTCAGGAGCTGCCTCCTTACCTTAGCTAGAGTAAAAAGCATGCCATTTTGCCATGGTTCAGTGAATAATTGTCAAGAATTTTATAGAATGATAAAATCCCTACAGTCCATCGAATCCGCACTGAGCATCCAAACAGCATCCCACACAGACCCACGCCACCCCGATCCTGTCCCTGTAACCCTGCATTTCCCATGTCTGATCCACTTAGCCTGCACATTCCTGCACACTATGGGCAACTTAGCATGGCCAATCCACCTAATCTGTGCATCTTTGTGACTGTGGAAGGGAACTGGAGTACTTGGAGGAAATCCACACAGGCACAGGAAGAACATGAAAACTCCACACAGACAGTTGCCTGAGGATGGAATCAAATTCAGGTCCCTGAGACTGTGAGGCAACCGTGCTAACCACTGTGCTGCCCTTAAGAAAGGAACAGGAGTAGGCCATTCATCCATTCAAGCCTGCTCCATCATTTAATATGATTATGGGTGATCATCCAACTCAGTGCCCTGTTCCTACCCTCTCCCCATACCATTTGATCCCTTTAGCCCTAGCAACTATATCTAACTTATCGTTGAAGGCATTCAACGTTTTGACATCAAACTTTTTCCACAGCAGAGAATTTGACAGACTCGCCATTCTCTGGGTGGTGACTCAACAGCATCAACAATCTCTGAAATTTCCACAAGTTGGATTGAAAAGTTATCATTATTGTCATCACAACTAAAACATACATGACTGAAGCTATTGTGCAATGGCTTTAGGGCCCTGCACAACCTTACAATGAATGTCATGGAGTTGCATTATGCAGGGTATAAATAGAACAGTGTAGATGGAATTAGTCAGACAAAAAGTTGATAGATCAATGGCGGAGAATCGTTAGAATGTAGGCAAATAATCTTTTAACAATGAAGCAATAAGGTTTAAACCTGGTATATCTGAGATTACCATGCATATATTGTAGATTATGTTAACATGCAATACAGGACTTCTATACCAACCTAAGCTTGAAGATAGTTCTTGTTTTGTCTTCTTCTTGATCATTCTGTCTTAAATCCAAACTCTCAGGTGTTGCCTTAAAACCACTCAAAGAATGACGGTGGCATTGACGACATACACTGCCTATAAACTATGGCAGTATTGAAATTCAAAAAATAGAACTGAAATTGCCTGGAGACGAATTCCAAAACAAGAGTCAAATTTCCACTGTGAATGCCTCCATTCTGTCTGCAAGGACAACCACAAACTTTCAGTTCCTTGTCAATTTAATTGTCAACCTTACTCTCGTGCTGGCCTTTCTGTCCATGGCCTGTTACAGAGCTGCAGTGAAGCTTCAGTGGTTCCAGTGAAAATCAGTGCAATCACAAGAAGAACATCTTGTCTGTCAATTCAACATTCTACAACCATCTGGAACCATTGTGTTCAGCAACTTTAGAGGTGGGAGGAAAAGGAGAATTCTCCATTGAAAGTCCTGCCCTTGATGGTTCTTCTGTAATGATACTGATTTGCTACAACTGTGCCTATAACAAGGTCTGTCCAATTTTCTAAGCAGGTAGATATAGGGCTGCACTTATTTATTTAGTGCAATACTGCTGCTCTTAACAGGGTAAGGCAGTCCTCCCAGTGGCCATGTGGGTCATTGTCATCCTCAACATTTAATGGTCTGATCTTTCCAGGTGGTAACAGGAGACATTACAAATATCTAGCAATAGGAGTATCCAGAAGATGAAGTAGGGCCCATGCACAAGGCCTCTTCTCTCAAGAGGCAATGGCCTAGTGGTATTATCACTAGACTATTAATACAGAAACCCAACAAACGTTCTTGGGACCTGGGTTCAAATGCCGTCATGGCAAATATTGGAACTTGAATTCAGTAAACAGTCTGGAAATAAGGGTGTCTTGACGGACAGGTTGGGTGAGTGGGGAAAATCGATGGCAGTTGCAGTATAATTTGGATAAATGTGAAGTTATTCACTTTGGAAGCAAAAACAAGAAGGCAGATTACTACCTGAATGTCTATAAACCGGGAGAGGGGAATATACAGTGGAACCTGGGCATCCTTGTGCACCAGTTGCTGAAGGTAAGTATGCTGGTGCAGCAGGCAGTAAAGAAGGCAAATGGTTTGTTGGCCTTCATTGTGAGGGGTTTCGAGTACAGGAGCAGGGATGTGTTTTTGCAGTTTTACAGGGGCTTGGTGAGGCCACGCCTAGAATATTATGTGCAGTTTTGGTCTCCTTTTCTGAGGAAGGATGCTCTTGCTCTTGAGGGAGTGCAGCGAAGGTTCACCAGGCTGATTCCAAGGATTGCAGGACTGACATATGAGGATAGATTAATTAGGTTAGGATTGTTTTCGTTGGAGTTCACATGAATGAGGGGGGATCTCATAGATACTTATAAAATTCTATAAGGACTGGACAGGGTAGATGCAGGGAGGATGTTCCCGATGGTGGGTGTGTCTAGAACCAGGGGTCACAGTATGAGGATTCAGGGTAGACGATTTAGGATGGAGATGAGGAGATAATTCTTCACCCAAAGAGTGACGAGCCTGTGGAATTCATTACCAGAGGAAGTAGTTGATGCCAAAACATTGAATGTACTCAAGAGGAGACTAGATATAGCACTTGGGGGCAAATGGGATCAAACGTTATGGACAGAAAGCATGAACAGGCTATTGAGTTGGACGATCGGCCATGATCATGATGAATAGCAGAGCAGGCTCGAAGGGACGAATGGCCTCCCCCTGCTTCTATATTCTATTTTTATATGTTTCTATGACCATGAAATGATTCTCAGAAAAACCATCTGGTTCATTCATGTCGTTAGGAAAGGAAATTTGTTATCCTTACTCGATCTGGCCTATATGTGACACCAGACCCAAGCAATGTGATTGACTCTTAAGCCCTCTGGCCAATTAGGCAATAGATGATGGTCTAGCGAGAGAAGCCCACATTCCATGAGCGAATAAAACAAGACTCTAAAGAAGGATGAAAGAGTTCATGGTTTTGAAAGGATAGTGGGATTCCTGAAGTTGCAGGGCATCACTTACCGCACCCATGTGGATCTATGGGCTTCCCTATATCAACACGGCTACCACTTCATTAATGTGTAATTGGTGCGCAATCATACCAACATGTTTATCTCAATAAATGCACAATATTCCAATAAATGGAGTTTCAGAATGCCATTCATGGTAACAGATGTTAATCAGGCTCAGTGCTCACTCCCAACAAGACCTAGGACCAGATGGAAAAGATGACATGTCATCAACTAACCCTTACCACCACCAACTCTGCAACTCTAATCCATGCAATAATGGGACTTAACTCATGAAACACCAGAAAACTGTCGTGCCTGACCAGCAACGTTTAAATCTTGGCGCATGTGCAGGAATCAAATCCGAATTTTCTGCTACTCTGATGCTACATTTACATTTCTGCACCCCAACACGTTGGGCACAATTCCAAGATGAAAGTGATTATTTTAGAGTAGTGCCATTGCAGCCCCACAAGCAAATATTGCTCACGCTGTTTCGAGTAAGAGTTGCTAGGTTACAGAGAGCAGCTGTAAGCTGTGGGTCAAAATAAAATGATACAGTTCTATGATTTTGCCTTCAGCTAAATAAACCCAGCACTGAATATTACTCTTAGCTGGAGATTTGAATTCCATCATCAAATGCTCCTTTCTTATTCATATTTAATTAAGCACCCAAGAAGTTTTTCCTCTAAACATTTGTAAAAGTGTCTTGGTCTGTATATTCTGATAGGTGTGATAATAGGAGTTAATCTCAATGAAGCACCTGGGTCTCCAGGAATGCTAGCCATTCACACCCATTTGTGAAGGGCATTAGGCTGTTTGTATTAAGCACCAGTTTTGCTTTTGTTATGCTGAATAAAGAAGCTCACATTCCCAGTCCCGTAGAATGTGTTGTGATGGGATAATCAATAAATTACTCAGTGTGGTATCTGGGGGTCCAGAAGTGCTCAAACCTATCGATTTACTTTGAGACAGGAGCAATGCCACGGAGGTCTGGTGAAGGCACAATGTTTGTTCCACCTCAGCAGCCTGAAATAAAAGATCAAAAGTGTGTGAGAATTGCTATTTGGAGAAGGGTAAAGGAGGAACAGGAGCAACCGTGTATAACAAATGCAGCTTGCAAATCAGTAGTCAACAGCAAAAGAAAAACAGTTCAGTATTGGGAAATGAAAATTGCAACTCATTTGCATACTCAGAATTGGGTCAAAGGAATTTTGGTGAGAACTTTTCTCCATGCTTTGAAACTCTGCTTCCCCTTCACCATCCCCAGAATGAACACAAAGTTGGCGAGATGACAGTCTCTTGTAGAAATCTCATCAGTTGCACTTAGCATACAGTTAGAATAATTCAGATACATTCGCAAGATTAAGGTTACATTAAAGTTATTGGTCTAATTGATGAAAATTACTTCCATGATGGTATAACATATGGTACTAGACTTACCGGAAACTAAACTGGATGTAAGTATTTAGACTTTCTATTGCATATGAATACAGAAAATCGATGTGTAAGTATTCAGGGTAAGTTAGATTAATTTAATATTTATTCAGTATTACAATCTGCACAATTTAATTGTAAGGTACCAGCTGCTAATAAATCTTGTTGACCATGAAATGTAGTTTTTAATATATACACAATATTACCTGATAACATGAAGAAACTAAATTGTTATATCATCATTCAACCAATTTGGGAAATTGCCTTGTAATTTAACCACGAACCCAATCATATTCCTGTCAGAAACAGGCCAAACCACAAGAAGTAAGCGATGTGAATTTGTACATTTTATACCATCTTCAGAATGTTGCAGGGGGGTAACATATTGGGATTGAAATTACTTATTTTCATGATCCCAAAATTAATTCTGGAGAATTTTTAGTTTAGCCTTCTATCTAACTTGTGGTCCTTGACAGAAATTTTTAAAAAAATTTCGTCATGGATTGCCATCCCCACAGCTCATCAGCTCAATGGTGTACTTGAAACTAAAAATCAGAAGTAAGTGATTGAAATACATTGAAGTTGCTTTTCACTCCCTTTTTCTGATGTTAACAGTCACAAAAGAAGATGGTAGACCAAATACAGCAGGGGACAAGGATGCTGGCATCTCCTCTGTTCTATAGAGAAGATGGTTCTGTGCATCATGGCACTGGCTGTATAATGGACAATAAAGCAACACATATCACTAAGGATATTGAGGATAGTGATACCTTCCGGTCTTAATTAGCTTCTCAGCTCCCAGTTCAGCTTTCTAGCACGGTGAGTAAACTGCTAATAATGCATCCTGCTTCCCAAATCTAAACCTCTTTTCTCCCACTCCAACCGTTACCTTTCTATTTTTAGATTTCAAACACTCAAGAACTGCCATTTCCCCAGCTGCAGACAGCAGCCTCATGTGGAACAGAAAGATCAAGAGACACCAGAGATGAAGAGGTCCTACCAGTTGATCTGATACTTGACTAACACAAATACCAGTAATGCTCGTATCCTGGATGCTACTTTAGGCTGGAAATCAACACAATCAGTATATGGTGAGGAACCGCTTTTATTCAGTTTACCTGAGAGTAAGGTGGGCGACAGATTCCACTACCAAGGCTCAGGTGATTACTTCAAGTCGGCCATACAGAGGATCTCGCTGAATGGGTATGCACACTATTGGGTGCATGGGCTAACCTGTCAGACAGCTTTCTGCCATTGTCAAGGATCAAGGAGGATTTTATGGCTCTACGTCGTCAAAGGGCACTCTACGGAGCTGCATCATCTGCTCTATTTCCCTGCCATCCTCAGAGTCCAAGCGGCATTGTCACTGCATTCACCTTACCTGTTGTAGCCTTTGTGTGTATAGCTCATCTATTCCTCCGGCAAACTTATGCACAAGTGGTACTCCTTAGTTAACGCAGCAACTTATCCAATGTATTCAAAAGCACACACAAGTACTTTCAGGCACTTCCTAGAAGTTCCATAAAGTTTATTTACCTGCAATCACGATACCTTGCCTTTTAGCTGATGACACCCCGTGCTAATTTAACAAAGTTCTCTATTTCCCAATAATGAAGGCGCTACCCAATTTTTGTATCCTGGCTGTCATTACTATGGATCATACCCCTGCATTATCCATGGATCTTCAACAACAGTTACCAAGGCAACAGCACCCCAGAAATGAACATTATAGCAAAGCAACAGCGGACAACAACACATATACATACTATTAGGAAATCTACACAACTTAAAGATTGTGTGTGCAATGCACGTCCAGATACAGATAAAAAGGGTCTGCCTTCCCTGTTAATCACTACGCTCTGTTAATGAATGAAAATTTTCTTTGTGGCAGTGTATATTGTATAAAAGTTCCGCGACTTGTGTTTGTAACTCTTAGTGAAGTTGGCTAGCCTGCCATTGTCATGTGACTTCTCTTTCTGTTGTACAGTGCAGTCTGCAGAAGCCTGGAGATTGCTGGGTTTGGGAGGGGCTCAATCAACATTGCACGTTTGCAGTGCCAACAAATTTAGGTGAGACTGATTTCTGTCAGAGAAGCACTGAAGTTTAAATTCCATTCAGTTTCAAAATTCTTGGAATGGACAATGCAAATGACAGGTATAGAGGGTATAAAGACCAGGATGTGAGACTTTAGTTTGTGGAACAAGGTGTAAGAAACCAAGCAAGAGTGCTGCCAGTAAACCTTGTGTCTGGGACAAAGAACATGGCATGATGGCCTTGAGTTAATGCTTAACTATTGTTCCGAGTATATTGTGTGCTTCTCCGGTTATCAGTTATCTACCCTGTTATTTCATTTGAAAACACTATCCTTGCTGCCCAAGTACAATCAGAAGAATAAACCTCTTCAAATGCTCTAAGCAGCTCTGCTGATTATGCAGATCCCATTCTAGCCACAGCCATCACTCTTTCAATGTGGCCTATGTGACTTTATATGATGGCTACTTCCTCGGCAGTCCAACAATAGCTTCCCTCTCTGCTGCAATTCCATATCAGCGTTTGAGAGGTTTGAAAGGTCACATCGACAATTTTTAATAGAAGTTCCAACCAGCTCAATGCAGGGTATGCTCAGTCCATTAGCTGTAGGCATTGTCCCTTAAATATAAACGGTATATTTTGCTCTGCCTCTTTCCTGAAATCTTTGGGCTCTTCTGGTGTATGATTGCTGGTTGCTGCTGCTTCAACCATATTATTTTAGTTAGCTGACCCCAGAGCCTTCAACAAGATCACCTATATGCTCTGATCGTCACAGATATAAGACTGGCTTGATTGTGCCTCCTGCAATCTAGTGGGCAAGCCAAAATATGTCAAAATCGATAGCTTGAAATTTAAGTAAGAAAGTTAATCATAGTTTGTATGTAGTTTCTCCTTTGATACATGGTGTGGAATGTATTCTATTGTGGAAGAAAATCACATTGGACTATTAATTGTACATTGGTTTCATATTTATATTGAAACTGGTTACAATTCAAAATGACAACTGTGGAGTAGATTTTAGGAGTGTACAGGCTGTTCCGTCAGCAGCAGAGAATCATTTTGAAGCCCAGGCTTCATTTAAATAGAAACAGAAGGTTGCAGGCACCTCGTCAATTTTCTGATGCAGCAAGCTGGATTCAGACCAGTATGACAGAAGGCACCCAGCAAGCTCTGTGCACGGGGGAGGCTTACACAATTACTGTGAATGCTGCACAAATGCAAGGAGTTGGCAGTGGGAAGCAAGGGTTAGAGAGGCACTCGTTACTTTTCTGGATTTTGGAGGCGCATTTGTACATCTCCTCAACCTGAGGTATTTTCAACCATATCTTTTTAGGGACCTCCTTAGCTATTTTGCCAAGAAATTGGCAATCGGGGTCCCAAGCACACTATAGGATGCTGACTTGCATTTTGAGAGAGATATACCATCTATTCAGATGCCTTTTGACAAGCCCTGTAAAAATGTTGGGAGCTGGAGTGCCGTCATTAACAGGATGTGCCATGTTGAGGCCATTAGCACTCCTTTAACGGTGATTTAGCAATCAACCTCATTTTGGAAGGCAGACAGATTGTCCCACAGGATTCAGCAACTATGTCTTGAAGCCCGTATTACTTATAAGTAGTGGATTACTTTGTTTTGGTTTTTGCAAACAGGTATAATCAATAGGTGGCTACATTTATATAATGGAGAGGATAGGCAAAACATCCACCTTGTAGAAACATCCACTGGGGGTTGAATTACTGGTGACGTTCTCTTGCCCAGTTACCACAACTTCATTTGGGAAGCATCGAAACTACCAGAAAAACATGAAATACACCGTGCACTGCACCTTTCTGAAGTATTTGTGATACTTCCCATGAAATTGGGATCAGAGCAAATTAAACTCTTAAATATGTATTTAAGACTAGCGTGCATGGTGAAGTCTAATTTAACAGTGGGAATGCATATCCATATATTCTTGTACAGTATTCACTTGTAACTTACTGGAGTAAATATCTTCTTCTGACAGTCCTTCAAAGTGAGGACGGTGCTGTGGCAGAATGCAGTCCATAGCAAGATCCTGAATGTTGGGTCTTTTAAAGAGTGGAGGTAGTTACACTACAGCTATCATGCAGTTCTAACTGACCAAAAAACTGTTCAATCACCTGTCAGGCATATTGGAAGGATTTACAGGATGATAATCAACCAGTCTGGCCACATAATGTACGCATCTTCTGCAGCCATCAAGACTTGTATGATACTTAAACACAAAGGTTCTGATTGATAGACAGGGACATTACCCACTGCCTTAAGACGTCATGCATCAAACACCTATACAGTTTTCGAATCCTCCTGCATGGTGATGTTCACCCATACATCCTTACAATGCGACATTTCAGTTGCCATAACTGTTCTCAAGGAATGTAACCAGTCAAGGTACAGGTTGGATAACTACAGTATGCGTGGTTTTGAACAAAATAGGCCTGACTCCCATTGAAATTCTCACATTAAAATCAAGCTGCCATCCCATGATGTATTCTGTAAACAAACTACGGTTGGAAATATAATGATGTTGCTTGGCTGCAAGTGGACCTTTTTCTTTAATAAAGAACTGTGATGCTGGAGATCCGAAACAAACAAAAACAAATTGCTGGAGAAACTCAGCAGGTCTGGCAGCATCTGTGAAGAAAAAAATGTGTCAAATCCAGTGACCCATCTCCAGTTCTGAAGAAACAATTTGTCCTTATTCTGGACAGTAAATTTGGATTTGTCCATGTGTTCTGCTCTGCCATTACCCTGCATCTCTAGAAGACAATATGCCAGAAAGCTATGGGTGCTGCCCTCTTTATAGCCTAATTCACCTTTCTCCTGACACTTTCTAGCATGCTCACCTTGTCATCTAAT
Organism: Ginglymostoma cirratum; assembly: GCA_024137785.1. Taxonomy (NCBI): domain Eukaryota; kingdom Metazoa; phylum Chordata; class Chondrichthyes; order Orectolobiformes; family Ginglymostomatidae; genus Ginglymostoma; species Ginglymostoma cirratum. Next base: position 13,363,892 of record JAHRHZ010000031.1, read on the forward strand.
GTACTAACAATACTAAAATGATGTTTCAATAAACTGACCTAATTGTGCTACACCATATGGACAATGTCAATCCCAGTAATATGCGCATTACAAACAGCCCTGCCCCATTATTTTATCTGAGCCATTGAATGACTATCATCCATGTAACACATTACTGAGTCATTCTTTACAGGTTTTACTGAGATCCCAAAAGAAGATAACGCAACAACATGCATTTGAACAGCACCTTTAACCTAGTAAATTTTCACAAGGTGCTTCACTGGAACAGATTGTAAAGAATAGTGACCACTGAGCCACATAGAGATATGGGGATAGCTTTCAAGTCCTATGCAGCAGAGCTTGTGATCATGCATTCAGTTGAGCTGGCCTTTGTGGAATACTATCTGACTACACAACCTCTTACACATTTGATTTACTAAATGAGAATGCCCCTTTAGTCTACACCCTAAAGCGTGCACAGTAGCTGGTTCTATGCTAGTGCTTGCTATGGTCAGTTGAGTGACAATGCATCTTTAGAAAAGCCGTTGTCTTCTTCCTGCACTGGCATAGGGCCCTCAACTTTTCAACACCTGAACTGAAAAAAAGGAAGAGAGTACGGTTCTGTGTGTGAAAGGAGAATAGAGAGAGCTGAGGAACTGTTGAAATGTCAAGTGTGAAGGGTACAATAGAAGTGAGACAGGAGAAAGTGGGGGAGGGTAACAGAATCTCTACCTTCTTGTCCTTTGGCCAAAATAGGACTTCTGAAGAGAATAGGAAAACCTGAGATGTCAAGTCTAGAGATCTCGTAGGCATGTATAACTTCACCAGTGTTCCCTCTTGTTTCCCACCACACTATATCTTCCGTTTAAAAGGTGCTGACTATCTTTAAGTGGCATAAGAGATAACTAATGTCCTTCCCCTCTTCCAAACAGGGCTACAATCAAAAAGAAGTGTGAACAACACTAGTGCATGCCTGACTCATTGTAAAGAGCTACTGGCACCAAATTCAGGCAGTCCTTGTACCCACGTGTACAAGCACATTGTAGGATGCAGGCCAAATGTCTAGGTCAAAATGAGATAGTAGGAACTAAAGAAGGGTCTAGACCCGAAACATCAGCTTTCCTGCTCCTCTGATGCTGCTTGGCCTGCTGCGTTCATCCAGCTCTACACCTTGTTATCTTAGGTCAAAATGAACCTGCTTAGACAAGTTTGTTTTAGGTCATCTGTGGTTTCCAAGATGATGCACAGAGTTCAGTCATGTGTTCACAATTCCTTCTTTAATTTCTGCACAAATATATATTTTTTCAACATGATAAGACATTTTTGAACTCTTGTTTTGCTCCTAAAATCTCAGCTTCAATCTGTTCACATTGACAGAAATATTACTTTGGTTAGTTACGTCTGACATGCCCTCACATATTTAGTGCTAAGCCCAGGTCTTTGTCAATTTTGCAAAATCATAGTAACAACAATTCGACATCCATTTTTCATCACTAATTACAAGGGACTGATGGAGGCAGCAATGATGTGAGAAATGGAAATTTTGCAGTAGAATAATAAAAAGAAAGTAAAGACTTGCACTAATCTAATACCCTTCATGGCCCCATAACATCCCAAAGTACTATACAGCCAATGAAGTACTTTGAAGTGTAATCATAGTTGTACTGTAGGAAATTGTCATGAACAAAGGAGTTACAAGATTGTAGATGTCTTTTAAAAAGAAGGAATTAACCAAACTCTAACAGATCACAATGCTCAACAAACATTTCTGCTACAGGTCACCTGATTATACAGGTCCAGGTTCTAAGTGGATTGCAGAGTCACATACTTGAAAATATCTGGAGTTTGCGTACTGACAACAAAGGTGTAATAATTTTAGCTTTCGACAGACAGCAGATGGAGGAAAACTTCAAAAGGGACTCAGCACAATTGATTTCTTTCTTCAAGGGCTCCACAGCTGAAAAACACATATACAAAAAAAAACAAACCTGGTTAAGAACAGCCAATGTGCAGAATTACAAGAAGAAGGCTTTCAGAACTACCCTCAAAGGAGAGTTTTGACAATGAGATAAGGAGAGATGTCTTCTTGAATATCTCAAAAGAAGATATCTCTCCAGTCAGAGAGAGAGGTGAGAAAGACAGAGAAAGGGAGAGACATTTCAAAACCAGTTAATGGGGTGTTGTAAAGTAACTGGGCCATTAAAAACAAAATGCCTACAAACCAGAAGCCAAGAATCTTCTCTCCTAAAACCTGATGTTCTGAGGTACTTTCTGTAAAGGAAAACATCACCTACTTAACTATAGAAACCATGACAGAGATAAAGAACTCAAGTCTTGGGCTCTACTCAGATAACACAACGATTTATGAAGATTATTTTTTGTAAATGCACTTTTATTTTATCAGTACTTTTTAAATTTTAATATCTCGAATTTCTCGTCAATAATTTTATCCCCTATCCCTAAGGAAGCTTCACTTAAAAATATTTAATAAACTATATATTAACTTGTTTAAACCAAAAGCTTGACTATTGGTCTGTTTTAACTTCAATCTTTACAAAATAAAAGAGAGTTAGACGTGCTTTATCAATGTACTAGTCATTGATCACATGGTGGGCATTTCTGATAACCATGACAGAAATGCAGCAGCTATTTTGCAGACAAGGTCCTTAAATAGTCATGTGGTAAAAACCAAACAATCTTCTTTAGTGATGTTGGTGGATGTATTAACATAGGTCATGCTGCTGGGGAGTTCTCATGTTTTCATGTGAAATAGTGTCACAGGACTGACAGGACTGTACAGTCTCAGTTTCGCCCATTTCCAAAAGAAGGCATTTTTACCTTCCATTATGCAGTACTCCTGCATTAATATGTCGGAGTGTCAGCCCAGATTATAATGCTCAGGTCAAACTTGAATTTACAGCCTTATGACTCAGACAAGAGTGCTACCATAAATCACACACTGTAGTTTGCACCATTGTGAAGAACCATGCTTAAGGACTAATAGCATCTTGAAAGTGAATCATGTACTTCCTACCAAAGATGTAAGGGCTTCTAATAAATATTATTAACAATCATTGACATTTTTTGATTTAGATACTTTCACTATCCAAGGAGGAATAGAAATGGTGAACAGCATATAATCAAATCAAAGAAAATCAAATATTATTGATTTATCAGACGAATTTTCATGGGTGTATGTACAGAATTGCAAATCTAAATTCACTTCTTATGAATCCAAGTCAAAATTTTCTAACAGCATTGATTGAGTTCCAATTCTCTTTCTTCCAAAACCTAATCTTCTTTGCTTGTGAAAATACTTCAAGAAGATAAACAGCTGAAAGTCATTTGTTGCAAGTTGTATTTTAGCAAGTTTTTTTTAACAAAAGGACATGTTTTATTGCATTCCTTTACATTTCCTGAATGCCTTTGAAATGCACATGAGAAATTCCGTAAGAACTATTGGGCAGATTGTTGATTCTCTCTTCAAAAGTAACAGCAATTCTGAAATAGCACAGAACAAGAAGCATCCACAGGGAGAACTATATGAGCAGTAGATCATGCAGTTGTCATGAAATCAACAAGGGCTGAAATTTTCTGTTGGTTAGTTGTATTGTTTCATTGCACTGGCAAATTAGCTGGTACCATCGTGTTGTTCATGACCTTGTTGCTTTAATATTGAGAAAAGAGTGTGTTGTTAAGATATTTCAACCAGCTATAAATACATCGGGTGTGGTTTGCTCTCATTAAAATATCCTGAGCGCTGACCTACTACAGAGCAAATCGAGTTCTCTTCAAGATTTGAGAATGTTCAAAAGGCAGTACTCAAGATCACTAACTCACGTCGGGAAACCAGGTTGTAGCTCCGACGTCCAATGTGCCTCCCATTCACGATTACATCGTGTATGTGTGTGCGCGCACACAGCGCATTAATAGACCAGCTGCAGATCATGGTGTTCTCACTGCTGAATACGAATGCGCCCTCACGGCTCGTCTAACCGCAGACGGCAATGACTGGAAACTAGCAGCATTCGTTAAATATTGATCAGGAGAAAAAACATTCTGATTTTTTTCAACAAAAGCAAAGTACTGTGTATGCTGGAAATTGCCGAGTACGAATGGAAAATGCTAGAAATGTACGGCAGATCAGGTAGCAACTGTGGAGGGAGAAATAGAGTTACTGGGCGGCATTTAATGCCCTGTCCAAAATGAGTTTGAGGGTGGAGTCTGCATAATTAGACGTGAGGGCTTCAGCAGCAGGTATCACGAACATTCCAATAATTGTAAAATTAAAAAAAGCACGTTAAGTTAGATTGTGGGATATTTTCTCATGCTTTGCAGGAGTCTGGCATCGGGGAAATATTGTTGGATATATATTGATGCTTTCCATCGCTGAATCTAATGGATAATTTAAAATTGCTTCTGTGCCTGTCACAGTGATAAGGGCATCTCTTTCTCTGACCTTAGAAGCACTTTTGTTTTTCCTATCACCCACCTATTTTATTGTCGCTCCTTTCACTGCTTCTTCTCCAGATCCAAGCTGGTTCACTTCTCCATCTGCTGACTCAGCTCATGGAGAGTAATTTGGGCGTTGGTGAGACCATATCTACAGTATTGTGTACAATTTCGCGTTTTGCATTGAAGAGATTCACACTTGTATTAGAGGCAGTTCAAAGAAGGTTCATTAAATTGATCGTTGGTTGAGATTAAGAAAGTTATTAAGAAAGTTTGAGCAGGTTTTGCATATTCACACAAAGGGACCTACTTACTTTTTTCTGTTCTCACCAGCTGCACTTATTTTTTCAACTAAGCTTTCTTTTTTGTCACAAGAAGGTTTGCTAAGTGGAATCAATTGAGGTAATGTATTTGCTGGAATCAGGGAACAGCAGCAGGTGCCAGCATGAACGGGAGGCCAGCCATATGTCCATGATGGCCTGTTGGTGTCTGTGTCTTCCCAGGGCTTGGGACACTATTGCAAGCTTTCTAAATTATCTTGATCTTCCCAGTCTTCGAAAGATATCGAAAACTCATGATAGAAGACATTAGAAATGTTATTAACAGGCATATGGGTGTAGATCAAACTAACTTTTCTTATTATCTCAGCTTCGGTTATAATGGTATTTATTATATTCTGCCACTTTGATGTCAAGTAATAATCACATTGCTTGATGTGATAGCAATAACTGATCAATGACTCCAATCTATATAATGGAGCGGTGAGGATGGAAGATTGAGATATAGCAACTTTTGCTGGATGCACAGAGTATTGCATGGAGAAAGGCATTTCAGGATAATTAACAGCTTGACTTATGATCATGTCTGTTTGACTACATTTGTTAAGATATCATCAACCATTTCAGTAGATTTTGGTATGTCTATTAATATTGGTAACCAGCTCTGATTTAAGGAGACTGTATCTGTAGATAGTAAAGTGTCAAACTCAGTGGTTTGCTACAACATCACCGGCTACTAAAATGCAGCACTGAGCTTGCATGTGTGCATGGAAGCCAACAGACAGCTGTACCTTGAAACTTTGTTGTACTTCCTTTCATTTGTACTGCAAGCACTGATCTATGGGCTGATGCTGGACGGTGATGGGGAAGAAATGAACCCTTACAAACTCCTGCAGCACTGCATCATCTCCAGGACCACACAAAAACTGTTTGTCAGCACCACTCTTTACTGACAGATCACTGTTCCTTCATCCTTGTCTGTCATTTTTAATCCTGTATTTCTTCAGACATGCAAAAATTTGCTGATGTATTAATTATGCCAACTGTTGTTCATCAAAACAACTCTTTAGGGAGCTGAAAGTGGCGGAGTGAGGAACAAGCTTGTCACTGTATTGGAAATGCACAGTTTCAAATCCAACTCGGCCTTGTTGGTTTCAAATTAACACAAATTTGAATACAAATAACCCAGTTTACGTCAGTGTTAGTCCCCAATGTGGATAGATGGTGAAGCTTAACAGCAGGAAGAGTGTCCTGATGTTAATTAAAAACATCCTCTGAATCCAAAAAAAATGTTTGATACTAAGACAATTAACCAGTATTATAGTGAACAGATGTAATATGGAAAACATTTATCAGAGGCTATCTCAGTTTTATCCAATAATTGTGACATTTCCCTTTAATTTTCTCATCCCTTTAAAGTTAATTTGTAAAATTTTTGTCTCCTGCCTGTTGTATCATTCCTAAATCCATGGGAATTGGCATTTGCAGTTGCAAATCATTTTGTGGAATTTTCCCAGGCCTTGAGTGGCAAGTTGGGAAAAAAAGATGATGAGAATGGAAAAATCTCAGTGTCAGGGAAAGAAATTCAATCTATCCCTTATGATTTTGATGATGAGCTCTGAATCTCATTAATAAATGGTGGCTATCTTATTTCCATGTATTTGACCCCATTATTAGCTAATCTTGCCTCAATTATATGCTGTTTGCAATTCTCCCATGCACTGCCAAGAATCTAGATGGTGCCAGTTCCAGACGTCAAAATCAGAGCAGTTCCCTGACACATGCAGTTTGCCAGGCTTTCTCCAGGCCTCCATATGAAGGTCCATCACATGCTCTATGGGCAGTGACCACTTTCATCCTTGGAAATCAATAGCCTCATCATGACAGATCTCAGACTAACTCATAATACACTCTAGCACTTCACCACTGCAGTTTAGTGCTCATCAAAACCTTGCATTCCAGTGCTTCTGACAGGTTGCCTGTGCGTAAAAACGCACATTCTTCTCACGTATCGACATGGGATGCATTTTATGGCTCACGGTTTGCTTTCGTAATGCTTATTTACTTTGTGCTCTTTTTGGCACTCTCAGCCTCTCTGGTTTGCTTTGCCTTTTGCCTTAACAGACAGAAGGGGAAATAGCTCATCATTGTTGCCAGTTCTGAACAGTTAAGGCAGTGCGCATGTTGCTACATCAATGTAACTTTGGCAACATATGCCAGCAGCTTATGTAGCAAGCATGCATCATGTGTGGCAATTACGTGGAGATGTCAGAAGTCTAGAGGGCTGGTCATCAGTGGAGCAAAGGGGGACTATAGCTGATGCCACTTCTCTCAGATCTCAGTCCAGGGTTTGGGCATGGTCAGTCAGGCACATGAAGAGCGACCAAGATCTAGAATCCAGGAATCCAGTCCTTACAATCCAGGGATTACAGTCTCACCAAGCCCCTCTACAATTGCAGCAAAACATCACTGCTCTTGTACTCAAATCTTCTTGCTATGAAGGTGAACATACTGTTTGCCTCAATCACTGTCTGATGCAGCAGCAACATAGAGTCTGAAAGTGTAATTAATAACATAAGCAGCAGAGGATTGCATGTAAAAATCTACTGCAATTTACAATGGGGCATGCAACTTGAAACTTCCCCAAAAATAACATATACCAAAAATAGGAACATTCAGCTTATTATCTACGTAAGGTTAGATAGGACAGTACAGTGATTTAGCTCTTGGGATTCAAGTGTCTTTAAACAATGAAAAGTAGAATTAAATGATTTACATCCGAAGATGAAAATCAGTCCATTATTCTTCAATGATTGCAGATTTCACATAGTTTCCATTTTGTTACAAAAGCATCTTTTAAATCTCAAACAATAACAGAAATTGCTGTAGAGCCTTAGCAAGTCTTGCAGCATCTGGGGAAAGAAAGCAGAGTTAATGTTTTGGATCCAGTGACCCTTCTTCAGACCTCAACTATTCAATCTAATTTGTAAAGTATAGTATGCCTCTATAGTTTAATTCTTGTTTAAAATTGTAGTTCAGTCATGCGGTTCCCCTATGATTTGAAAACTGGAAACTTACTGTTTTGAGCTCACAAACCTTTGCAATGCTGAATCTTTCCAGTAGTCAATCAGTACTTTTATTTTAATCTAGTCATCTCCAAGATGAGCATACAGTACAGTCAGGTAATGAATGAAGCAGGGGCTCAGTGACTGAAAGAGTGAAATAGGGGAGCAGGAATCACTTTCATCACAAGATTCAAGTTGAAACAAGAACGGAGCAGAGCTGATTTTCTGCTAATTTGTAGTGGCCAAATTCAAGGGCAGGAATGCATTGAGATATCAATGGGGCTGATGGTATAATTAACACTAGAATTAGGGCAGCATTCATCTATTTAATCCCAACACACTGCAATTATGTCTCTCAACCTCTTCCTATTTCTATGTCCATTAGGACTAATTTGAAAATCCATGGCATTGACCAACCATTTATTCAATTGCTCTTAATATTGCTATGAGCAGCTGAGGAGTGAGAATCTGTTTCTCTCTTTTTAACCTGCATTTGGTCCTGTCCCAGTAGATCTTTTTATTCCATTTTAGCATGCAACTATATCGTTCATCAGTGTAATTAAATAGACAAGAACAAAAGAGGCAATTACAAAGGTTTTCTTGAGTGAAAGGATAATTTTATTACCCAATAATCTTGAAAAATACAATGAAAAGAAAGTGACCTCACACACATAAACTCAGACAGTACGTTTAAAAGACAGAGTTTCTGGTACAGACAGGGAGAATAAAGGTTACAATTGTTTAATTGTTGATTGGTATCTTCAGCAGTGTTGAAGTTTGGAGATATCCTTGAGTTCTCATTGAATAGTTATTTCCCCATTTTCCTTTCTCAACAAATAGGTTTTTGAGATGATAAGAGGTACAGGGAAGAAGAATACTTTAGTCCTCACAGTTACTAATCTGTGATCTTTCTCACTGCTTTGCTGGTCAAAAACAGCTACTGAATTATGGTTTGTTGTATTTTCCCAAGTCTAGTTCCACTGTCTTTCTAAGCTGACTAACTGGCAGGTAAGTCTTTCATCTCCCAATATGTAGAATTATCTTACAATTGTGAATCAAAACATGAGATGTGAATTTCTTGAAGATGATTCAGTTGTTTGGATTTGATGCATTCAGATAAAATGGTCATCTCAGTGGAAACAGTTTCCTTTATTTCACACGGATCTCCTGGATTTGCCTCAGTTTGTAGTCAGGCAATCACGTAAGCCATTTTAGGTCAGTATTTGCCATTGTGCACAGGTTAAAAATGTAACAGTGATTAGTTGACTTTAAAGTGCTTTAGGAAATCCTGAGGCAATGAAAGATGCTGGATAATTGCAAGACAAGGATCCTAAAAATAGTGATTACAGCTTTAGATTGTAGACATGCTCACCAAGCCAGTGGGTTTGGTTTTACAACTTTACCCGAGATCAGCTGAAGGTCCTTTTAAGAAACATTTCAAAATGCCACCTCAGGTGTTGTTTTAGTTGTGCAGTACATTCTGATGATCTACAGACATAGAAACTCAGAAATATTGAAAACAGGAGTAGGAGTAGTTCATTGGCACTTTGAGCCTGCTCCACCACTCAATACAATCATGTTTGATCATTCAACTCAATACCCTGTTTTCTGTTTGTACCCTTTGATCCCTTTAGCTCTGATGTCCAAATTGTCATACTCCTACACACAAGGGCAAATCTGTCTCTAACAGGAAGAGGAGCAGTTCTGTCTGTTTTTATAGGATAAGGGTTAGGTCAGTCTCTGATTGACAGGGCAAGGTGCAAGACTGTCTATATAGACAGGAGGAGGAGAGACAGGATTGAGCCAAGGACTTTTTCTGATGGTAGGAGAGCCTAAAACTAGAGGGCATAGGTTTAAGGTGAGAGGGGAAAGATCTAAAAGGGACCGAAGGGGCAACTTTTTCACGCAGAAAGTGGTGCACTGATGGAATGAGCTGCCAGAGGAGGTGGTTGAGGCTGGTACAATTACAACATTTATAAAGCATTTGGATGGGTATATGAATAGAAAGGTTTTAGAGATATATGGGCCAACTGATGGCAAACGGTGCTAGATTAATTTAGGATATCTGGTCCACAGCGATGAGTTGGACCAAGGGGTCTGTTCTGGTGCTGTACATATCTATGACTCTATGACAGGGGGAGGAGCATTTTGTCTGATTGACAGGAGGAGAGGCATAACACAGTGTGGAACTGGGGGAACAAGCAGGCCACGCAGCATCAGAGGAGCAGGAAACCCGGGTGAAGACCCTTCTTCAGAAACGGGGGAGGTGAAGGGGGCTCTGAAATAAATAGAGAGAGGGGCCGGTGATAGCATGCAGATAGTAGAGCGGATAGGTGGGAGAGAAGATGGACAGGTCAAGGAGGCCGGGATGAAGCTAGTAAAGGTGAGTGTAGGTCGGGATTGGTGGGGATTGGTCAGTGAGGTGGGATGAGCAGATAGGTGGGAGAGAAGACAGACAGGTCAATGAGGTGGGGATAAGAAGGGGGCTGGTCTTTGGATGAGGTCGAGAGTGGGGAGATTTCCAATGTCTGATCTCTGATCTCCTATCTCTGATACCTCTCTCTCCTTCCTGGACCTCTCTGTTTCCATCTCTAGTGACCACCTCAAAACTGACATCTATTTCAAGCCCACCAACTCCCACAGCTACCTAGACTACACCTCCTCTCACCCACCTTCGTGCAAGAATGCAATCCCTACTCACAATTCCTCTGCCTCTGCTGCATCAGCTCCTAAGATGTGGACTTCCACACCTGAACATCCCAGATGTCCTTGTATTTCACGGACCGCAATTTCCACTCCCCCGCCCACCCCCGACAGTGGTTGAAAACACCTTCGACCGCATCTCTTGGGTTTCCCGCACCTCAGCGCTCACACCCCTCCCCGCAATAAAAACAAAGACAGAATTCCCCTTGTCCTTACGTATCACCCCATCAACCTCCAGATTCAATGCATCATTCTCCATCACTTCCGCCACCTGCAATCTGACCCCATTACCAAGGATATATTTCCCTCCCACCCTTACCTGCCTTCTGGAGGGATTGCTCTCTCCGCGACTCCCTCATCCGCTCCACACTCCCCATTAGCCCCACCACCCCGGCACCTTCCCTTGCAACTACAGGAGGTGCTACACCTGCCCACTTCCATCCCAGGCTCCAAAAACACCTTCCACATCAAAAAGATGTTCACCTGCACATCTGCTAATGTGGTCTATTGTATCTGCTGTTCCCGATGTGGCTTCCTCTACATTAGTGAGACCAAGCGGAGGCTCGGAGACCACTTTGTGGAGCAACTATGGTCGGTTCGCAACAAACAACAACACCTCCCCGTCACGGAGCACTTCAGCTCCCACTCCTACTCCCTGGATGACATGTCCATCCTGGGCATCCTCCAGTGTCACAGCGATGCCACCCGGAAACTGAAAGAACAGCATCTCATATTTTGCCTTGGAAGCCTCCAACCCAATGGTCTCAATGTGGACTTTACTAGCTTCAAAATCTCCCCACCCCTGTCGTCATCCTAAGTCCCCTCCCCCCGCTTATCCCCGCTTCCTTGTCTTGTCCATCTTCTCTCCCACCTATCCACTCCACTATCCACCTGCTATCACTGCCCCCCCCTCTCTATTTATTTCAGAGCCCCCTACCCCTCCCCCATTTCTGAAGAAGGATCCCAACCTGAAACGTAAGCTTTCCTGCTCCTCTGATGTTGCCTGGCCGGCTGTGTTTCTCCAGCTCCACACTGTGTTATCTCAGACTCTAGCATTGGCAGTTCTTACTATCTCTTCATCAGAGCTGATGTGACGTGTGGGGCTCGTAGCATTTATGCAATAGTCAGGGGCGGGCGGTTGGAGTGCTGGTAGAGGAAGGGTGTAGATAGTGCAGATTAAGTGATCAGAATGTCAGAATGGCAGAATAATGTGTGTCTAACTGCCATACCGGAAAGAATAGATGGTCCCACTGGGCTGAGGGGAGGGGACAGAGAACATGGCAGCACGATGACTCAGTGGTTAGCACTGCTGCCTCACGGTGCCAGGAACCTGGGTTAGATTCCACTCTCGGGTGACTGTGTAGAGTTTTCATGGTCTCCCTGTGTCTGGAGGTGTTCTGCCAAACTGTCACCCAGTCTGCATTTGGTTTCTCCAATGCAGAGTACGTGACATTGGTGCAGTGAACACAATACACAAGATTGGAGGAGGTACAGGTGAAAACCTGCTTCACCGACAAAGAGATAACACAGTGTAGAACTGGAGGAATACAGCAGGCCAGGCAGCATCAGAAGAGCAGGAAGGTCGACCTTTCAGGCCGGGACACTTCTTTAGATGTGGAAAAACTTGCTTATGTCCTCAGCTGGTGAGCAGGGAGGATGGGCATTTTGTCTGATTGACAAGAGGAGGGCGTGGTCTGTCTCTGACATGGTGGGGGCAGGTCTAACACTGATTGAGGAGGGGCGGGTCTGACCCTGAATGACACGAGGAAGGGCGGGTCTGAGCCTTTTTGACCGGAGGAGGGTCAGTATGAGAGATAACAAGCATGGGGCTGGATGAACACAGCAGGTCAAGCAGCATCATAGGAGCAGGAAAACTTGACGTTTCGGGCCTAAACCCTTCATCAGAAATGGGGGAGGGGAAGACAGTTCTGAAATAAATAGGGAGAGAGGGGGAGGCGGATAGAGGATGGATAGAGGAGAGGATAGGTGGAGAGGAGGCAGACAAGTCGAAGAGGCGGGGATGGAGCCAGTAAAGGTGAGTGTAGGTGGGGAGGTAGAGAGGAGATAGGTCAGTCCAGGGAGGACGGACAGGTCAAGGGGGCGGGATGATGTTAGTAGATAGGAGATGGGGGTGTGGCTTGGGGTGAGAGG
>JAHRHZ010000031.1:13376919-13440562 GCA_024137785.1 Ginglymostoma cirratum
TGCGGGATTGGAATGTCTCATCCTGGGAGCAGATGCGGCGGAGGTGAAGGAATTGGGAATAGGGGATGGCATTTTTGCAGGAGGGTGGGTGGGAGGAGGTGTATTCCAGGTAGCTGTGAGTCAGTATGATCCTGGTTGAGGTGGAGGAGGCGCGTCTTGCCCTGATTGAGAGTAGGAGTGGGCGTGTCTGGCCCTGCTTGAGCGGGGGGCGGGGCGGGGCCTGGCCCTGCTTGAGCGGGGGGCGGGGCGGGGCCTGGCCCTGCTTGAGCGGGGGGGCGGGGCGGGGCCTGGCCCTGCTTGAGCGGGGGGCGGGGCGGGGCCTGGCCCTGATGGGGCGGGGTCTGGCCCTGATTGACAGCTGGAGGAGGTGGGCGGCTACGTGTGGGCGGGCAGGAGGTGGTTCTCTCTCGGGCTGGGCTGTGCGGTGAAGAGGGGAGGTTGTGTGAGATGCTGGAGGTTGTCTTTCAGTGAATCGCTGACTCGCTCACTCCGTCGCCGCCGTATCAGAAATGCCGAACATCGTGCTGTTCAGCGGCAGCTCGCACCAGGACCTGTCCCAGCGGGTGGCCGAAAGGCTGGGCCTGGAGCTCGGCAAAGTGGTGACCAAGAAATTCAGTAACCAGGAGACATGGTGAGTTTGGGGGAGGCAGTGTACCCCGGAAGGGGTGGGCGGGCACGGGGCGTCCCCCGGCTGTCTGAGTGTATAGGCCCAGGGGCCCGAGGGTCTGGGCCCGCACACAGGCCCCACAGCTGGTCGGTTTGTCGTGGGTCAGGGGCCCGGGGTTGAGGGTCCGGCTTGACCCTGGGAGGGGGAATGGAAATCCTATCCTCTGTCCCTCTCAAAGCCCTGTCACACCCCAGCATGAACTAGCATCAATCCTGGGCCATGTGTGGACACTGCCCTGTGTCTTCATGTCAGGTACGCATCTCCTCGCCAAGCCCCCCCTCAATTCACCTTCCTGCCTCGGTCGATGCTGACAGCAAGAGAGTTCACACACGCACTTTTTTTAACTATCCCGCCAGCGCTGCTGACTTATTTCAGCCCTTTTGAATAATGTTTTAAAAATTGCTCGAGCTCGCCTGGCGGTGGTGAGTTAGGAGAGGTATGTCAGCCCTGCTTCTTTTCCCCTGATCGTCCGGTTGAGAATGTGAAGGACGCCGCTGAAACGAGCGCATATCCGGATGTGCTTTTCCAAGCAATGTTGTTGATCCATCGCAATGATGATCAGCGCACAAAAGTGAATTGCTGGAGAGCGACCGGTGGAAGTGGAACCACGTACGGTACCAGCAAATTGCCATCACCTCTACACGAAGAAGCGTGGATGACGGTTGGTTTGGATAAGGGTGACATGTGTCATTGGCAACACAAGTAAATACTTCAATTGTCATCACTGGGGTGTTGCTTGGACATGAATTAGTTTGTCAATTTTTGCTACCTACTTGTTCAGTCTTTAGGCTGTGCGCTTTGTAACCTATGCACTTTAGAATTCCTTTCCCGAGCGCCCTGCCTCACTCCGTGTGTTAAGACAGTACTTAAATAGCGCCTCTTTACCATCCTGTTTATTGACATCCATCTTTATTTGATGTTTCTCTCTATTAAATATGCAGATAATTGGAAGTTGTTTTGTCTTGCAGGATTTGTAAATGCACCGACTGAAGTTTTCAGGTTGGAGAGGGAAATTGACTCTTTCTGGCTAAAATGTATCTACAAACCAAGAACTGTATGTTTTTGGAAAATCTCTCTATAATCAGAAATGAAAGGGTATGATGAAAAATTGTTTAGCCAAGCTTTAATTGGTACATTGACCCACTGTTTGGGTTACAATTCATTTACTTCATGGTTAATATAATTAGTGCAGCAAGATAAAATTAATATTTCAGAATTCATATGACTTACAAACAGTCATTGTGAATGTTTGGAAGAATAATCTTTCACTATTTCTAATGTGACTGAAAGAAAACTGTATAATTTAAGATAACAATACCTGGACTTTCAAATTGAGGCATTGATCTTCTAAACTTAACATTACTGGGTTAATAACTTTGCTCATCTGTACTAGAACATTAAGTTTAAAACAAAAGATCCATACAATATGGCTTTTGGGGATTGGTTAAATTAGTCTTTGAAAAGCCTGTGCAGTTTGAACATGACATTCAAGTAAAAGTTGCATAGTGACTTTGGGGAAAGTGGTGACAGCAGATTTGATAGAAGTCTTAAAAATCGTGAGTAACCTGACAATTAATGGAAGCAATTAGTCCCATTAATTGAAGAGTCAGAAACCAGACGATGCAGCTTTGAAATGAGTGGCAAAGGGACTCAAAGGTGACTTATAAAATGCCTTTTTTTCTTTAAGGATCATTATCAATTTTCTCACTGGTTTCTAATTTGAGTATAAGGTCAGCAGCTGAAGTTTTGTCAAACTGCTGCAAAAGTGAAATAAGAGATTAATGATTAACCTTCTATTTAAAGCTTAGTGACGAGTGTTCAGTGACTTTAAAGAAAGGCACTTGTTGCTGTTAGTGACGTGATTTGTAAACTATAATGCATAATTCAGCCAGTGTTTGAGACTATAGGTCCCTTTAGTTTTGCAAGGACAGGTTAAGGCTTGTCTGGCATGGATTAAGTTGTCAATCGTTTGCTCACTTCGGAGAGTTACACGGATTAGTGAACTTTGTTTAAAATAGCACTGTATGCCCATGTGAAAGCTAATGCTCTTTCAAAATCATGAGACAAACAATGATCTGGGTAAATAGTGATTTGGCATCGATCTTTCCAAAAAAAATGACCTATTTCTACAACTTAACTTTCTGATGAAGGGTCTAGGCCCGAAACGTCATGTGTTCCTGCTCCTATGATGCTGCTTGACCTGCTGTGTTCATCCAGCCCCACGCCTTGTTATCTCGAATTCTCCAGCATCTACACTACCTTTTATCTCACCCATTCTTTTTGTCCTGTGCCTCTATCCAGCTCCTGCCTTAACCCACTTTCTCAAGTCTACATTTAAACTGGAAGCCATTCCGGAATTTAAATTTTCTTTTGAAAAAGATCAGTATTGAGAAATGTTACATATAGTGATGTATTATGACTTTCATTGATGGTAACTGTAGGCTTTGAGGAATTCTTGGTGGTATTTCTGAAACTTCTGTATATCTGAAAGGGTTTGCTAGTCAGGAGGCACACTCAGTACAATGTTATTGAACCGCAGTTGTGACCATCAGTCTGCCCAATAAGTGTTGAGAAGCAGCACAAAAAGTCATAAAGGTCACAACATGGAAGGAAGCCTTTTGGCCCTTCGTCTGTGCTGGTCATCAAGTGCTTATTTACTGTAGTCCCATTTTCCAGGACTTGGCCCATAGCTATGGCATTTCAAGTGACCATCTAACTTCATAAATGTTGAAATGATTTCCATCTCTACCATCCTTTTCAGGTACACGCACACACCTGAATTGTATAATCCTTAATCAGATCCCGTCGTGTAAGGAAAGCGCCCCTAGCCAATGTATCCTTTCCTCACAGCTGAGTTGTTCCAGCCTAGGCACATTTTGCTGAACCTGCTCTGCACCCTGTGTAGAGCAATAACATTGTTCCTATCATATAGTGACCAAAACTGAACACAGTACTCCATCTGTGGCTTAACTAATGTCTTATACAGCTCCGTCATAACCACCCGATATCCCCATATGCCTTAACATCCTTCTCTACTTGTCCTGCCAGCTTCAAGGATATGCACACCAAGGTCCCTCTAATCTCTGTGCTTCTTAGAGTACTACCATTGTGAACTCCCTTGCTTTGTTAGTCCTCCTAAAATGCATCACCTTGTGCTTTTCAGGACTAAATTCCATTTGCCTTTCCATTTCTCTTTCAAGCTGTATGTTTTCAGTTCGTCATCAAAGCTGGTGTTTATTCATTTTTAATAAGTAATTTATTCTGATGGTTTCAAGTAGTATTGAAATAAAACAATTTTGTATAAAGTACTCTGAGTAGTTGTCGTAGTTTGTCATGGGAAGATTGGAGATTCCGTTAGAAGTATCCTCATCGGAAGAGTGCCAGGTAATTTGAATTTTACAGTGTTTATCTAGTGCTTTTGATGTTATAAAATATCACAAGGAAAGTATAAAACACAGCACGCGTCCATTACGTAATGGGATGATAGCAAATGACGTAAAGCTTAGCCGGAAGTAAATTTCAGGAACACCTTTAAAGAATGAGAAAGGGGTAGAGATTTTTGGGGAGGGAAATCATGCTTGAGGTCCAAGTAACTAAAGCCGTGGCACCAGTGGAAGAGCATTCAAGAGGCCAGAATTAGATCAGTGCAGATCTGCCGGAGATTTGAAAAGGTGAGGCCATTAAGGCATTCAAAAAAAGTTGAGAATTTTAAAAACAAGGCATTACTGAACTAGGAGTCAGTGAGGACAGTAAGTCTAGGCTGACACTTGAGTGCAGATTGAAAGGTGGTCTTTGAGACGAACTGTTAAGTCAAGATCCTGTCCAACTATTCAAGGCAACTTCCACGATACAATTTAAAAAGAGTAAGGACTGCTCCCAGTTGCATCGTCAGCATTTATATCTCAACCAAAGTCTCCCAACATGTTAACTGATTATTTGTAATTTTGCTATTTGTTGGACCTTGGAAATAAATAGTCTGCTTTTTCTGATTCCATAACACAACAGTGATGGCACTTGCACGGAAGTCACTGGCTGAGTCAGAGCATCCTGAGGGTCTGAAATACGAATCTGAGATTTTATAATCGTTTTCTTTGAGATCTTCTCTTAAAACGATCAAAATTGAGTGAACAATGTCTACTAAATGCCTTTTAAACGTAGCAAGTGAGAATTTAGTTGTTGATCTGTTTTCTTGGGTTTATGGGTATTTGATTATTAGTATGCTGGCATTTAATTTTGACAATTATAATCAGTGGGATTTAATTATGATTAGCATAGTATCACACAAAATTGCAGTAATGCAGTCTTTTGAAATATGATTATGCACTGTTTTTCATATTGACGGAGGGGTTTCTTATGTTATTGATTGAAAGTCGATGAATTTAGGTCAAAGTGTGCAAACTAATGCAACTATTTGCTACCAGAGGCTGATTTTGAGAAAATTGAACATTACCAGTTTTTATGACCATAAGGACAGAACATCAATATGTACAGTATTAAACTATCTTCAGTGTTCCAATTTTATTCTGTTCAGGTGTGACCTGTATGTTTTGTCAGCTTTTACTATAACATGTAAGTAAATTATAATCCATAAATATTTCTTGTGTTAGCTGCTAAAGTATCACTTGGCATGCGACATGTGTTCAGGCTTTTGTTTCCAACTTCTGTTTAATAGGACTAGTTTTAGTTTCTTTCGCCCAAATGCCCTAAATAATGTAATGATTGTCTCTTATTTGGATAAATGAGATTTACTTTGACTTTTAATTGGTCCAGCATTGTCTGTCTTTGCGGAAATCTGACTGATCCACTTGAGAAATATTCTTTTTATTATGTTGACTCATCGTTATGTTCCACCGGAGGTAAATGTAAATTGAGTATGAATATGTCACTGGAAGCATAAAAATACTGTATAGTCCAACATAGTTCAGCACAAGCAAGTCATTGTTGGTGTTTAAGCTCCACGTGTCTTCTCTCACCCTTTCATCTCATGCTTTCAACAAAACCTTCCAGTCCTTTTTTCCCTTAAGCACTTTGCTAGCTTCTGCTCAACTTAAATGCATCTCTACTGCTCAGACCCATGTCCTCGTATAATAGAAACCCGCAATTCAACCTTCTAATATCTTTTGTAGGCAAATTTTCTCCTGTTATTGCACTTGCATTTCTTCTATCTCTTTATTCACAGTTTGAATCAGTGTTGTTTATTGTACTGAGAGAGCTATATTAATGATTATATTTGGTTAAAGCTTTGAAGCAAAATGCAAACAAAGCAGTTAATCAGACCTGATTCTCTAATAAGGCTCAATACGTAAGTTTGATGTCAGATGTGTGAAGGATGTGTGCCATATGTAGATGTTGGATCTTTTGTATTTTCGGTATCTTTGACAACCTCAGCATGTCTGAAGTGATGTTACAACTTGGAGAAAGGTGAGAACCATTTTGCACAAGATCCCACAAATATCATTGACAGAAATGACCAGGTCAATTTTAATGTTAGTTGAAGGGTAAACGTTGGTCAGTGTGCATCCAGTGATGTATAGGGTGTGAGACAAAGGAGGGATAGCATACTTTGAGCTTTGATGTGCTAGTTGTCCTAATTTTAGTCAATGCACAGTAGCAATAGGAAGAGAGCCAATTATAAAGTCTTTCCCTGTTTAGTAAATAACCTCTGTGTCAGCAGCTGTGTCTTCTCCTGACATTACAGAGAAATTGGATCTCTTGTGGCCCCAGGCTAAAGCTCAAGAGGAACTCCAAACGTTTGGCCCCAGTTTATAATGTCCAAGCTACAGATATGTGAACACACCTTGGCATTCGTGAACCAGAGTTTGTCAGCCTTCTGGAAGCTTGGAGAGAGTTGAGGGCTAAAGGAGTAGACTTGGACACCAAATCTGAGTGCTGTCTCCACTGGTGACAGGGTCCATTATGTCCCACTGGTCAGCCATTGTCCAACTCAAATTGGGCAGTGTCAGACTAGTAGGGCACTGACAAAGTGTGGCCCATCTGCTTCAGTAGGTGTTTGGAGCTTAGACTTTCTACTCAACAAGTGAATCAAATCCATAGCACTGGACCAATAAAAAGAAAGACAATGCCAAATCTTGGTTAGGAGCATTTGCACAGGCTTGACGGTCAGTATGCAGCTGGTCAATAATGTGTGCAAAATAGCTGTGATTGATATGGGACTTGTTAGTCTGAAAAATCTAAATGTTTCTTGGCTAACACACTTTGATGGAACCTGTTGTGAAAGCCAAGCAATACACTCCCAATTAATTGAGAGATCCATGCAAGATGACTCTGTGTTAGGCCACTTAAAGTAAAGTGAACAGACTATTAAGCGGTGCCCCAAGAATGCTGGTTAAAACGTTGCCAGAATAACCAGGTACCTTTCAACCCAGGAAATGTCTGAAGAAATCAAAGTTAACAGGTTCATCAGCAAAGAAAATGACTATCAAAAATAAAGATAAGGGGAGGCTGTCACCAAATGCCATAAACGGTTGGAAGGATGGTGGAACACTACCTTGAGTTTTACTTTTTGTGAACTCCTTCAAGGAAGCTCTAGACTCTACATAAAGCATGTCATGGCACAGCTGGGTACCAAATTCTCAGTGGAGGTGCTTAGCAAAGCTACTGACCTTGCTGTGGGCAAAGGCCCAGGTGTGAATATAATACTGCCTGAACTTATCATGCAAGGGAAACCTGCACAAACCTCTGTCTCTAGAGGGAGGAGGCCATATCCTAAATATTTCGCAAGGATTGTGACACTGAAAAGGAACAAGGGTGACTGTAGTGTCTGTGACAAACTATTGAAGCATCTCCTTCCTGATCAGCGTGAAGAAGATTTGTTCATGTTGTCCTTGTTTGACTGCACACCCTTTACTTACAGAACTGGAAAGGCTACAATTTACATGATTTTCTCAGTCCAACAGCTGCAAAAGAAATGCTGTGAACAATGGAGGTGCCACTACATGCTATGATTAAGTAACAGTGCTTAATTTGTACTCCTTGACTACATCTGGTTGGTGAGCAGTTACTGATCTTTGTTACTGGATACAAATTATTGAGCTTGGACAGTAGAATGCAGCACAGTGCATTGGTATAATGGGTGAGCTCTACGTTTTATGTCTATGCTCAATCCTTGTTATCTGTGAGGGATGGGCCAAGGACTTCCTGTGGTTAACAAAAAACACGATACCACTCATATGTACCCCTCCTATATACCATGAAGGACTGCAATTAGTTTGCCAAGACAGACTGAACTAGACAATACGGTCAAAGGAGAATGGGTTCTAGATCCAACCTTCTGAGTCTGCGGATTCATGGGTAACAACTTAGTGGATAATGAGGATTAAGTATACAAGATTGTACAAAGTTTGAGATTCAGTTATAGGGCTGTTGTGTTTGTGATGTAAACCTGGTATTCTGCTTTTAAATGACAGCTCCACTGTCATGATGTTATAAAACTGGGTGGTCAAGTTTCCTGTTTTATATGGTCCACATTGGTATCTGGCTTACTTGGACGGTTAAAATCCTATAAAATTCCATGCTCCCATATACATGTTTTCACTCCTAATAGGTGGTGGCGATAAAGCGACAGTTCTGATTAAATCCATTCCAATAAATCCTTTCCAGATCTCTGACCCACAAAATGGAAACATCATAGGTAATAAATAACCTTGGAGTGTAGGTTCACAGTTCCTTGAAAGTTGAGTCGCAGGTAGAGAGGGTAGTGAAGAAGGCATTTGGTACGCTTGCCTTTATTGGACAGTGCATTGGGTATAGGAGTTGGGAAGTCATGTTGCGGCTGTACAAGGTTTTGGTTAGGCCACTTTTGGAATACTGTGTGCAATTCGGGTCACCCTGCTACAGGAAAGATGTTGTGAAACTTGAAAGGATTCAGAAAAGATTTACAAGGATGTTGCCAGGGTTGAAGTGTTTGAGCTATCGGGAGAGGCTGAATAGGCTGGGGCTATTTTCCTTGGAACTTCGAAGGCTAAGGGGTGACCTTGGAGGTTTATAAAATTGAGGGATACGGATAGGGTAAATAGACAAGGTCGTTTCCCCGGGGTTGGGGAGGTCAAAGCTGGGAGGCATAGGTTTAAGGTGAGAAGGGAAAGGTGTAAAAGGGACCTAAGGGGCAACTTTTACAGTGTGGTACGTGTATGGAATGAGCTGCCAAAGGAAGTGGTGGAGGCTGGTTCAATTGCAACATTTAAAATGCATCTGGATGGGTCCATGGAAAGGAAGAGTTTAGAGGGATAAGGGCCAAATGCTGGCAAATGGGACTAGATTTAGCTAGGATAGCTGGTCAGCATGGGCGAGTTAGACCAATGGCTCTCTCGCCAGGCTGATCTCATTGACTCTAAGTATCATAAATAGGACAGATTGACTGGGCTGAGGTAATTCAAAGATTATGGTTTACATATCTCTGCAAATCTGTGACTGACATCAACCTACATCTTATATTGGCTAGCTTCTGTCATGTACTGGGTAGTGTGCATGTTTTACATGGATATGAATAGTAAAGATTAGGTTCCAGAACTGAATTTTTCTGGATTTTTTTTTTGAGCCAAATTAGAATGATTGAATGCATGTAAAACTGATCAGTGATTTGTTAAGTTGAAACTCGTGAAAAGGGAAAATTCTGACCGAATACCGATTATGAATTTGTTCCATTTACTGTGTAACGATTCAACCACATGTAATTAAAACCAAGCTTTGTAAATTTTGGAGAGCGCTGCAAAATTTCACCAAAAGAAGTTGACTGAGAGATTTGATTTCTCCAGCTTTTTGTGGTTTTGTTTTGTTTTCGCTGAAAAGAAACTTGCAGCTTGAGAGGTACAGTGGAGGCATAAGTTCATGGTGGGAATGTTCAAATCTGACCTTTGAAGGATACTCTGACTTTGGTTACTTCTGACAGCATACATACTTTTTTATTCTAATTCTACCATGATGCATGAACAACTTACATTTTTATTCTTCAGTTATTGCTGCTTTGGTTGTCAGCTTATGACAGGAGTCATTGATTTGTGATATTTATGTAAACATAAATTAGTCTGTATATAACACTATTATAACATAAGCCTCTGATGTTCAAAGTGTAAAATAGGCCTGCATCAAACCAGGACTGGAGAAAGGTGAATGATGCGAAGAGTCAAATCATTTGATTACCCACATTTATAGTGTGGAAAACAAGGGAACATGGTGGAGTAGTGGTAGTATCATTGGACTGGTAATGTCATTACCCTCGGACAATGTTCTGGAGACATATGTTCAAATCTTACTGAAGAAATGTAATGAAATCTGCATTCAGTAACATCTGGAAAAAAAGATTTAATTTGAGTGTAAAAAGGACAAATGATTCACTAATGTACTTTTGGCTTTTGAGGCTAATAGACCTAGCAGTTCAAAAGCAATTAGGGATGGGCATCAAATACTGGCAGTGCCCACATTCCATAATAGGATGTTGAAAAATTCATAGAAATCTGTCGCCTCTGTTTGGGCATGCTGAGTTGGTCAACTGGAAATATTTGTTGGCAAGGCCCCATTTAGTTTGAGCTAATGTTTCACTGTTAATGAAATTCTCCCTGGGATTGTTGCTTTTGTGAATGTTGCATTGCTATTTCTGCAGAACATTGATGCAGCATCATAGAATTATTACAGTACAGAGAAGGCTATTTAACCCATCGTGTCATTGGTCATCCTCCTAAAGAGCAGTTAACCTACAAGTGTTACCCTGCGCGTGCTCATTTTCAGACATTTAGAAAGAATAGAAATATACAGGAGGAACTTTATTTTTTCTTCCTTTTTGTTGATTATTAATTCTATAACTGCAACAGGAAAAATATAAGACAGAAAAGAAAACAGTCTTCCCAAAATAGCATTCCTTCTTTGAAAGTCATTGAGTTTTGTGGTATCATTACAACGATGCCATGTCCCTTCCATTCTGTAACTGAACTCAAACTTTGTGTGTGTGTGTGTTTGTAACTTAAATCTCCAAACTCTGTTCCCTAGCTATAGACTCCATTAATTTTCCAGGCAATAATCTGACCCTAAATCAGTTTGTTTGTATCTTTAGTGTCATATTTCATTTCCCGGTGAGCTTTTGATCTTCTATCTGTTCTACAATTAAATCTATAACATGGCCTGATTTGTGTTCTGTTTCAACATGTCTGCAACTGACAGTTTGATTCATGCCTTTATTACTTCTCTCTGCTATTCCAATGCACGTCTGGCTGATCTTCCACTTTTTACCATTTACAGATTTGAAGTTATGTAAAACTGTACTGGCCATGTCTTAACTCGCAGCAAGTCCCATTCCCCTATTACCCTTGTGCTCACTGACATACATTTGATCATGATCAAGTGATGACTTGGCTTTAAAATGCTATCTTTACTTCCAAATCCCTTTTTGTGGTCATTCCTCTGCCTGTCTCTGTACTCTTGCCCCCGCTTCTCCCCCCACCAGCTTCTCAGCCCTCTAAGATATCTGCACTCAATTCTAGCTTCTTCTCCATCTCCAATTTTAATTACTGCACCTTCAGTTGTTTGACTTCAAGCTCTGGAATACCCCGCTGACACCTTTTGGCCTCTGTACTTTACTTTCCACCTTGAAGATACTCCTTAAAACGTACCTCCTTCAGCAAGCTCCAGGCCATTTTAGCTAAAACCTCTTTGTGGGCCTCGACATCACACTTGGTTTTGTAATCCTCCTGTGAAGTGCTTTGGGATACTTCCTTTTGCTAAAGGTACTGTAGATGGTAATTGATTATAATTGGGTTTGGAGCACCTGACTGTATTCCCTCCCCTGTCCGTTTCTCTTAGTTGGATTAAGTGTACTTACACCTGAGAATTTGAGTTCCTGAATAAGTCATTTTTACTGCACTGAATCTATTTAATGAACTTGTAATTGCTGAGTGGCTTTCTGTTGGTTTTTGTTTTTGAAAAATGTACTAATGTTGAAAAGTGCATTATAGATTTTTAAAATCGTCTTGGTTTAGTGACCAAGTCATGCAAAAGTCCTTCGACTCCACTTTTTATTTCTTTTCCACCAGAGCAAAAGTGCTGTATAAGTTAATATATGCTTTGATGTGTAATGAAGAATCCTAAGTCACTGGAAAATCTTAACAGAAGTTCTGTCAGATTGCTTCATATTGTATATTCAACATAACATTTATTATATCCCATTCATAGAATGCTGGGAAACATTCAACAGCTGGGAAACTTCACAGTAGCTGTTAGAGCTAAGTTACTTTATTCAAAAGATGTGAACTTCAGCTGTTTGGTGTTCCTTTTGAGGCAGTTTTAGTATTAGGCAGAGTTGTAACTTTTTTTTCAGCCCTGGCATGTACTTGCAGTGAAGATATTCCTCGTCCTTACAACATTTTGTAATGTTAACAAAATCACAAAGTGCAGAAGGATCCCATCTTTGAGCATTAAATTCAGGTTGTTTATTCTGATCTAGATATCTGTTAGCATAAACATCTCAAATGGCAGTAGTTATGTAACAAGCTATTTTGTTTATAGGTAGCATTATCATCCCCACAGAGACCAATTCATTTATTAAAAGCTGTTTAAATGCCAGGGGATCAATTCAAGGATCTCGCAAAAATTCTGCATTATGAAAATGGGAAGTAGTTTGTTGTCCCCTCCCTCAGTATCTAAAGAGTTTGTGGTATTGTGTCTGGAGCTGTCACAAATTGGGGAATCTTGCCCGGGTCTGATTTTTAACTAATGCATAAAACAACAGAAAATACTCTCACCCGTCCTCTACTTGCTTCCTAACACATCAAAACTACTACCCCAGCTCCTCCCCAAAACTGCCTTCATACTGTGCGTTCCACAGAATTGAGCTCTTTGCAGGATTCAGTGTAAAGTTACTCCTAGCTTCCAAGAGGTTTCCTTCTCCTTGTTTCACTGAGTTGTAAGGACAAGCATTCGCTGAAAATTGATTCAGTTGGTCTTCTGGGAATCCTTGAAATGACTTCCAGCAGCAAGATCAACTCCAGTGATGAAGATTCCGGGCAAAGTTTCCAGCGTCCTTAAATTTGTGCGTATAGCAGCTCTTTGACTTAAACATGCTCCTGCCAGCATTCTGTCTGGCCAACAGAGGAATTTTTTTCCATTCTGTTTGCATTGGCTGCTGTTTCACTTTCTTTCATTGCATATCCACAAATTTAAGGATGCTGGAAACTTTGACTGAAATCTTCATCTCTGCAGTTGATCTTGCTGCTGGAAGTCATTTCAAAGATTCCCAGAAGACCAACTGAATCAGGTGTGAAAACTGACATTTGGGTTTTAATAGGATGTGACCGGAGTACCAGTTCCCAGGGCAGCCAGATCACATTGGTATAACACTTAGCACAAATTGTAGGAAGTCACCTGCTCTACTTTACCTTGTTTAAACTGCCTTTTTTAATCCAAATATCTGACAAAACATTCAAGACTCAGCAGCACTTACCTGGAATATGAATAGTGTTTTTAATCTCTCTGGATCTTTCCAAAAGTAATGATTCATCCCTTTTGTTTTGTTCTGCAGTGTGGAAATTGGGGAGAGTGTCAGAGGAGAAGATGTATACATAATCCAAAGTGGCTGTGGGGAAATCAATGATAATTTGATAGAGCTGTTAATCATGATCAATGCCTGCAAGTTTGCATCATCATCTCGAGTCACTGCAGTTATTCCTTGTTTTCCCTATGCTCGACAAGACAAGAAGGACAAGGTAACGAAGAATTTTTTTTGGTCATTTGTTTCTTATTGGATTGTGAGAGAGGTGACAGGAAACTGATGCATAGTGTGATACATAGAACAAATGTGTAACCAAACAATAGCAGGCTCAGTTCAGATAGTTGTGATTTGTTTCATTTATGTGTGGGTAAAAGTTTGGCTGTGTGAGGTATAATTGAAAAAAATGTTGTGGGGGAGAAATCCTAATTCCATTAACTGCACAGGTAATGTTTTTGATCTGGCAACTGATGAATGACAATTCCTGGACTACTTAAAAAAAAAAAAAAAAAAAAAAAAAAAAATTTTGGGATATTCTGTTGAGATTTGCCTCTTTTTCATCAAGATGATTGTTTTAAAACAGTGGCTTATGAAAAAGAACATTTCCAAAGCATGTTTTTGTAATACAGTTTAGAATTTTGTGAAAATTGCAGTACAGAAGAGACCATTTTGGCCCATCATTTCTGCAGAAACTGAAAAATGGGTCACCCAGCCTAATCCCACTTTCACATTTGGTCTGCAGCCAGACACTTACCACAGTTAAGGTTCATATCTAGGCATAGTAGGAACTGCAGATGCTGAAGAATCTGCGATAACAAGGTGTAGAGCTGGATGAACACAGCAGGTCGAGGAGCAGGAAAGCTGACGTTTTGGGCCTAGACCCTTTCTGAAGAAGATTCTAGGCCCCAAACGTCAGCTTTCCTGCTCCTCTGATGCTGCTTGACCTGCTGTGTTCGTCCAGCTCTACACCTTGTTATCTCAGATCTAGGCAGTTGTTTTTAAAAAGGTCGAGGGTTTCCACACCTATTGCTGTTTTTAAGCAATGAGTTCTAGACCCCAACCACCCTCTAGAAGAAAAACAGTTATTACTCCAGTTGTTACAACTGCTAGTATCCCTGTGATATTTTTAGCTATCAGTTTAAATCTATGCCCCTTGGTCACTAACATCTATGTTAAGATAAATATGCCCAGCTGGGCCTCTGTCTTGCACACCACAAAGCTCTCCTTAGGCTCCTTTGCTCCTACGAGGGCAACCCAATGTATCCAATCTTTGTTCGGTTGTAGTTTCCCAATCCAGACTACATCCTTCTGGTTCACATCTGCATTTTCTGTAATGTAATAACATCCTTTCTACGATGCGGTGATCAGAACTGTGCACAGTACTCGTGCTGTAGCTGAACTAATAATGTATACAGTTCCTTCAAAATCTGTTTCCTGTTTCTGCATTCAATGTATAGGTTAAGAATGGGAAAAAAAAAAGTCCACGCGTTCTGAACCATTTTATCGATCTGCTCATCTGATTGTAGATGAGGTTACACTCCTGCCTAAACCCTTTCACCCCTTACCAAGAACTTCTTGTCTGTCTTAATCAAGTCATCAGTTAGTCTACTAAACTCCAGTGGATACAAGCCTAGACTTTTCAAACTTTTCTTCAAAAGATAACATGCCCCTTTCAAATATTAGTCAAGTAAACCTCTGAACTGCTTCCAACACAACTCCATTCTTCCTTTAAATAAAGAATTAAAAAAATACAATACGACTGTACCCCCCAAATGTGGTCTCAGCAATGCCTTGTGATACTGGAGTATGACCATACTACGTGACTATCTTCATATTACAAAGATATTACTATCTTGGGTAGTCTGTGCTTTTCATCTCAAACTTCGTTCTCCTTTTAGGATATCTGATCATTGCTCTTTTGTCAACGTGTTCCAGTTTGTTTTTATACTGCCAATATTAAAGTTACTATTTGCGCATTACCTGTTTTGTTTTTTTCTACAAGTTGGAAACGGTCTGTTCAGATAGATACAGATATACGTACCAGAGCACTGTTGGCTAATTTGCTAGACATGGTTTTCACATTCATTTTTATGTAGCATCAGTTGCTGTCATTATATTTCTGACCTTGGTCTGCTCCACTTATTGACATAAGTGAACCAATATTTGCATGTCTTGCATCCTGTTGTTCAAATGCACTTACACTATTTGATTGCATGGTAACCCGATGCACCTATTCAGTGGTAACTGCTTGTAGAAGTTGGAAGGATGGGAGCGATTGAGGATATGAGTCTTTACTGGAAACCGGATTTGAAGTTCATGAATAGGAAAACTTTTCTTTCAGAAGCAAGTTAGAAACTGTATAAAGTATGAAGGCTCTCCTTCACTCCGAGTGAGGAGACAATAATTAGCTTAACTCGACAGATGGACTGTGAAAGATTCTTTGAAGATCATCTCAATATTGAGAAATAGGTATAACATGAGTAATAGCCACTGACTTTTGTGAAAAGTAAAAGGCTGTTAGATCTAGACCTTCACCTCAGGAATCTTAAGACAACCTGACTGATGTGATTTTTTTTTTTTTCCGGCTGTTCTGATGCTACGTGAAATGAGTTTTGAAAGTCACAATCTAGCAGTTACATATTCTGCTAATTGTCCGTTTTAAGAACCATGGAAATATTTAGCAACATCTCTCCAACCACTTCATGCTTCACTGTGACCTTTAGCTTCAAAATCTTTGACCAGTTCTGTGTCTCTTCCAAGTCTGATGTGAAGTTTGCTTGCAGGACATTTGACTTCAGGTAAATTTCTACGACAAATATTTTCCTCTGTGTAGTTAGACCATATTTTTAAAAATAGTTGTCTACAAATTAGCGTTGGATCGTTTGAGCTGTCAAAGTCAACATCCTCTATATCTGTGTCAAGATTACCCACTTTTGAGCAGAACTGTTTGGATGAAACAAAGTAGCTATTTGCTTGATTTTGCATTAGTCAGTGAGGTGGTACCATAAACTTTTGATAGTAGTAATTTGTTTTATCAAATCTTGGTGATACCCTCTTGACCCACACCTTTCCACCCCTGTCCATAAGGGGTAAATTGCTTTTAAACTTGAATGATATTTATTGAACTAACTGGAAACTGCACAGAAGTTAATTCTGTTCCAGTTCAAAACTAGCAGGCATGTTTTTAAGGTGAGATGAGAAGGATTTAAAACGGACCTGAGGGGCAACTTTTTCCACACACCGTGTTTCATGTGTGGAATGAACTGGCAGAAGAAGTGATAGACGCAGATACGGTTATGACATTTAAAAGACATTTGGGGATAAGTATATAAATAGGAAACGTTTGGAGGGACATAGGCCAAGTGCAGGTAAGTGGGACAAGTTTAACTTAGGAAACTTGGTTGGCATGGATGAATTGGACCGAAGAGTCTGTTTATAGTTCATCTTTAAAAGGATTTAAGAGTTACCCAACTAGCTGAGATTACTTCTGTTTTACTGAGGTGTCTCAGTGGATTTCAAGTCTGTCTGAAGCTGAAATTGCTCGATATGTTGCCAGCCATCTTAAAATCTGGTGAGTCCGTCTGAAAAATAGATTTTAAATTTGTGTACCTTTTGTCTGTACTGGGCACAATGTTATTGGTGTGTATGTAACAAATGCTTCAATATATAGCTAGTAAATTTTTAATTAAGTAGCCAAAGTTTCAGAATTTATTTCATGAGCCGATGGGTAGCGCCGCACTCTCAGTTGGAGTGGCACTTTTTAAACAAAGGGTCCATTTACAGATTGCAGACTAATTATCTGATTTGTTTTTTGAGAGGTGATGCCATCATTTTAATATAACTAGCAAAGATGTTCTTGTTTGGGTTGATGGCTATTGATTTATGTCCTTAAAAATATGGTAAATCTAGAGTATGAAAAATTAACCTAGTCGATATTTTAAAATCACCTACTACATTAATGCCTAATGCAAAAAACATTAATTATTGGTAATGACAATTTTATGCAGGTTAATTTTTGCATTGTGTTTATCTGTTACAATTGACATCAGAAAGTTAGTGTTTTGATTTATGCATTTCACTGTCAAACATTTTGACCTAAAATAATTTGAAGTGCACCGTCAATCTCAAATAATAATCTTTGCATTGCAATAGGGTTTGTGTTTTTTTTAAACTTTAGACAATCAGATTTCTCTTTTGCGCGATTTGCTTGACTCATTGTGACAGCATGCGTGCATCTGTAGAATTCTTTACCTCAGAGGGCTGTCAAGACTGAGTCATAAGTATATTCAAGGCTGATATAGATCTTTAATTAGTGAGTGAATCAAGGGTGAAAGAGAAAGGCAGGAAAGTGGAGTTGAGGATTATCCAATCAGACATGATCTCATTGCATGGTGGAGCAGAGTTGATGAACTGAATGGCCTACATCTCTGGTATCTTATGGACGTTTCTCCTAATTATGCAAGTAAATGTTAATAATCTGATAACTGCAATAATCTTTAACATACTTGAACAATTTGTTCCAATGATTGTCACTCGAGTGACACTGCTACGTCCAACTACCGTTTTAAAATTTGCTTCCATGGTTTGCACTTTTATGAATTCAGCTAACCAGCATTTACCAGATGCTCTCAACAGTTCTTGGGTTTTCAGAATAAAAAGATCTCATTTTTCAGTTAATTGAGTGGCTCAGATATCTGATTTTCTCCTGAAATAGAATAAAATGGCCCTTTTTGAGATCAAATACAACTGGTCTGTTGTAATATTTAAAAAGAAAATTCAACTCATTTAATAGCCGTTGACAAAAAGCCTTTGTCTTATGCTTGTTAAAAAGACTAGGATATCCAAATGAGATGCAGGGTAAACTAATTTCACGTGTTTTTCAACAAATTGTCTGAGCTAAACAACAGGTTAGATAGTGCTTCTATTTTCTTCAACTAAGTAGGTTATTTCCATTGTTGAAATAAATAGAAGTTAATGCTTGATTCTCTTTGAGAATCAAGCATGAGCTGCAGCACAAGGACTTCATACTAATATGTGAAAAGTACTTGAGGTCAATCTTTCTGGCTGCTTATTGCCATTTTTAAGCTTTACTCATGTTAACTGAATTGAGTCAAAATTAGCACAATTGCACTATAGTGTTACATTTATTAAGTTTGAATTATAGTATTTTAATTAGGATTTCAAAATTCCAAAGTACATTTCTAAATCTGTTCACTAAACTCTAAATTCAGTTCTAGTTCTAATTCAGTTCTGTTCTAAATTCAGTTCACTGAGCATGTTAGTTTCTTATTAGCATGCGTCAAACACAAGCGTTCCCACTTTTACACTAGCAGTGGTCATGTCTAATGTTCTCCTGGTGTCATGAGAATTACTGCAAAGTTGGACTTGAGGTTACTTAGACAGTTAAAGCCTTTATTGTGCATGTAACTGGTAAGTTTGACCTCAAAATGACCAATACTAATAGTCAAAATTAGGCAACATTCCATTTCCCCAATGCTATTGCACTTTCATTTGGAATTAATTCCCATAACAATGCATATTTCGCTCTCCGTCTATGTCAAGTAGGCTCATTGACAATGAGTTTGTGTTTTATATGGTATGTGATACGGGAATGTATCTTGATTAGGATTTTCTTGTTAGTTTTTGAGTTCTGTTCTTGTAGGGTTGTGTCCCTTATTTGAAACTGACTTGTCAAAAATGCAGATACTTGGAAATATTAAAATGTATAATAAAAAAAATTGCACAATAAACCTATGTTGCTTCAATTGAAAGTCTTGAGTTCCAGTTTCCTGTTTGTTACCAATCTTCTCTACATTTGCTTTCCTGTATAATGCAAAAGATTTTTCATGAGTTAGTCAAGTGAAGAAAGTTAAAACATTCCAAGAATAATACCCTGTTAATAGCTAGTGAAACGAAGTCTCCACAGAATTGCAGCTTCAAGTTGGTTGTTCGTATCACAGCTTGCCAGTAAATGTTGATGACTGGAATTAGTTTGTTCTTCAGAACGTGAAACTTTTTTATTTTGTTTTCGAGTCTGGAAGAATGATAAAATGGACCATGGTGAAAGTGACTCAGTTTGGGTTTTTAACCAGAAAGTAAGAGTCACCTGACCTGAAAGATCTGAGCCCTTGGCTACTACTGCAAAATGGGGACTATGTTAGCGTGCTGTATTTCGGAGTTAAACACTCAATCTGAGCGTTTCACTGCTGAGTTTACGACTTCAGTAATTTTCCTTAACCATTTCAGTTCAAGTAACTGTGCCTTCATGCCTTCTCAATCAACATAGGTCAGTATATTTTCAGTTCAACCCATCAGTGATGATGCAAAATTTGCATTGTTACAAAGTACTTTTAGGTTAGATATCATTGACGGAATGACTTGGACGAGTGCATTCATGACCTGGGGTAGGATAACACATTCCAGGAAACAGTGTCTCAGTAATTTGGATTTCCAGCGAATGGAATGTAACTCCAACTTGATTTATTACAGGAGAATTTACCAGTCCCTGAAGAATCCTGACAGATTGGAACAGTATCTGGGCTGAAATCGTGCATTTGTGCTGTCGGAGATCTGACTCACATCTGTCTTCTTTTAGAGTCGCGCCCCAATTTCAGCTAAGCTTGTGGCCAACATGTTGTCAGTTGCTGGAGCAGATCATATCATCACCATGGATTTGCATGCCTCTCAGATACAGGTTAGTGGAAAACATGACATCATTTTAGTCAAGTAATAGCAACTAGGCTTCGTATTCACTATCTGACCATGCCAAGATGCGTCTTATTGGGCAATATTTTTCTAGAGGTGTAACAAACTGCAGCATGTAGAATCTTCTTGGCCACATGTCTGTTACTTAACTGCACAACTTATTTAATGCAATCAAGTGAAAACAACAAGAGTTGTTCCCCGCAAAAAAAAGTATCTCTGTCCTTGATCAAAGAAAACCATATTTAAGAGAGTCCTCCACAGATGTCACTGAGTGCTAAATCCACAGCCAGTGAGTTGGTGCAATTCGATCAGAGTATTCTGCAAATGATAGCTGAGCTTTATTAAGGTATTGTTTTAGTCTGGTACCTGGAGTAGCAGCAATTCGATTTTGAGTATTCCTCCATTGAGTATCATGGTAGACCCACTAATCAGCATGTGTGGCTAATGATCAGAGGCAAAAACAGTTTGTAAATGTAGATATAAATCCATTCTCCTTTTAAACAGGGAGGGCTGCAGATGCTGTGTATAAAAAGGAATTGAGAGTCATCCCTCGAGTATTACTTGTAGTAAATGCCTGCCTCTGCACCCACTTTGACCTAAAATTTGTAGTGAACGTGATGGGAAGACAAAAAGATAAGGGACTGGACTGAATTGTTAAACTTTTATGTAATATCCCAACAGCAGCGTATTGGTCAACATGAATTAGATGTTGTCTGTGTAGATGGCAAAATGAGTGATTTTATTTTCAGCTGCAAATTCAACAAGTTCTACATGTTTTGTGTTTTACATATTTAAAATGTTCAGTATTTTAAAGGTGACAACTCTGACTAAATAATTCATCAAAATAGATTTGCTGAAGTTGTAGAGTCCAGGTAATTGGTTATATTTAATGTATCAATTATATCTACTAATACATTTATTCTAACTAAATCATTCCAATGACATGAATGAAGAATTGCCATTTTTTATTTACCTTGGATGAAATGCTTTCATTGATCAATTGGTTGACTTCCTATCTGTCGGTGCACTTGGAACAAATATAATTTTTACAGTCTCAAATTTTTTAATGGATGTTTGTTAACATAATAAATGCTATTATTTGAAAAACAAAATCTAAAGATTCCGGGTGAAGGATTCAAAACAAATTTAATCACCGAGTTTTTGGAGATACCATTGAAGCTAAGAGTACTGTACATTTTAGCCTTTCTCCAAAAACTGATCACCTTTAATTATCCTTGAATAGGGTTTCTTTGATATTCCTGTGGATAACTTGTATGCGGAGCCAGCAGTACTGCAGTGGATAAAGGAGAATATTCCAGAGTGGAGGAATTCAATAATTGTCTCTCCTGATGCTGGTGGAGCCAAAAGGTAACTACCTTTTGAGTCCAGTTATAAGTATACAATTTGCTTGGTCTGGTTGTGATATTAAGATAGAGTTAATACAACATGCCAGTGAAAGGAAAAAAATAGCATTTTAATTACTTTTTCATCGCTCATGTTTCACAGAAACGAGAGATGCCAAAAAGCAAATGCAAGAATAATTGTTGTATTGGGTACAGTCTTCAATTATAAGTGCAAAAATAACTTCCCTGATTCACATCACATGCCTCACCATTTGGTCTGTATAATGCTGCCATTATTTTAATTGGTAAACTGCTAAATTTTGCCTTGGGTTCCAGTTTGATTATTGATGTTATAATTCATTTCTTTGTGGTTTTACTTTAGGGTAACATCAATTGCTGATAGGTTGAATGTTGAATTTGCACTGATCCATAAAGAGAGAAAGAAGGCAAATGAGGTAGATAGAATGGTGCTCGTGGGCGATGTTAAAGATCGAGTGGCCATTCTTGTGGATGACATGGCAGACACATGTGGGACAATATGTCATGCTGCTGACAAGTAAGTAAAATGAGCAAATAGTAAAAATAGTTCCCGGAAGATTTTTTTTCCAGTGAAGAATACGGATTTTGCATGTGTACACAGCGCTGGGGGAGAAGGAACATTTGGAAAACCCAGGAAGCAGATGTGCCTTCTGCTTTGAGTTGATGCTTCATCAGTGGTTTAAAGTTAAGGCCAAATAAGGGTTTGACTGTCCTACATAATATTCTTGTTCAGTTATTTTTGTGAAGTGGTCGTTTTTGAGGTGAACGCACTCACGATGGATATATTTACAACTTCCATTTCTGGTTTTTGAACGTGGGCTGTTTTTAAAATATATTTCAGTAGTTAGCCAAGTTCATATGAACTAATCCAATTTTTTGGAATTGGCATGTTTCTCGATCTCCACTTATCTTTTAAAATTTTACTTTTTATACGCTGCTTAAAAGTTATTCCTCTTTGGATGGGTATTATACCGAAAATTCTTACCTTCAGTGTGAAAGGACAAGGGATGGGTCCCTGGGAATTCAAATGTGGAAACAACTAGTTGACCCGTTCTTGAAGCATACAAGACTGTAAATCCTGTCAAGTTTCTTGAGATCAACCTCCTGCATTTGTTTCACCGGACAAGCAGCTTCAAACTTTGCAGTTTAGCTTTCACAAGAGGGAACACAATTTTATTTTTAAGAGTCTCCGAGAATTTTCAGAAGCTCTACCTTTTAGTTTTAAGGTGCTTCTCATTCTCTAACCCATTTATTAGATGGTACAGCAAATAGTAACAATGCGGTCTGTATTTTGATCTGCTTGTGTTCCAAATTCTACATTCCTGACTATCCCTGATGGCGTTTGATTCCTTAACAAGAAATCATTCACACCCATCTTAAAAATGTTCGATGACCCCGCCTCTCCCACCTTCTGAGGCAGAAAGTTCTAAAGAGTCACAACCTGCTGAGCAAAAAACTTTCCTCTCTGCTGTAAATGGGACACCGCTAGTTTTATAATAGTGTCCCTTGTTCTGGATAGACCCACAAGAGGAATCCAGAATTCTAAATGTGGATCTTCTAAACTGCAGTTATATCACCCCTCGTGTTTCTAAACTCCAGTGAAAGCAAGCCCAGCCTGACCAATATAGCCTTAATGGCACAAACTGCTCATTGGGGCGGCACGGTGGCTCAGTGGTTAGCACTGCAGCCTCACAGCGCCAGGGACCCGGGTTCGATTCCAGCCCTGGGTGACTGTCTCTGCGGAGTTTGCACATTCTCCCCATGTCTGTGTGGGTTTCCTCCGGGTGCTCCGGTTTCCTCCACAGTCCAAAGATGTGCAGGCTAGGTGGATTGGCCATGCTAAATTGCTCATAGTCTTCAGGGGTGTGTGGGTTATAGGGGAATGGGTCTGGGTGGGATGCTCCAAGGGTCGGTGTGGACTTGTTGGGCCGAAGGGCCTGTTCCCACGCTGTAGGGATTCTAATTCTAATTCTAAATTCCAGATATCAACTTAGTAGACCTCCTCTAATTGGCATCCTTCCTTAAATAAGATCAATCTGTACAATATTCAAGATACGGCCTCACCAGTGCCTTGTGTAACTGAAGCATAACCTCTGTAGTTAATGTTTAATTCCTCTTGTGATTAAGGATATCATTCTATTAGCCTTTATAAACAATCGCTTTACCTGAAAACTAATGTTTTGTGACTCATGCTAGAACAACTAGATCTCTCTGTACTTCAGAATTTTGCAGTCATTGTCCATTTAAATTGTCCACTTTTATTTTTCCAAACTGAACAACTTCATGTTTTCCGACATTAATGGTGTGAATTGCCTTGTCATTGTGTGTCCGGTCAAAGAGATTACTATCTAAAATCAATATGTAGAGTTAAAAGGGTTTATTGAGACTACACCAAACTTGTAATTTATATTTAGGCAACATTAACCTTGACAGACTTCTTGAATGCTTTTCTTCACCTGTTCTGATGACCACCTCTAATAAGGAATAGCTTTTCATAACCGTGTTCCTCCTTCCCTGGAGGGCAGGCTGCTAATCCAAGAGTGGTATTCTTTTTCCTGCACAACCCTGAATATTACTTTCAAAACGTGTTCTACAAAGGAAATAGTCATTCTTGTCTTTTCCACCACCATATTCAGTACTCTTATGTGGTCCTTGATCTGTTTCAAAGGAGACACCACAATTTTGCTTGCATTTCATTGGTGTGTGGTTTTGGATCTATTCTTACTGAGACCACTGCACCTATTATCAATTTGCCTAATTGCCTAGTAGGAGAATTGAATAATTATTTAAAATACATAGTCTTCTCAGTCTCTCAAAATCCATTTTGAATGCCCCCGACGAGAGATGAAGTATAGCACTTATGATTTCACTGCTGCTGCACCCCTAGTGAGATACTGACCTTGAAATGTTTAAGATAGGCATCTCCTGTGTACAATGTGAGATGGAAGGTTAATTTACCAGTGATGGAATCCCCATGGTGCGAATGGAAATAAAACTGATGGACCAGGTTTCACTCTTTAAACTTTCACTGTAACAAATTAACTAAAAACAGCATAATTCAAACATCGATTAACAGCTAAAGGATAAAGAACATAGAACATGGAACAGTACAGCACAGTACAGGCCCTTCGGCCCACGATGTTGTGCCGAACGTTTGCCCTAATCCTAAGGTCCATCTAACCTCCACCCCTACCTTGTACTATCATCCGTATGCCTATCTAATAGCCGCTCAAATGCCCCTAATGAGGCCGACTCTACTACCATCTCCGGCAAGGCGTTCCACGTCCCGACCGCTCTGAGTAAAGAACCTACCTCTGACATCTCCCCTATACCTACCTCCACTCACTTTAAAACTATGCCCCTTGTAATAGCTACCTCCACCCTAGGAAAAAGTCTCTGGCTGTCTACTCTATCTATACCTCTGAACATTTTGTACATCTCTATCAAGTCACCTCACATCCTTCATCGTTCTAAAGAGAAAAGCCCTAGTGCTGTCAACCTTTCCTCGTAAGACCTTCCCTCCATTCCGGGCAACATCCTGGTAAATCTCCTCTGCACCTTTTCCAACGTTTCCACATCTTTCCTGTAATGAGGCAACCGGAACTGGACACAATTCTCCATATGTGGCGGAACCGTGGTTTTGTATAGCTGGAGCATAACTTCACGGCTCTTGAACTCTATCCCACTATTAATGAAAGCTAACACACCATACGCCGCCTTAACAACGCTATCCACCTGGGTGGCAGCTTTCAGGAAACTGTGGACATAAACCCCAAGATCCCTCTGCTCCTCCACACTGCCAAGAATCTTTCCGTTAACCCAATATTCTGCTTTTGAGTTTGTCCATCCAAACTGAATCACCTGACACTTTTCAGGGTTAAACTCCATCTGCCACTTCTCAGCCCAGCTCTGCATCCTATCGATGTCCCTTTGTAATCTAGAACAGCCCTCCGCACTGTCCACAACGCGACCCACCTTCGTATCATCCGTGAACTTACTAATCCACCCTTCCACTCCTTCATCCAACTCATTTACAAAAATCACAAATAGAAGAGGACCCAGAACAGATCCTTGTGGTACACCACTCTTAACTGAGCACCATGTTGAATATTTTCTATCCACTACCACCCTTTGTCTTCTAAGGGTCGGCCAATTCTGAATCGAATCTGCCGCATTTCCCCCTATCCCATGCCTGCTTACCACCTTCATGAGCCTACCATGGGGAACCTTATCAAACGCCTTACTTAAATCTATGTATACGACATCCACTGCTCTGCCTTCATCCACGTGTTTGGTCACCTCTTCAAAGGATTCAATAAGGTTTGTGAGGCATGATCTACCCCTCACAAATCCATGCTGACTATCACGAATCAAACTGTGTCTTTCCAAGTGATCATAAACCCTATCTCTCAGAGCCCTTTCCAATAATTTGCCCACCACTGACACAAGACTAACTGGCCTGTAATTTCTGGGGTTATCCCTATTCCCTTTTTTGAACAAGGGAAAGATGTTTGCCTCTCTCTGGCACTATACCCGTGGACAGTGAGGATGAAAAGATCATCGCCAAAGGCCCTGCGATCTCTTCCATCGCTTCCCATAGAATCCTTGGATAAATCCCATCAGGCCCCGGGGGACTTGTCTATCTTCAAGTTCTTCAAAATTCCTAGTACATCTTCCTTACTAACATCGACCTCCTCTAGCTCCCAGCCTGTTTCACACTGTCCTCCTCTACAACTAGGTCCCCCTCAGTTGTACATACCAAAGAAAAGTATTCATTAAGGACCTCTCCTATCTCTTTAGGTTCCGTGCACAAATTCCCTTTACAATCCTTGATCGGCCCTATCCTTTGGTCATTCTCTTGTTCCTCATGTACGTGTAAAAAGCCTCGGAGACTGCCTTGATCCTATCTGCCGAGGTTTTCTCATGCCCCCTATTTTAAACAATTTTCTTTTAATAGTGTTTTAAACAATAAGATAAATATCACTTTTAAATAGTCAATACAGCAACATTACAGCTGACATCATTGCAGCCACTTGCATTATTTGGGCAAAAATGTGCTAGCGTGAGCAATCTGTTTTGAAATCCAGTTTTGTTTTGTAGGATCTATTCCTCCTTTCCATCAAATTGTTTCAGTCCTTGAACCATGTTCACCAGCAGCTGTATTTTATCCAAAATCCATGGACCTGGTTAGCACCAACAAAGTACACAGCAAAGAGCCCTTTCTTAATCGGGAAATGGCATCATTGATCACACGAGTTCCCAAATAGTTCCTCTTTAACTTTTTAATTGGTCTGATGGAGTTCACTGCAGCATCCGTTTTGTCACTGAGTCTTATCCAATTTCCAGTTTCTTTCCACCTGTATGACACAAAGTAACATAGACTCTATAGTCAATGACCTGCTTCAATACAAGGACCAAATTAAAATCTCCCAAACACAAAAGCTGTCTATTAAGTGAGAACCTTGCTCATTTTCTCCTGTGAAATTTGTGGTCTGAACTGTCAAACAGTAACATAGCTGAAACCCAACCCAACTGCAGTTAGCTTTCTATTTATCTTTGCTTCTCAAGCTCTTCATCCCCAAAGCTACCTTGGGTCACATGGGCATTTGTAACCTAAAGATGTTATAATCAGGAAACTTACCTTTCAGTGTACTTCCCAGCCTGCCCTGATCTTAAAGGACCTATTACACAGAAAGGAAATGCAGGCTTCACCGAAAGCATCTATTGTGAAGTGAACAAATGTGACAGAAACACCTTAAACTCGCTGTCCGTGAGCATTTACCTGACAAGTAGTCTTATTTCATAATGGATCTCTAGAGTCTAAAAGTGCCATCGTGGATCCTAAACAGAAGGAAAAGGAGCAAGATCTTGATTCTGGCTATGCTGAAAAATCGAATCATTTGTTTAAACAAAATTAAATGAGTCGAATTTAAGAAGGAACACAGGACCCAGTGTCTTACGCTTTCCCATGGTGACTGTCCTGTGCAGACAACTTCCTGGGAACCATAATGGGAAGATTGTTTTATAGTCACTGGACTATTACTCCAGAGGCCGAGGCTAATGCTCTTAGCACGCAAGTTTAAATCACACTGTGGCAGCTTGTGGAATTTAAATTAATTTAACAAGGTCTGGAATTCAAAGCTTGTCTCAATTAAATTAATATCTCTTAAGGAAAGATATTTGCCATCTTTATATGTCTGGCCTTCACATGACTCCAGAACTTTGAACTTCAAACTACTCCATTCAAGGTCAATTAGGAATCATTGGCAAGATAATTTTGAGACTGATGGCTATTTCTGAAAGGACTTTTTAAAATGATACTTTACTCAAACTGTATCTGATCAATAATGTGCTGTGGGATTTTTGTGGGGAAGTCATATTATTAAGTTCTGGGAAGAGGCAGTAGAGAAAATTCTGCACTGAATTTTATCTGGAACTTCCTAAATTTAGTTTACTCCAATGGAGACAACTCTTTGTTCTTAAAAAGTACATTGTCACTACGGAACTACTTGCTTGCTAAACGGCATAAGCAGCAAGTGATAGACAGAGCCCAAATGATCCTAAAGCTGTCAGATCTGACATGAGCTTTGCAGTCATCCCACATCTAGTCATGAATGGTTGTGGACAATTGAACAACTTGAGGCGGCTCCATGAATATATTCATCCTCAGTGATAGAAGAGTCAGACACATGAATGCAAAACATAAGTCTGAAGTACTCGCAGAAGTCTTCAGTCAGAGGTGCTGAGTGGATGATCCATCTTGGCTTCCTCCGGTGGTCCCTAGCATTACAGATGCTAGTCTTCGGCCAATTTGATCCATTCCACACGATATCAAGAAATAGTTGAAGGCACGGGATACTGCAAAGGCTATGGACCCTGACAACATTCTAGCAATAGTACTGAAGGCCTGTGCTGCAAAACTTGCCACTCCCCTAAGCCAAGTTGTTCCAGTACAGTTACAACACTGGCATCTGCTCAACAATGTGGATAATTGCCCAAGTATTTTACAGTATCTTTAAAAGAAAAGGATAAATCAAACCAGCCAATTACTACCCCATCAATCTACTCTCAATCATCAGTAAAGTGATAGAAGATGTCATCAAAAGTGGTGTCAAGTAGCATCTGCTCAGCAATAACCTACTTGGTGACATCCAGTTTGGGTTCCATCAAGACCACTCAGCTCCTGACCTTATTACAACCTTGGTTCAAACATGGACAAAAAAGCTGAACTGAGGAGTTGAGATGAGAGTGACAGTTGTTGATGTCAATGCTGCATTAATCTGAATGTGGCATCAAGGAGACACCCATTGATTCCAATTTTGCTAGGGAAAGGGGGAAAATTCTCTGCTGGCTTGAGTCGTACCTGGCACGTAGGAAGATGGTTGTGGTGGTCAGAGTTCAATTATCTCTGCAGGAGTTCCTCAGGGTAGTGTCCTAGGCCCAACCATCTTCAGCTACTTTTCCTGCATCGTAAGTCAGTGTGGGGACATTCGATAATTGCACTGTTTGATTCTTGAGATACTGAAGCAGTCCATGTTCAAATGTAGCATCATCTGAACAATATCCCGGCTTGGGCCGACATTATGGCCAGTAACATTCATCCCACAAATGCCAGACAATGACCATTTCCAGTAAAAGACATTCTAACAAACACCCCTGGACGTTCAATGGTGTTACCATCACTGAATACCCGCACCTGCCCAATCAACATTTGAGGGCTGCACTGCCACTGACCAGAAATTCAACTAGACTTGCCACACTAGTCAGAGGCTAGAAATCTTCTGGCGACTAACTCATCTTCTAGCTCCCCGTAGTCTTTCCACCATCTACAAGGCAAAAGTCAGGAGTATGATGGAACTTTCCCCACTAGCCTGATAAGTGCAGCTCCAACAACACTCGACTTGACCCTATCCCCGAAAAAGCCAGTTTGATTGGCACTACATCCACAAGCATCCTTCATAGCAGCAGTGTACTATAAGATGCACTGCAGAAATTCAAAGATTGTTAAACAACACCTTCCAAAGCCATAACCACTTTCATCTAGAAGGACAAAGGCAGCAGATATATAGGAATACCACCAACTGCAAGTTCCGCTGTAAGCTACTCACCATCCTGACTCTGAAATATCACGCTTCCTGCACCGTCGCTGGGTCAAAATCTTGGAATTCTCTCCTTAACGGCATTGTCGGTCAACTTACAGCACGTGGAGTGCAGCAGTTCAAGAAGGCAGCTCGCTACCACCTTCTCAAGGGCCACTAGTGACTGGTAATAAATGCTGGCCACCCAGCAATGCCCACGTCCAAAGAGTGAATAAAATAAATTACTCGTGTTAAATTGGTCATTCCTGCTTTTATGGGTGAGGTATGGGCTGCTGTTGAAGACTTGAGCTGTCCAAAATGGTTATACTAACACAGATACTGAAATTGTATTTAAACAGAAGAATAGCGTTCTGGCTTGCCACTTCAGAAAATCCAGAGTTCCCATTCAT
The DNA here is from genome assembly GCA_024137785.1 of Ginglymostoma cirratum. NCBI lineage: Eukaryota > Metazoa > Chordata > Chondrichthyes > Orectolobiformes > Ginglymostomatidae > Ginglymostoma > Ginglymostoma cirratum. The sequence continues at coordinate 13,406,655 of JAHRHZ010000031.1, forward strand.
AAGAGAATGATAGTTTGATCAAATGCCACTTTAAAAGGTGAAACTTCTGCATAAGTGGAATTTGAATATTATTTGTATTGTTATCAATTTAGATTCCAGTTTCACTCATGGTTTGAATTTACTAAGATACTCTAACAGATTGCTTCTTGTGATTAGCTCGTGGGTGACTGTTTGTTTTTATTTTCTCTGACATGCCACTATGGAAAAACGAGGAGCAGGAGTAGGCCTTTTTAGCCCTTTTGTGTTTGCTGTGCCATTCAATCGGATCATGATTGATCCTCTTTCTCAATAGCATATTCCCACCTACCCATGCCCCTTTTTCTATCTTTTTCTTGAGTATGTGCAGTGATTTGGCCTTGACAGCTTCTGTGGTAGAGAATTCCACAGGTTCAGTACTCTTTGTCAAAAAAAAATTCCTCATCCAAATCCGAAATAGTCTGCCCTGTATCCTGAGACGCCATCCCCTGGTTCTAGATTTCCCAACTGTGGAAAATAGCCTCCCTGCATCTCTTCTGTCCAGCCCTGTTAGAATTTTATATATTTCAATCAGGTCCCCTCTCCTGCTTCTAAAACTCTAGTAAATACAGGCCCAGTTGAACCTGTCTGTTCTCATAGAGCAGTTTCGCCATCCTGGATATCAATGTAGTAACCCTCTACTGCAGTGCTTCTACAGTAAGTACATCATTTCTTAAATAGGGAGACTAAAACTGCTTTCAGTACTCCTGATGTGGTCTCACCAAGGCCTTGTGTAAAGGCAGTAAGGCATCCCTACTACTGAACACAAATTCTGTTGGAGCGAAGGCCAATATATCATTTGCCTATCTACTTGAATTGACTGGTGTCCAAAAACTCGGATCCCTGTGTACTTTGCACTTCCCCATATATCACCACTTAAATAATACCCTTCCTTTCTGTTTTTCACATCCAAGTGTAGAGCTTCACACTTAGCCACATTGCATCTGCCGTTTGTCTGTCCACTCACTCAACTTGTCTAAATCACTCTGAAGCATCCGTGCTGCCTCTCCTCAATTCTCAATTGTGCTCAGTCTTGTGACATCAACACACTTGAAAATTTTGCATTTGGTTCGATCCAAGTTGTTTATGAGAATAGAAGCATTGATGGTTCTGGTTATGAAAGTGGAAATATAAACCATTTACCTTGTTGATCACTGCCTCAAAGCAAGTGCACTATTGTTTGTAAACAGTGTGTTTTGATTTCTGGTAACAAACCCACAAAATGTTAAACCTTATGGATGTTAATTTTTTGTTTCAATATTTTTGCAATACTTTATATTGTATTGTTCCTGTAGATTTTAGTCTCCTTTGTGTTTTGTTCTTCAGATTGCTGTGTGCTGGTGCTACCAAAGTTTATGCTATCCTTACTCACGGTATCTTCTCTGGCCCTGCCATTAGTCGAATAAATAATGCTGCGTTTGAAGCTATTGTTGTTACAAACACTATTCCACAAGAAGAACAAATGAAAATTTGCTCAAAAGTTCGGGTAAGATTGATCTTTGCTTGGATTTAATTTGAAAGAATGTATTGAATACAAAACCACTTAGTCCGGTTTCTTTCCTTTCAGGTGATTGATATATCGATGATCCTTGCTGAGGCAATACGCAGGACCCACAATGGAGAATCTGTGTCATATCTTTTCAGCCATGTTCCCCTGTAAGGTGATGAGACTTCAGATCTACTGAGTAGTTCTGGTCTGAAAGTTGCTCTGTTTGCATATCTGAGGAACCCATCGTTTACGTACTGGAATACTGCACACCCAATAAGAAAGGGCCCACTGCTGTATCAAACTGGAAAAGTTACATCCATATTTGCAAGTTAAAAACATGAAAACGTAACTATTTTAAATGTCACGGACTGGATTTTATTTCTCTCAATGCACAGTGGAAGGATGGCCGATCTGTGTTTTTGTACTTTTGAAAATATAATCTTTCATGAAGTGAATTTCTATGAAATCTCAAACTTGTTAATGGCTACGTGGCTTCCTTATACCAGTGCACAAGTCTGTTAAATATTTGTGGCTATGTGCTGATTTTGTTTATTTTACGAGGAAACAAATGTTTGAGGTGCAACTATAGTAATAATTGCCAACAGACATTCCATAAGATATTAAAATTCACTTGAACTTTCAGACATGGTCAAATATTTGCATTCTGCAGCAAGCGTGAAACTGGCCAATGAACTTTTTAGTTGGTTAATAAGTGAATTCCACTACCAGTATAATTTTGAAGTCTAAATACAGATCTTGCAGCCAAGTTGCAGTGTGTCAAGTGGTTTAAATAAAATATCTCTGCAGAAACAGTAGCTCTTCAATAATGTGCTATCTTTGTCCAGATGTGCAGAAGCTCGTAACAATATAAGAAATGCATTCTTTAGTGCTGCAGCTTCATAGAAAAGAGCAAAGCAAAAGTCCAGCCTCTTCCTGTTTGTAGTTGCTAACGTACAGCTGCTTCTGATAAACAGGGTGTTGATTTTAAAGAGCATTAGTCCCTTCAGAGAATAGGCAGATTCTGAGCTCTTGTTTGAATTTTGCACATGGCCTTTTTTAACTTGGTGAGCGACCTGTTCCAAAAACTATTCAAATACATGATTTGGGATGACTCAAATTAAAGTTGAAGCTCTTTGTTTCACTGTACGCGCTAATTAAAAATACTGCAGTGGTGTGGGTCCAGACAGCAGAGGAAAAGGTTTTCTGACAAATGCAAAGCTGTTTTGTTTTAAGTGTGGGGTAAGGGATATCTATGCAGTGAATGTGCAAGGCACTTTTGTCCTTTGTCGGCTTCCTCACCTTAAACTGAGTGAGGCGATGAGTAATAATGTACAATTCAATTCTTATTTTGTCTTTAACCTTGCAATGTCTATACAAGGTAAAATGCTTCAGACGACCATACCAGCAGATCACCTTTTGGTACTGTGTATGTTGGCTGGGGGTTTACGTTCAAAAATATGTTACACTGCTAAAGTTCTGTGGAACTTTCTGATCCCTTCAAGGTCTCAAGATGTAACTATTTTGTTTCTTGTTAGTGGCTATTTGCTCTTAGCAAATATTCAGCTCAAGCAGAAATCAAACCAGCTTGCAAGTTTTTATTTTTATGGTATGTAATTTATTAAGTTAGCTGAATAAGTGAAATTTTTGTAAAGCATTATGGAATTGTTTGCTATTCAGATTCAAATTATCATCACTATTTTGTGGGGATTCTAAATTGTCCTTGATTATTGTCTGTTTACGCACGTACACCTGTTTTGTTTTGCTATTTGCAGAATACAGAGGCAAAAGACAAACGACGGTCTAATTAGTAAGGCAAATGTAACATGACTCAATATATGCCTTTTTCGTGACAGTGGGACAGGACTGATGGAGAGACGGCAAACCACTTAAGTTTTAGTAATCATAGTTTTTAGACGTGCTCATGATAAATTTGAGCTGTGGCAGGAGAAATCGTGAGGTACAAACACTTTGGGAGGGAGATGAATTAAGAGTGGGAAGTGAGGCTGGAAATGGAAGTTCTAGAAAAATATTGGGAGAAATAGATGACTTTCTAATATTTAAGGCCAGTGGAAATACCTAGTGAGGTTTAGGAACAGTAGATGCATTGTCAACGTGGAGCATTTGAAAGGAGGTAAAAGCGTAAGATATAGGAACAGAAGTAGGCCATTCAGCCCATCAGGTCTGTTCTGCCGTTCAGTAAAATCGTAGCTAATCATCCTCAAATCCACTTTTCCTGCCTTTTCCCTATAACCCTTGATTTCCTTACTGATTAAAAATCTATCTCCGCTTTGAATACTCTTAGCAAGCAGTCCAGTCTCAACAGTCCTCTGTAGTAAAGAATTCTACAGATTCACTACCCTATGAGAAGAAACTGCTGCTCATCTGTCTCAATTGTGTGGCCATAAATCACCCTTTCTCCACCCATCCCTGCTCCTAGACTCTTTTTCATGTTGAAGCAACTTGTCAGTGTTTATCCTCTCAATTTCCCCTAAGGACCTATCATTTCATTAGTCTCCTCTCATTCTTCTAAATTCCAGTGTGTACGAGCTCAACCTGCTTAATCTCTACTTATAAAGTTCCTCAATATATGAGATCAATGTAGTGAACTTTTTCGATTTTGATTTATTACAGTCATGTGTACTGAGATACAGTGAAAAGGGTCTTCACGTATAGCAGGATAATCAAACAATGCAGAATGTAGTATTGAGGTGCATGGGTGTAGCATTATTTGGAGAAATATTTTATGATTTGGTAGCCCTGTCATGTAAATACTGTGGGTGGGGTTGTGAGGAGAAATGTGGAGTGTGTAGTAGTTGAGGTCAGTTTTGAGAAGGTGATTTAAAGAATTTAGGAGGGCTGTTTCGAATGAGTTGGGCTGCTTAGGTAATGGGAATGAAGGTGCCTGCTTTTTTTCTCGGTGGGGGGGGGGGAAACTGGGGAGTGGGTAGTAGAAAATTGAGTCTTTATGGGTAATCCTATCCCCACCAATGATAATTCCAGCACGTGAGCTCTGAAGGTTAAGTGTTGATATCTCTGACAACTTCAGATTATATGTTGCCACTTGGCAATTTCAACATAAACTAACTATGCACTAATTTAAATGCCACTATTTTCTTAACTGCTCCTGACTTAGAGTTATGAAAAATGTTTGCCGGAATCTGCTACTACTCAGGGAGGTGGGGGTGGGAAGAAGCTGTAGTGTCACTTCCCTGATCACCGGTCAGCATGGGGTTTATTAAAATACTTTAATTGCAAATTCAGCCAGGGATTTGATCATTTTCATCCTGGACACATGGCAAACTGTGTTAGAACAGTACAGATAATGTAGTGGCAATTGGAACAATTCATTCAAGGCTACGTAGCTTTTGTGTGCCTGGCATAAATAAGTGTAAAAAGAGATAACCAATTATTCTTCAAACAGGGCATGCATTTTTGCACAAGCTTTTAGATAGAGCTAGATAGTGTTAAAGATGGATGTAACTCACTGTGCAAATCTTAGCATTTTGAAAGCAACATGATGGATTAAGCTTTGTGAATTCAGCAGTGTGATGTCATTCCAGGATATTAAAGTTGCAGAATATTGCTCCGAACCAAATACTGGACTTTAAAAATGTTTTTATTTCATCTAGCAGCTAAAGATCTTGCACGTGTATAGTTCCCTTTGCATCCTCTGAGGATGCAATGTGCTTTGCAGCTAATGAATTATTTATAACATTCAAACAATGGTTTGTAGGCAACATCCAAGATTGCACAAGTAAGCAAGAAAATGAAATCACCTAATAGACTGTTGTTTGATAATAGATTAATATTAAGCCTGGTAGATTTCTTCAAACAGTTGAATGGGATGTATTCAGAGCAAACAGGACTTTACATGAAAAATATCATATTGACATCTGGGAGGTGTTAAAAGAACAAAAAGATCTAGGGGTACAGGTTCATAGCTCCTTGAAAGTGGAATCACAAGGTGGTGAAGGTGGCTTGCAGCATGCCTGCTTTCATTGGCTAGAGCATTGAATATAGGAATTGGGTTGTCTTGTTGCAGTTGGTACATTTGGAGTACCGCATGCAGTTTCTGGCTGCCTTGCTACAGAGAGTATTATTAAACTAGAAAGAGTGCAGAAAAGATTTACTAGGACGCTACCTGGACTGGTAGGCTTGAGTTATAAAGAGATATTGGCTAAGCTGGGACTTTTTTTTTTCCTGGAGCACAGGAGACTGAGAGGTCACCTTTATAGATGTCTATAATGAGAGGCATTTATAACGTAGATAGCCAACAGCTTTTCCCCATGATAGGGGAATCTAAACCTAGAGGGCTTAGGTTTAGGGTGAGAGGGGAGAGACACAAAAGGGTCCAGAAGGGCAATTTTTTTTTTTTTTTTCAGAGGTGAGTGTCTGGAACGGGATGCTCGAGGTCCTGGTGGCAGCGAGTACAATTTCATCATTGAAGAAACATTATGGAGGCACATGCATGGGATAGGTATGGAGCGATATTGACCAAACGCAAGTAAGTGGGATTTAGTTTATGAAAACTGGGTGGCATAGGCAGGTTAGGCTGAAGGGCCCATATCTATGCTGTAGACCTCTGACTCTATATCATCAACGTACCTTAAAGCACTTGCCGTTATTTTATGGGTTACCTAGGGATCTGTATAAAGGATTTCATGAGATTTGTGAAAATTAACCAGATAATGTGTAAAATAGAATCATGCTGTGCTAAATAGACAAATAAGGATCTGAATTGGGACAAGAGATGCCTAAACTACCTTTTAATCATTGGGCGAAGTCAACTGAGAGTGAATCAGAGCCATATGTACATGTTCACAGAGATTTTGGTTGAATTGGTTGGGATCAGCCCTGTTGCATGTCAGCAGCAGTAACATTGATGTTTAGAAAAAGACACTGAGGAAAGGGATTGAAGTGGGGCAAGGAGATAAACTTGCATACATAAGACAAAGAACTGTAGATGCTGGAAATCTTTTAAAAAGACAAATTGCCAGAGAAACACAACATGTCTGGCAACATCTGTGGAGAGAATAAAAGCAATTCTGAAGGAGGATCACTGCACTCAATGTTAACTCTTCTCTCCACAGAAGTTGCCAGACCTCCTGAGTTTCTCCAGCAATTTGTCTTTCTATAAGATTTCCAGCATCTACAGTTCTTTTTTGTTTGAAATATGCAAGTTTATCTCCTTGCCCCAGTTCAATCCCTTTCCTCAGTGTCTTTGCCCAGCTCAATTCTAAGTACTGTAGAACAAATAAATATTTATCTCTGTAAAATTGCACAACTCATTTAAATAGTGTAACTTTTTTTATGCAGAAAAACATACTTGAGATATCTGCTTTGATTTATAACAAGGAAAGGGGGGCCTCAAGCAATTAGTGATGGGGTATTTTTGCAGAAAGATTTAGAGTAAGATCCTGCCTTCTGATTTAAGGGATCTGGGTGATGACACATTTATTGCTCAGCTTCAGTTACCCTGAGAGATTGGTGGCATTGAATTGTTTGCAGTTCAGCTTTACAAAACGTTGCTCCCATCAATGAAGGAACGGCAAGTTGGGATGATGTGTGACTTGCAGCTCATGGAGTTCCCACGATCTTCCTATTTTATTTTGGGGTGTTGATTAAAGGACTAAAAAGATGGTGAATAAAGTATGGAGAGTTGCTCCAGTGCACACTGCTAACTAATTACTGCACATGATGTACGTGTTGAAAGGATTTTGAGTTCACTGGTAAGAAAGTAAAGCCAATGAATAATGCGCTTTATGTTGGATTGTTTTGAGGCTCTTGAAATGCCTCCGCCTCAATTGCAGCATTTATAATTCCTGTCCGGATATGTGGTGATCCACCCATGATGCCCAAACCAGAATTTGTCGCAGTCCAGACCATGGATTTTGGAACTGTGGGTCATAGTTTGTGATTCTGAGCTATGAGGCAGTAATGCACACCTGGAGCTCCGACCTAGTTTTGACAGCTGTGATATCTATAAATGTTGGTGTTTTCTTTTGTTAGATTGGCTGAATCATTTGTTTTGAGGATTGATTGATGCTACCACAGCCAGTAAAACGGTGTGTGTTTGTCTTTTTAACCCCCCCCCCACAAAAAAAACAGTCACACAATGTGAAAACCTTAGAACAAGATCAACATGACAAAAAGTTTGTGAAATGCTAGCCTTAGCCTTGGCTGCACTGATTTTGACCATTGCACTAACGTAGAGACGTTAATTCTCATATGGGGAAAGATCTGGGCATTTATTATACCTCTGTTAGAGAGGTGTAAATAAAATTAGTCACTAATGGCTGTATGCTGTGAATCCACATGCCTCGATGCAACACAACAGTAATGGTCACAAGTCTAGGATTGAATTTGGTTTTGCATTTTGTTTGAGAAATTACATGCTGAAGAATATTAAGGCACATTTTTGGAACTCGTGAAGTTTGAGGCAGTTTGAACGATTTGAAAGATTTCTGCTTGTGCATGTCACGTTCATGCACAAAATGTCTGTACAGTATGTAACTGAAGCAATAGGTATTTAAAAGACAACAAGGAGTTCGAGCCGAATGAAGAGGGCTGATGTAATCAAGAATGAAGGCTTCAGATTTGGCTGAAGGTGAATGAAGGAAACGTTAGTGCCTCCATGCTGTTGCCAAATGCTTCCGATGTAGTTTTTAAACCAATGCTGCCCCAGAAACCCTGGATCAATACAATATGCTGAAATTCTGAACTCACCATGACCGAACTAAGAATGAGAATGTGCTAAGAGTTGTATTCCATCGAAAGAAACAGTTGTCAATTGAGATTGCTAGAGATTACATTCTCAAATTAATGAAACTCAGGTGATTAGAAATCAACCTTAGTTTGTAGGATACTTCGAGAACAATAAAATCTAGGCCAAGTTTTTCAGCACAGACAATAAGCTGGCACGGGAGGAGGTCATAGTAATGGAAATGGCAGAGGTGGTTCCAAGAGAGTTCATTCCCTGTTCCAACAGCGTAAGTCCTCCAGATTTCATTGAGTCCGTGGCCATGTTTGCAGTTTGACTCAAATGCAGTTGTCCATTTTTTGACGGTAAATAACTAGTTAAATGTCACTATGTCCAGTCCATGTGATATGCCCGTGAAACAGTTAGTCAGGTCTAGGCAGTTTGCAAGGAGTGTAGCAAATGATAATATTCCAGGTTGTGGTAAGGCTCTGGTTCATCACCATGTATAAAGTCGCAGTCGTAGTAGATCCAAAGGTAGTTTGGAAAACCTTGGAAGTGCATAGGATTTGGAAACAGAAATTGATATTATTGAGCATGAAGATCTCACTGAGGAAGAGCATAAGTAACTTTGTCGTCCAAATTCCTACCAAATGGAAGTAAGAAAGAAAGTAAATGAGAGTCACGAAGTACTGAATGATATCACAGGATTCATCGGTAGAGCAAAGTGAATCAGGGTCTTTGAATTAAGACCAAACAATATGATTGGCACAATCATTAAGTGGAATTGATAGTCAGAGTCGGGATTTGACACAGTTGGAGATGTTGAGAGAGAAGAATTAAGCAGAAGCTAATAGAAATTGAAGGAAAGAGCCAGACATAGAGAAAGAAGCCAAATAGGTTAATTGAAAATAGGAAGGAAAAAGAAATAAACTCTTCTCATTAATAAAAATATCATTATGTGGCAAAAATAAAGACCTACCGATGTGAAAATTGCTTCACTTTGACTTGAAAAATTACAATCAGCCATATGTCTGGTTGTGATTACAGTAAAAACAAATATGCAAGCAAATCTGTAATGTTTTCAGGTATTGTTGATGTTGGTTTAGGCATTATATTCTAAGAACCTATGACATGTATCATTTTACATTTTAAAAGACAAGTTTTTTTTTTAAACAGGGGAGGAAGTGTTGCGTATTGCAAGTTCTGACCATAATGTTATCTTGCTGGCTGTTGCCCTCTAGGTTGCAGAGACGTGAATAAAGTTATTCATTAATGGCTGTCCGCACTGCATCCATGTCTTTTTTTCTCTGTGCAATTTACAATATTATTGACCGCTTTAATGAAAGCACTGTCAATGAACACATTCTCCAGTAATTTTGCAGAAGGGAAAAGAGGCTGGTATGGGTACAAAATGAATATCCAGATTTGTTCACTTAAATTATTGACAGGAATTTTGACCGTTTTTAGTTTGTCAAATGACTAAAATTAGTATTTGATGCAAAGAAAGTTAATTAGGATTGAGTTTAATGTAATATATCATAGATCAGAAAGCACAGAAGACCATTTGGCTCATCACACTCATGTATGTTCTTTAAAAAAGAACAATTCCGTTCAGACATCAAGAGATTCCCCGTCTCATAGATATACACAGCAGGGAAACAGACCGTTTGGTCCAAATCCTCCATACTGACCAGATGTCCGATTATAAATCTCGTCTTATTTGCCAGCATTTGACCCATATCCTTCTAAACCCTTCCAGATGCCTTTTAAATGTTGCAATTGTAGCAGCCTCCACCACTTCCTTTGGCAGCTCGTTCCGTACATGCATCACCCTCTGTGTGAAAAAAGTTGCCCTTAAGGTCCCTTTTGTACCTTTTTCCTTTCATCTTAAACCTATGTCCTCTAGTGTTAGACTCTACCACCATGGGAAAAGACCTTGCCTATTTACCCTATCCATGCCCCTCGTGATTTTATAAACCTCTATAGGGTCGCTCCTTCAGTCCCTCGAGCAAAATCCTTTTTTTTAATACTTTCACTGAATCATTACAGAGTTGAAATCTTAACTTCTGTCCTGGTGTCTGTATCAGGACGTGTACAGCATGTTCAGGGAGACTCAGACTATCAGTCAATCTTTGGACCAAAAGGGTCACAACAATAGAAAATAATAGCACTGACAAATAACACAAACCCAAATGGACCAAGTATTAAAATAATGTTTTGGTCAGGGAAGCAGCTTTCATTTCTTTATAACATTGCAAGGTTTAATTTTAGAGAGTTGATTCTTGCGCATGGCAGGCTAAAAAATACAATGGGAGGGTAAATTTTGCTAAGTCTATTTACATTGACCCAGGTAGTTCGCAGGCTGTGGCACAGAATTCTCTTTTTATTGAATGCTACTCTGTTTTATAAAATGTGTTCATGCAAGATGTTGGTATTTGTTGATATTTGGCAGAAAAATAATTGCCTTGCTTAGAATATAAAATTAAAGACAAATGGCTTTTTTATTCATTCACAGGATGAGGGCATCACTGGCTAGGTGAGCACTTATTACCCATCGCTAATTGCCCAGAGGCACTTAAGAGTCAACTGCATTGCAGTGGGTCTGGAATCGGACAAGGTAAGGATGGCAGTTTCCTTCCTTAAAGGACATCAGTGAACCGGATGGGTTTTTCCCCCCAAAAATTAGCAATAGTTTCATGGTAATCATTAGACTCTTAATTCCAGATTTTTATTGAATCCAAATTATATTATCTGCCATGGCAGGATTCAAACCCAGGACGCCAGATCATTACCTGGGTCTCTGGATTAACAGTTCAGCAATAATACCACTCGGCTGTCACCTCCCTGGTAATTTTATTTGTAATTGTAATCAAAATGGAATATGCAGATTTAAATTTAGACAATTAATGAGCTCTATTTATAAAGTGACTTCCCAGATGTATTCATATTATAGATAAAGCATATATACAAAGTTAAGAAAATAAATACAGTTCATCAGAATCTGTAGGTAAAAGATCCTTTTGCAAGAGACTCAGGCCATCAAGTATTCTTTCTGACTCTGTCAGCAGTTGATTTTGTTACAAGTCACATTGGTTTTAGTTATATCTGAGTTGTTATGAGAATCTGATCATTGATTCATCTGAATGTGAAACAGTGATCTATTTAGGGCTATGTAATTTTATTATACATTACCATCTACTGACACTGTGTGGAAATAGTTTTTTAAAAAATCATTCATGAGATGTAGGCATCACTGGGTGGGCCAGCGTTTATTGCCTATCTCTAGTTGCCCTTGAGAAGGTAGAGGTGAGCTGCCTTCTTGATCCGCTTCGTGTAGATAGACCCACATGCCATTCGAGGGGGAGTTCTAATGAACAATGTGAACTTATGAACAATAAATGAACAAAATATCTTAAGAACATTTATCTTACTCATCATATACACTATATTCTATCACATCCTTTTCTTTGATGATAAAGTTGCAAGGTTTTCGCTAACAAATCAGTCATATGAATAAAACTAAGCAAGTATCCGACAGGGTTGATGAGGGTACTGCTATTGAAATGTATGTAAACTTTCGAAAGGGGTTTGATGAAATACCACATGATAAAATTGTTCACAAAATTGAAGATTAAAGAGACAGTGGCAATGAGGACATAAAATTTAAAGGTTAGGAAACAGAATGTGATAAAATGTTTGAGAGAAATATGCAGTGGTGTTCCTTAGGGATCAGGGTTACAGTTACTCATTATTTATGTATATATCCACACATAGATAAATGACATGAACGTGAAGATAATTTCAACATTTTTACGTGACACAAAACTTTGAAGTGTAATAGTAGACTTCAGGAAGATTTAGTGTGGTGAAATGGGTAGATACATTGGAAAACTAACAGCTTGCATTTATGTAGAATCTTTATCATAATGAAATGCACTGGGCTGAGGTGACACATATATCATTCTCAATTTAAGAATGTAAACTAATTGATACCAATTGAAATAGGGTGTAAGAACAGAGAAACCTGGCAGTGCACACTTGAAGGTGTTAAGACAACTTAAGAAGGGCAATAAGAAGACAGCCATGATAATTGTTTTTATTGCTAATAACAACTCGCAGCACCTTTAATAAAACATTGTAAGATGCTTTACAGCAATATTATAAAACCAAAGTATGATACCAAGCCATAAAGAGATGTTAAGTCATATGACCAAAAGTTCAGTCAAAAGGTGCAGTAAGTTTGTTAGAGCTTCTCAAAGAAGAAAAATGAGGCACAGAGGTGTAGGGAGGGCTTCCTGAGTTTAACTTCTAGGCAACTGAGGATATGGCCACCTATGGTGCAGTGATTAAAATTTAGGATGTTCAAGATGGCAGAATGAGATGAGTGCAGAAAACTCACAGGATATCTGGGATATCCCGGATATCTGTGGGGCTGGAGGGAATTGCAGAAATGGGACGAGGTGGAAATAAAGATGGATTTGATAACAAGGATGGGAAGTTTTAAAATTAAGACAGCTTTTCCTTGATACTGTTACGTAATATCTGACTTGACAGCTGTTACAGAAATATGTTGCAAGGTGACCAAGACAGGAAGCCTTTTGATGTTCCAGCAGAAAAGGCAAAAAGGTAAATTAGGTGTGGTAGCTTTGTAAATAAAATAAGTTATAGTGCTGTAGTGACTGGTTATATAGGCACAATAGGCGTAGGTGAGGTGACGGTCGAGTGCTATTAGCTCTGGTCTGTTAATCCGGAGACCGAGTAAATGTTTTCTCAGGTTTGAATCCTGCCATGGCAGATGGTGGAATGTGAATTCAATAAAAAAATCTGGAATTAAGAGTCTAACAATGACCATGAATCCATTGCTGATTGTCGGAAAAAAATGATCTTGTTCACAAATGTTGTTTAGGGAAGGAAACTGCCAATCCTTACCTGGTCTGGCTACACGTGACTGCAGATCCATAGCAATGTGGTTGTCAATTAACTGACCTTTTGGGATGGGCAATAAATACTGGCCTAGTCAGTGATGCCCTCATCCCATGAGTAAATAAAACGAAGCCATGAAGTGGAACTTCATGAAAATAAGTGAAGGCAAGGGAATTAAGTCATGGGTAGGAGTCATCTATATGACCTTGAAGAGTTGCTTGCTGCACTACAGGACAAAGTATACATCAGGAATTAACGGAGACATACAAGAAAGGCACTAACAATAGCCATAGGTGAATGTAATTTGCATATTGACTGGACAAATTAGACGGGCAAGGAAAACATGGAAGACAGTGATTCAGGAATCATTTCTTAGTGCAGTATGTTGCAGAAGTGAGTTAGAAATAGGTTATTTTAAAGGTTATTATCTAGTAATATGTAATGTGGTAGGATTAACAGGAGATCTCATAATTGAAGATAACAATCATAACACTGTAGAATTACAAATTCAGTTTGAGGGAAAGTAAATCAGATTTCAAAGCAGTGTTCTCAACTTAACCGAGGGCAATTACAGGTGTATGATAAAAGCTTTGCCCAAAGCAAGCAGATAAAATAGACTAAAAGGAAAGTTGGTGGATGATCAGTGGCAAATATTTTAAGTAGATAAATTCACAACAAAAGTTGCTAAGCAAAAGTTTATTCTGATCAAAAAGTTGATGAGAAGGTTGAACCACCTGTAGCTAACAAAGGCAGTCAAGGAGAGTATCTAATCAAAAACAAAGGCATACTAAGTGGCAGACTGAAGGATTAGGATTTTTTTAGGAACAAGTGGCAGATGATTAGGAAATTAAAATAATGATAAAATAAAGGGAGAAAATTGATTATGAAACTATCATGAAGTATAAAGAAATAAGAAAAGCAGTTACAGCTTCCACAGTTTATATATAAAGAGAGTAGCCAAAGTAAGTGTGGAATCTTCAGAAGATGCAACTGGAAAACTGACAATGGAGAGCAGGGTAATTGTAGATAACTGAAACCAATATTTTGCATCAGTCTTCATCATGGAGGACACTATAAAAATTCCAAAGATAATAGATAAGCAGGATGCTAATCAGTGAAAAGATTTTGTAGCAGTTCTAATATGAGGAACGAAAGATTTGATAAACTAAACTAAATTAGTGGGGGAATTTCAAACTAGTTACAAAGCAAAAGGGTCCTCATTTAAAATTGAAATGCGAAATAATTTCTTCTCCTAGAAGGTTGTGAATGACAGGGACTCTACTCCAGAGAGTTGTGGAGGAGATCGCTGAAAGGATTTCAAGAGAAAGTAGATAGATTTTTGAAATTTTGAAAAGTTGAGAGCTATGAGGAGACGGCAAGAAAGAAGTGTCAAAGCTTGGGGTAGATCAGCGATGATCTTGTAGGAGCAAATTACTGCAGATGCTGCAGAACTGCATGTCCTTCTCAAATGACTGAAATCAGAACGGGTTGAATTGTTTAAATGTGCAATTCTTTGAGTCTAAAGTCTGTTGCTGTTTGACCTCTCTGGACTTGTTCTTTCTTTGTGTACATATATATAGAAATTATATTTGCTGGCTGTGAGTCCTCTGATACCGTCCCCTTGCCTAATGTGACAGCACAGCTGCAGAAGTAAATTATAAAGGAGAATTTAGAATGCTGTCCTCGTGTGGAAAAGACTTGAAGGACATGTACTGATTCCCTGTGCTTTGGCCCAGTCTTGGTTCGCAATGGTACCAATCCGACAAATTTCTAAGTCAAGAAGCTGTGATTGTTGCAAATGTTTTAAAGTGTGACTGCAGACATTAACTTAAGCAATTTTCACAAGAATGAGGAGTTAAATCAAGCTCAACATGCTGTCTGAAGAAAATCATAATTACAAAGGTGAAGAACTGCAAACTGCAAAGGAATTTCAGCAAAGGTTGTGAATAAAACTTGAAGGAATAATCCAAGCCTCCTTTTAAAGGCACTTCATGTTCAAGCACTTGGTTATAACGCCCAGGATTATTAGCTGAAAGCAGGACCATGACGTAAACAACAAATGAAAAGTTGAAGGGAACCTGAAAAGAAGGTTGCAATATTCTGGTTTTTGTGGGTGACAAGAAAAAGAATTTTTCAAAAAAAATCTTTTATACATTATGCAGTATTTCAAACTGAACTTGTATTGTCCACAACAGAAAAAAAACCCTTTACACAGGAACTGTATTCTGCTCGTAGAATATTCATTTCATTGAAAGTTAGTTCAGTAAGTTACATCCTAACGGTGACTGGAAGAACTTTGAATTAATTAAAGAGAGGTACAGTAGAACTTGTAGGATTTTACTAGAAAAATACTTGGTATATATTTCTCATCTTGTTTTAAAAGGCTTAAATCAGTAGGTGCACATGTGCTGACAGACTCGGTTAAAAAAACTGAATATATGCTACCGACAGTAAGACGGGGTACTTGCGGAACACTGAGCCCACCCTCGTGCCCGGACTCTCCTGCATCTCCCTCGTTGCTGTACCGACTGTGGCATTTGGAGCAGCAAGTAAGGCGGCGCTAGAGGCTCTCTAGGAGCTCTCCCCCGGTTAACAGTTTTCCCATTTGCTTCAGGGACAGCAGACCGCTTCCCGAACTGATCTACGAGGCCATTGATTGCACAAATCCAGTGTCGACGCTGACAGTATCGTCAAAGAGACAGCGGCTGTGGACGGCCCAAGAGCTGTGGTGGTAACAAACACAACCTAGAAATACAGCTGTCAAAAAATGATTTAAAACCAAACTGGTTTACACCTCAGAGTTATTTTAAACAAATGGCCAACTATATCACATTTCATAGAGACACATTACTGTAATCATATTTCTGTAGCAGGAAGTAAAGCAAATTTAACTCTTCGTCAACATGCATGTGAATGTGTGATCTACCATGACACAAAGCCAAACGCTACCCATAACTCCTAACGTTCAGGCGATCTGTCAGCTGTTCTACCTACCTCTAGGAACATTTAAGCGATTCTTGGACAGGCACATGGATGATAGCAAAATGTAGAGTCTGCAGGGTAGTTTGATCTTAGAGTAGGACACAACATCGTGGGCCGAAGGGCCTGTGCTGTTCTATGTTCTAACTTTCAGGTATCTTTTGCATAATTAGTTCCTTCTATTTTGCACCCAGTTCTACGTTGTTTTTATTTGAGTTTCTTTTAAATTCACCACATTGAACGTGGTATTTTGTAAATGAATAAAAAAGTCGAAATCACATGCATGTTCCGTTTTCATACATTGGTACCAGTTAAATGACTTCTCAACACATCTTTTGATCCACTCTCCAAAACCAAAAAAACATTACATTGTCTCATGAATCTATTTAAATACTTATTTCACTCAACATCCGGTAACCAACTTTTTAAGTGACCAAGTTCCAGCATATATGGCTGTGACTCATTTAGAACTTGCCCCTGTCGGGAGATTGCGCTTTCAGTTTCTTGCTAGCAACTCTAATGGTCCGACAGTGGTGTGCTGTTGGAGGTGTTGTCTTTCAGATGTTCATCAAATTCTGCATTCTTGAACATCACCAGATGCCAATCAAAGGCCTTATCTGCACTCTCAGTTGGATATAAAAGGTACCACGGAAATACATTTCCCAACATCAACATGACTAGAAAAATCACTTACTATTTGTGGGATCTCACTGTCTCTATATTACAATGATGTGGAAGTGCTGGACTGGAGTGGATAAAATCAGAAGTCAGGACTTCATCTAATGAAGGAGCAGCAAGCTAAAAGCTTGTTATTTCAAATAAACCTGTTGGACCATAACCTGGTATCCTGTGACTACATTCCAACAGTAACAATACTTCCAAAACATGTTTCATCCACTGTAAAATTAAACTTGTCAGAAGGTGTTAGAATTAAAACCTGCAAGTTTAACACTTAAGTACTGGTTAGACTCATTTTCAGGAACTGGTATATGTGAGCTCCTTGTATCCACTTACACTGAAACGGTGGAATACACTGGCTGATGCACAGCAATATATTTTATGATGGCTGAGGAACCATGCAACAGGCACACAGGTTTTCAGACATGGTGCTAGAGGTCCTGAAGCTGGAAATCCCAAGGAGGAAAGGTATGCTGTGGAATTTGTCTGAGTAATGCTACTCAAATGGTGAAGTCTAGACAAATAACCCTAATGTGTTTGAGAGGTCTTCTTCACAGCTTGAGCAGTAGAAAATGGGCACGAAATGGTGAGTTTCTTTTATTCATTCACAGGATGAAGGCATTGCTGGCTAGACCAGCATTTATTGCTCATTCTAGAGGACAGTTAAGAGTCAACCAAATTGCTGTGGGTCTGGAGTGACATGTAAGCCAGACCAGGTAAGGATGGCAGTTTTCCTCTCCAAAGGGCATTAACAAACCAGATTTTTTCCCCCCAACCATTGACAATGGATTCATGGTCATCATTCTACCATTTGCCATGGCAAGACTTAAACCTGGATCCCCAGAACGTTAACAATCCAGTGATTATACCACCAGGCCACCACCTTCTCTAATAAGTACCCCTTTAAATACAGCCAGAAATTGGCATCAACACTGCATCAACTCCCTGTCAGCCAGTCACTGGTAGAAGTGGACGTCAGGACAGTTGACATCAAAGTGATGTGCAGCCTAATGAGCACTAACAGGATTCTAAATGGAAATCAGTCCCTTTACAAGCCTTCAGGTGACTGCTCTTAGTATCAACAGTTTTTCCACGGTCCTGTTGTGGTACAGTGATGCTGTCCATACCTTTGGACTAGGAGGCCTGAGTCTATGACTATGAGTCCCACTTGCTCCAGAAGTGTTGATAGCAACAGGTTCGTTAGAAAATGAGAGATATCAGTAGAAGATAAAAGCTATCAATTCCTTTTTCCAAAATGGTGTATGCAAGCTAAATCAGTGTTTCAGCTATGATGACCCACCTGGATCAAATATTAGTACCTGACCTCCAAAATAACTTCCTTTTTAAAATATCAGTTCACCTTTATTCCACTCTGTATTTTCTCAGGAGCAATAATGACCCATTTTAATTGACAAGCGGGTATGCTTCGTTTCTGATAGTCAAAAATGGAATGAATAAACAAGTTAATGAAGAGCAGAGTACCCCAGTAATCACCCTCAGGACACCTTAACTTTAATGTCAGCAGATCTCTAATGGCTTTGGTTCAGCTTAAATAGGGCCTAGTTATGATGTTCAGACGTAATCTCTGTCTCTTTAAGGCTAACCGACCGAAAACAAAAAGAGGAAGGGCATACAAGACAGTGCACTTGATTCCAGACAAATTCAGCCTTGCAGGTACTGGAGCGTTGGGTTTCACTGCCATTGCTAGATTACCATGTGCAAGGCATCATTGTTTGTACCCAGTAACCGCCCAGTCAGATTTAACAACAGGAAGTGTTCCATTGCCCTCAATGTTCAGCTGGTCTGCCATCACAACAAAAATTTCTGTGCTTGCTTTCCTGGCAGCTACCATGACTGCTTCATCCTCTGCCTATTAAGCATGGCACAGCTCGTCATTGCACCATCATCCCCAAACTCCAAAGCATAAGGATTATCCCTTAAGAGATGGTTATTGACCCCTCCATGTGACCCTAATGGAAGAGCAGAAGCAATATACCAATGGCTGTCTACTCACAATGACCACCATTGAGCACAGCACTGGTTGATGCTGTTCTGGTGCTAGGAAACATTGGGTAGTGCCCTGCATTACCCTCCTGTAAGAAACTTAGTCATTGTGGTTCTCTGCTGAGCCCCCCATAGAATGGCCCTGTAGAAACCTGTGCAGTTTCCAGTGGGTGAGGCCTTGTGACATATAGATCAGCAGAGGAAGAACAGGTAGAGGGGAAAGATACTGAGGTGCCCTAGGTGACCAAGTCTAGCATGTGCTCCATGATCTTTTTAAATTGCTATAAACACTTCAATTCAGGATCACTTCAACAGAGCCATTCTGGCCCATAATAATCAATATGGTCTTGAAGCCACTTTGAGCTGCTTCTGTGAGTGCTGCTACCGAAGACTGTAATTGTGAATGAAAAATGCACATCCCAGAGATGTTTCAACATCATCAGTGATGAATCCTTACTCTCCTCCACCACCTCATCATCTTATTTTCCTATTCGTTCATTGTCCTCATAAACACAAACAGTGCCCAGTTACAGGCCGGAAAACACACTCTCTGTGCAACCTTAGCCATTTGACCCTCTTCACTCATCCACTCCCACATGATGCTCCTCTTGTGACCTTGGAGGTGATGAAAGCATCCTTGTGTTTGCTTGCAGCTGAGATTTAGGTACTGGCCACCCTCTTCATGGAGACTCCAATGAAAGTATCTCCAGAGGCTGGTGCACCAGAACCGTTGCAGAGCCAGCCTCCATCATTGCTGCATAAATGCTCCCTCCATCAAAGGAATAATACTATCGCATGAGGAGTGGCACCTTCCTTCTCTTTTGTGACATCTTTAGCCCTTGTTTGGTTCTCCAGACAATTACTGGTGTGGTTCAACTGGTACCTGCTCCAGTTATCTCTTCAACATCTCTGGCATTGCCACTGTCTGGCCCAAGTAAGATAGTGTGACATGCATCCTGCAAACACCATTGTGTAGTGCCTTCATGAACTCCAAGAGCTGCTCCTCATAAGTGGTACCTCTTTCACAATGGAGAGTCGTATGTGCTCATAGTCCTAAGCAGTGGTGGTCACAAGAGCTAGATGGACTCCCATATTCTGAGCCATGACCTTAGACTGAACTCTGACATGTCGTAGAATCAAAGAGTCCCTACAGTGTGCAAGCAGGCCATTTGGCCCATCGAGTCCACACCGCGTACCTCCGAAGAGCATCCTACCCAGACACAACATCCTACCAGATGTGGAGCGCATCTGGTGTAGCTTGGCTAAGTTGGATCTCCTTTTCAGTGGCTTCTGAGATCTTGCATGTATGCCCACCTGAGCAAGGCTGTGTTTCCTGTAATAAGGCTACCCAAAGCTCCATCTGACTCTAACACTTCCTCCTGCACATCGCCCCACCAACATCCATTCCAGCCCAGCCCAGCCCTTCATTCAATGCCACCCTATCTAATCACTCACCAGAATCCACTGAGGTGAGAGGATATTTTCAAGTGGAAGTGCACTCCTTTGTTGAGATGACCCTTTTTCACTCTTGTGCTGTTACACAGCCATGGACAAAGCAGGTATCCTTGATAGTTGACTTTCTGCTGCCATCTGCCAAAAAGAGAGTCTCTTACAGCATTCAAAATTACCTTCAGCTTCAAGGTGTAATACAATGGAATAAGCAAACAATGGGTGACTCAACTGAAGATGTTATTCTGACATCAACAGAGTGGAAAAGAAAATATCAGATGAGAAAGAAGCATGTAAAAAGAGCTCCTAAATACTATAGTACAGAGCTGTATTCAGTGAAATGTAATGCATAGACGTAAATAAAAAGTGTTTCCAAAAGGAGTGAGAGAGCCATACTTTAAGATAAGTAGCCAATAGCCTCTAATAGTGTAAATGTGGACATCTACAGTCAAAAGGTACTAAGGAGAAGTATCTAACTATGCTAGAAGCAGTGCTAGCCTAAAGCATTGAATAGAACATGGATGACTGCCCTGTCCCTGGATTCAAGTATTTGGCTTTCCTGAGACAGTCCTAAACTGGTTCTAACCTAATTTTTTTATGACGAAGCTCTTGGCAAAGTTCCACAATTTATTATGACTCTAGACAGAACACCCCAAATTGTTAAGCTCCCAAATGAGACAGGACGAACTGGCTCACATTCTTCATTCATGTCATTCAATTGATCAGAACAAGCTTGATGTAAAAAGTATCCTTTCCCTGTCCCTTGTGGATGCTTTTCTCCCAGAACAATTGAATTCATATTTTAAATCCAACTAATTTGACTAGGCTTTCTTGACTTAATAAAAAAGTAAGTTTAGTCATTGTGAAAAATGAGAAAAAGTAATAACACAACACATACGTGCAAATTAAAAATAAGTGACTTGAAAAAAACCGTGAAGTGGAAAGGTCCGTGGAAAGGTCTGCAGGTTTTTTGTGAAGAGTAAATAATGGTACGTTTTGGCTGATACATTAGGTGGTACAGTAACGTTAAGATTGTTAATCAAACAGTTGATTTTCAGATTTTTTGCATTGCAGGTCAGCTGAAATCCTTTTGCCTTGTTTCTTTTCAATGTTGGCTACATTGCAGCAAAGAAAGTGAGAAAGTTTGATATGTCAGGGTTCTGATCCTTTATCATAACAGCCTCCTAAACTCAAGCGACTACACTCACATGGCAAATAAAGTAATTGCTGCTGTGGACCAATTAAATCAAGTCTGCATTTGAGTAAAACTTCCCACCTTCTCACAACATGTCAAACCTCTTTCCATGTCAATTAAGTGGGTGCCACCGTGAAACTTTTGGATTATCACCGTTTCCCTGTAGGTGGGATAGAGGAAGTGAGACAATCCTAGAAATTCCATTTCCTCTACCAGCAGCAAAAACCCTGCCTTCTTCATATTTCCATCCCATTATATGGAATAATGTATCTGAGCCTAACTTAATGTGGTTCATTTCTTTTCTGGTCTATCAATCAAATTGAGCACAAATTAACATACACAGTACTGTTGCCTTTTAGTTTCCAACTTAGTTTCTGATTTAGGAACAGAAAAAAAAAGCAATAAAAATTTAGAAACTCCTGTACAAAATGTGTAAAACACATAATGTGTATTATAATCAGCCATTGTACCCATGACTACACTTTATTAACCAAGCAAAACGTTTTGTTTCATGCTATCTTTGGAGAGGTGGAACTAATAATTCAGTTTCAATTTCATTCTTCTGATACAAGTGAAACTTTATTTGACGTGAAGTTCATACTTACTCCTGGATATACCTAATCCTAGATCTACAGTAGGTAATACACTGCACACACTCTATAAAAAAAAAACTTTAATTGCTGATAGGATGAGATAATGTTGAAAACATTGTTATTCCGACAATATTCTATCAATTTCTTTTGTAAGAAGATGGAAAGCTACTGAGACAAACGTGGAAACTCTTAGCTACAGCAGAAAAAATGGTAGGTGTTGTATCACTTCCACTTTTTTTTACCATGTGTTGTTCTTTGGAGGTTTCTAAGTAATCTAGTACATTTTATTTTCTTTTACATCTCATATTTATATGTTGGGTTTTCAGGAGATATTTTGTACTTCAATTTCGAAATGTTATACTTGATTTTAGAGGCAGCCTTGCTTTCAGCAATGAATATTTTCTTGGGCTGTGTGGCTCTTCAATATTGCATTGAGGAGAATCTATTCATTTTTACATACAATGTAGAGCAAAACGTAAGTTTTCATCGCTGAACGGAAACACAATGGATAGAGGGGTCATCTGAAAGGATGCTCACTTCTCTTCAGTGAGGAGAACTTACATTAAACAAATATTTGCTGAATATGTACTGTTAAGAAAGTGGTTCGAATCGATGTTTTTGATCTCACTGGTGCACTGCATCAGACACGACTGTAGTATATTTGTTGTCCCTTTCATCAGGGCTAGGGAGCAGGAGCTAGCTGAGTTTTGAGTACTTTATCAGATCTGTATTGGAAATATTTGTGGAAGACAGGTTCAGGTCTAACTGCAAGGTCCCCAGAAACAGACTAGCTCGTCATGTTCAATGCCTAGAGGGCTGTAACTCTTCATAAATGAATGCTTTGAGAAAAGGAGGCAAAGAAATTAATTTTTCTGGAGTTAAAAGAAATATGAGTATTTGAGTTTATCTTTCATAAAAATTCTTGTGTAAAATTAGACTTTAAGGTTGTTCTAAGACTGTAACATCTGTGATTTAAAAGAATGGTTTGCAATCTTAAAACTTACTAGTACATTATGATGCGGTCATTAAAACATTCATTGTGGTTTCTTTTTCTTTATTTGGGGGATGTGGGCATTTCTAGCTAAGTCAGCCTTTATTGCCCATCCCTATTCACCTAGAGGGCAGGAAGAGTCAGCCACATTGCTGTGGGTCTGGAGTCACATGTAGGCCAGACCGAGTAAGTAAGACAGATTTCTTTCCCTAAAGGACATTAGTGAACCAGACTGGTTTTTATAGCAATCAATTAAAGTGGTTCCATGGTCAGCATTAGGCTATTTTTTTTCTTTAATCCATATTTCATTGAATTCAAATTTCACCATCTGCTATGTTGAGATTCAAACTCAGTTCAGCAGAACACTGGCCTGGAATTCTGGTTGTATCTACAGGACTGAAGTATAAGGATGTAGAGGTTATGCTGCAGCTATACAAAGCTCTAGTTAGACCCCACTTGGAGTAACATGAGCAGATCTGAGCACCACACCTTTGGAAGGATATATTAACCCTACAGGGAGTACAACACAGGTTTACAAGAATAATACCTGGACTTCAGGGGTTAAATTATGAGAAAAGATTATAAAAATTAAACCTGTTTTCTCTAGAATTTAGAAGGTAAAGGGCTGATCTGATTGAAAATTTCATGATATGTAAAAGACAGGATAGATAAAAATAATTTTTTTCCAATGATTGGAGATTCTAGAACTAAGGAGTGTAGTCTAAAAGGTAGGGGCAGACTGTTCAGGGGAGATGTTAAGAAGCACTTTTACACATAGAGAGCGGTAGAGGTTTGGAACTCTCTTCAAGATCTGTTGTTAATTTTAAATCTGAGATAGATAGATTTTTGTTAAGCAAAAATATTAAGGGATATAGGTCAAAATCAGGTACATGGAGTTAGCCACAAATCAGCCATGATCTCATTGAATGGCAGAACAGGCTCAAGGGGCTGAATTGCCTACTCCCATTCCTCTGAATTACTAGTCCAGTGACTTTACTACAAGGCAACTGTCTGCCTTCAAGAGATTTTAGCATTAAGAATGTTCACAATCCTCAAACAATGTTAAAAATAACCTGAAAATATTGGACGTGCAGAAAAAATATTTCCAAGAATGGTGCACAAAATGTAAATACATATGTGTTCATTTGTAATCACTAAGCAATTTATTTAACATTATTCTTTTTTTAACAGGAGTCACTACAAATTGTTCATTAATAGTAATAATATCAGGAGAATATTTTCTCTGGTTTATGAGTTAGACATACTGGAGGTACACCTAATGGAAAGATCTTCCATGTTCTCTTATTTCTAAAGTCAAAACGGATTTGTGATTTTACCAAAACTAAAGATCACATGCAATCTTCCTCATGGTTGGTTTACAGAGTCAAAGTCATAGAATCACACAGCATGGAAACAGACCCTTTAGTCCAACCAGTTCGTGATGACCATTATCCTAAACTAAACTAATCCTACCTACCTGCACTTGGCCCAAATCCATCCATTCCTCATTCATATACTGGGTCAAATGTCCTTTAAACATAGTAACTGTACCCACATCCATCACTTGCTCTGGAAGTTCATTTTGCACACGAACCACCCTCTGTGTAAAAAAGTTGCCCCTTTTAAAACTTTCTCCTCTCATCTTAAAAATATGCCCCCAAGTTTTGAACTCTCCACCCTCAGGAAAAGATCTTTGCTGTTCACCTTATCTATGCCCCTCATGATTTTGTAAACCTCTACATGGTCACCCTCAATCTCCTATGCTCCAGCGAAAAAAGTCCCAGCCTATCCAGCCTCTCCTTATTACTTAGGTGTACAAATAGATTACCAGATTGTAGCATTCAAGTTGAAATATAGCTAACAGCTAATCTTCTGGTTTATATAATCTGGAACTAATTCAATATTTATATCGTTGCTGTATTTTCTACTATAGCTGTTGCCTGACACCATTGCAAACAGTATTTTTCCTAACTGCACTGTACAATGGCAATGGGATAGATCTTCATAAAGCATGCTAGAGGAGAAAAGCAATACGGTCAATTGAGAAATAATTACATTTACTTTAGAAAAGAATGATTGTGTATACATTTTTCTGAAGAATGATAATGCATTCACAAAGCTCAATATAATTCCATGTTGGAACAATTTACACACTTTACCTGAAATTAATCATGAGTCTCAACTCGCTTTTTTTTGTGTGGGCCCCTTTATTATACACTTATTTTGGAAGTGAACCAGAAATTGGAAATAATTGCAGCAATTTAACTTGGTTCTGAAACAGAATCCACCATGACTCTTCTGTGTATATGGAGCCTACCTTTGTAATTGTGATGGGATAAATATTGGTAAATATTCTGTTCAAGGTGAAGGATGTCACCACTTGACAATGGAATCATTTCCACTGTTGATTTAGGGCAGTTTTTGTTTTTATTCTGGGCTTCTATCCAATTTGAATTGGTTT
Organism: Ginglymostoma cirratum; assembly: GCA_024137785.1. NCBI lineage: Eukaryota > Metazoa > Chordata > Chondrichthyes > Orectolobiformes > Ginglymostomatidae > Ginglymostoma > Ginglymostoma cirratum. The sequence goes on from JAHRHZ010000031.1 coordinate 13,432,132, forward strand.
TAGACAGCCTTTTCACAGCAACAGACTTCATCCCATCAAAATGAATTAGTTTTAAAACCCAATCATGAGCAGGAATGGGCAGATTATCAACTGACTGCACTACCACCCTGACATAACTTTAAATATACCAGGCAGAATACATTCAAGCAAACTCAGATTGTTCAATGGATATTAAACAATAGGGGATGAAGGATTTTAAGGGGATTTACCTGGTAGAGGTTTTCATAATTACAAATGGCTACAAAACGGTGTGGTAAGGTCTGTGAGATGATAAAATAGGGAACAAATCTAAGATAACATTAAGAATTGAAGGGAAGTTAAAATATTTACTTTATGTATATTTGGAATGTAAAATTCTCTGCCACAAACAAGGAAGTAGATATCTGATAAAAACAGAAAGAACTGTGGTTGCTGTAAATCAGAAACAAAAACAAAAATTGCTGGAAAAGCTCAGCAGGTCTGGCAGCATCTGTGGAGAGAAATCAGAGTTAACATTTCAGGTTGAGTGACCCAGTTCAGAGGAAGGGTCATTTGACCCAAAACATTCACTCTGATTTCTCTCCACAGGTGCTGCCAGATCTGCTGAGCTTTTCCAGAAATTTCTGCTTTTGTTTGTGAAGTAGATACCTGCTTAGATTTCAAGTAAATTATAGGTTTGGGGAGCAGACTGTGAGATTAGATTTAGTGGCTCATACAGACAAACAGTATTGCCCAGACTTCATGAGCCAAATAGCCTATTTCTATGCTGTAAGATATATGATGCCAAATGTCAGAATCACAACATCTCCAATCTGTTGGTGAATTCCCAATGACATAGAAATTGCAGAGAAGTATGAAGAACTGCATGTAAAAACTGAAAATGGATAGAAGAATATTAATAGCCTTAACACGCAACATATTCGACATTTGCAAAATAGCAACCTAGCAAAACCTACATAATAATGAATCGCACAGCCAAAATCATAGACAATACATTGCAGAAAGTTGTGATCAAACTAAAGTGTTCCAGTCCTGTTACATCATGAATATTCTTTCCAAATGTGTTAGTTAAGAAGCAAAGAATAGATTCAAATGCTCTGAGATGTGGAGGAAAGCTTCTTGGCCTCAACATTATGAATTATGATGAATGGAATAACCATAGACTTCCCAACAACTCAAGAGATTATTTAAGTAGAGGATAGAATGGAATGGTAAAGAAAAGAATAATGGACCAGACTTTGCTACGGTGATGAAGGATAAACTTCAAGTGATAGCAATTTCAGGAGTCCACTCACGTACAGAATACTAGGGAAATTGAGATGTTACTGTGTGTTAGCACTCCTCTATGGGTGCACGGGAAAGATTTCCACAAACTATCATACAATAGCAAATTGATAAGAACACCTACTTCAAATGTGCTGTAGGACTCCTTGAGAACGCTGTGCAGAATTGAGGTTTGAAGAGTCATAATGCACTCGAAATGTTAACTGTTTCTCTCTGCACAGATGTTGCCAGAGTTGCTGAGCTTTTCCAGCATTCTCTCTGCTTGTTTCAGATTTCCATCATCCATTGCATTTTACTTTCAGCATTTATCACAGTCATTAGGCTATGCCTCATATACCACAGTTAATTTACATAGCAGATTCTTTGACTGCGAGGCTGTGGTTCAGTGGTAGTGTCCCAACCCAGGAACCCTATGTTCAAGTTCCACCTGCTCCAGAGGTATGTGTGCAATAACATCTCTGAACAGGTTGATTAGAAAAATAGGTAAAACAGCCTATGGAGGTAGAAAGTGGTGGGAGATGACAACAGCTCTTTTCTAGTCAAGACTGTGCTTTTTTCTGAAATGTCATACTAAGATGTGCCAGTTGCCCCGATCACTGCTGTTGAGTCCCTAAGGGACCAAGAGTCTTGGTCAAAATCTATTTTAGTCCTGCTATTTGGTAGAAATTAGGTTTGGAAAGCATTATTGAGGGAAGCTTGGCAAGTTCCTGTAGTCCCACTACACATTTTTTTTTTTTGCTTTTAATTGTACTCTGAAATGAGAAAAGAACTGTTTAGAATTAGAATCCCTACAGTGTGGAAACAGGCCCTTCGGCCCAACAAGTCCACACTGACCCTTGGAGCATCCCACCCAGACCCAACCCCCTAAACACTACAGGCAATTTAGCATGGCCAATCCACCTAGCCTGCACATCTTTGGACTGTGGGAGGAAACCGGAGCACCCAGAGGAAACCCCCGCAGACACGGTGAGAATGTGCAAACTCCACACAGACAGTCACCTGGGGCTGGAATTGAACCTGGGTCCCTGGTGCTGTGAGGCAGCAGTGCTAACCACTGAGCCACCATGTTTAAAACTAAGAATTGCTGGAGGATTGGTGCATGTTTTGAAAGCAAGTAATCTGACAGAAATTGCAAGCATCATTTTTACTCATACTTGTGTAAGTAGTAATTGAAGTATAGCCTGCAGGCAAGCTAGAGTTGAGGACAGTGTACAAATGGAGAAATAGCCAGCAACAAGCAGATGTGAACTAGTGACCAGTTATCAGTGACAAAGGCTTCTGTCTGTCAGCAGCTGCGTGATTGGTTCTCACTTTTCTGTAGGTGCTGTGCTGGAGAGGCATGATGTTCAATTGAGCCCGTGATTGCCACCACTGCCAACAATTGGTTCTCAGGTTAACAAGATGAGTGCAAGCCTTCAGACCTTCACCAGCTTAGAAGCTTTGTGTTGTAAAAACCACGCAAAGCCTGAAAAAAAACTATAAGTGGTGACATTAGAGTGTGAACCAGTCTTCTGTGCTCTGCAAACTTCTGAAATCTTTCAAAACCAAGGAAGTGTCCAACCAGCACAGGAATAATTTTATTAACCCTATGCACAGAAACCACTGACCTGCTTTCTCAGTCTTTTCCTCTGTCACAACACCTTTTTCTGCCTGTGTCTGTGTGCGTGTGTAAGGGAAGTTTATAATGGGATTAGACTTTTAAATAGTAGTTATATGCCTATAGCTCATAATTGTTTACCCATAGCTAGAGTTTAATTACTTACAATAAATAGTAATTCTTGTTAAGTACAGAAAACAGATCCATCCATCCACATATTTTTAAAAAAATCTTTTTTTGTGATAACTCTGGAAATAGCGACACTGGATTTGTAATGTGTTATTCGAGTGACATGTGAGAACATAGTGCAAAGCATGCATCTTTAAGGTGGGGAAAGTGGTGCCAATCAAGGGCCTATTTGTCCTACCTATTATGGACTTAATTGTGTTGGTCCTATACCCATTTAGGTGATTGGGGAGTTTTCCATCACAGTCCTGATTTGTGCCTTCGTAAGTGATGAATAGGCATTGGGGGTTTAAGAGGCAAGTTACTGCTGCAGAAATCCTAACTTCTGTTACCACTGTATTTATATGGCTGGTCAAGTTAAGTTTCCAGTCAATGGCACTCCTGAATGTTGATAGTTGGGGATTCAGTGATCGTAATGCCACCAATGTAAAAGGATATTGGAAGATTCTCGCTTGTTGAAGGTGGTCATTACGTGGCACCTGTGATGAGGCCCACGTTGTTTGTGGTTTGTCCCATTAATAATTTGGACTTAATGTGAGAGGTATGACTTTTGCAGATGACATGAACATTGATAGTGTGATAAATAGTGAGGATGCACTGAATACTATCAATTAACTGGTCAGCTGGACAGAGCAGTGGCAAATGAAATTCAGTGCAGAAAAGTGTGATACAATGCACCTGCAGAAGGTTAACAAGGAATCACACTATGAATTGTAGGACTTGAAAAGTATTTAAGAACAGAGAGACTTTATTGTGCATATCTGAAGATCTTTGAAAGTAATGTAGCAACTAAATAAGGTGATTAAACTATATGGAATTATTGCCCTTACTAGACAAGATGTAGAATACAAGAGCAAGGACTCTATTAGAACTGGTTAAAATATTGGTTGGGTCACAACTGGAGTACTGTGTGCAGTTCTGGTCACCACATTATAAGGAATGCAGCCTGGGCTGGATATTCTGAACTAAATTGAAAGATTGGCTAAGCTAAGGTTATTTTCATTAGAGCGGGGAGAGTTTTTAGATGTAACATAGGGCATAAGATTGTGAGAAACACAGTGGATTGGAAAGCACTTTTTTCTATTAGTAGAACAGTGGGCACAGATTTAAAGGGTATAAGTCTAAGAGGAGCGTGGAAAATCTTTTTTCACTGATGGTGATGGAAATTTGAAACTCATTGCTTGAATCATAACATTTCGGTACTATTTAGATCTTCACTTGGGGGTGTGTTGCCATAGCATCCAAAGTTATTTTCCAAAAGCTGAAAAATGGGATTAGTGTAGTCAGACCTTTATTAATTAAGATGTGGAGGTGCGAGTGTTGGACTGGGGTGAACAAAGTCAAAAGTCACATAGCTCCAGGTTATAGTCCAACAGGTTTATTTGAAATCACAAGTTTTCACATTGCTGCTCCTTTGTCAGAGCTCTGAAAACTTGTGATTTCAAATAAACCTGTTGAACTATAACCTTGTGTCATGTGGCTTCTGATTTTTTTTTTTAAATTAGCACAGGACCTGGGTTTGCTTCCACCCTTGGGCAACAGTCTGTATGGAGTTTGCACATTCTCACCATGTCTGCATTGGTTTTCTTGCACAGTCCAAAGATGTGCTGATTTCGGTAGATTAGTCATGGGAAATGCAGGATTGTAGGATGCTCTTTAAAAGGTGTAGATCCAATGTGCCAAATGTCCTGTTTCCACACTAGGGATTTTATGAACAAAATGTGCCAAATGGTCTCCTCAGCACTGTTAATATCAATTCTTCTTCAGTAATCACAGGTATATTCCTTTGAATTAAGTATTACTCCAACCAAATGGAGAGCATTTTCCAATTTTCACTGGCCTCCCATTTATTAAGCTCCATGATGCCGCATTCAGGCAATGCTGCCATGATATCAATGCAGTTACTCTCATATCAGCTCTGAAATTCAGCTCTTCTGTCTTTCAAGCAACGTTGCAATGAATTTGGAGAAGAGTTGCCAGGGGAAAGTGTCACTTAATAATACAATCAATGATCCTTTCCATCACTTCACTGATGATTGAAAGTTGACTGATGGAGTGGTAATTAGCTATGTTGGATTTGTACTACTTTTTTGTTTGGCAGGTTATAAATGAGTGAGAGATTCAGAGTGAAGCCAATAGCATAGGTTCAATTTCTGCACTAGCTGACATTACCATGAGGGCCTTTCCTTCTCAATCTTGACTCCTGTCTGAGGTGTGGTGACCCTTGGAGTAAACTGCCACCAGTTGTATCTCTAATGACAAAGCCCTATGGTTTGGTATGACTACGGTGATTTTGCATTAACCATGGGCAATTTACCACATTGCAGAAGAAATACCGGTATTATAGCAGTACTTGAACAGCTTGGTTAGAAGTGCTGTTAATTGTGGTGCATAAGCCTTCAGTGCTATTGTTAGAATATTGACAGCAACTGTAGACTGTGCAGTATGCAGTGTCTCCAACCATTTTTTGTTGTCCCATAGTGAACTGCATATGAACATATGAATTAGCAAGTGTAAGCCTGAATTGAATTGGCTGAAGAAGGGCATCTGTGATACAAGATTCTCAGGAAGAGTCTAAAATAGACCATCTCAAGTTTGTTGCTTCAGCCTCGTCTTTTGCATTTATTTGTTGGGATGTATTGTTTGTGGTTCACTAGATCCATATCTAACTGCATACAAAACACCCTTCCCTTTTATTTCAATATTGCCCTTCTCAATGCAGATACATCCAATAATTGTAACAATTACACAAACATTGTAGCTCATTTATGTACATCATCTTGAATATTTACAAGAGACGTGGAAAAAGAAAACAACCCTTCCAGTATCAATGTTGACATGATCAGCCTCTCAGGTGACGGTGGTTCTTTTTTTAGGCAGTCTCCTGGGCTTCCAGCTACTACTACTGTTCCGCAGATATATTCCTCTCTGATTAGCTGTTGTTGCCCTGTGACACAGCTGTTGTCTCTTCCCTGGGTATAGCCAACACTGGCTTGGAGACACATAACTTGATTGACACCACTAGTCCCATCTGGACCAGTTTGATATTCTGAGGGACATCGCCACTGATGAAGTGCAGTGACCAGCTAGTTCACAGAATTCCTCCAGACAGCTTCTCCGACTGTCGGCATCTGATTTAATATGAATACTGACAGAGCCAGTACCCATCTCTGTAGGCGCGCTGCTGCCGTTGATGGTACATGCGCCAAAAAATAGAGGGTAGTGGCCTGTGCTCTGAAAGCAGCACAAAGTACCTGTCATAAAGTAAATGGGTGAACTTCTCAACACCGAACACAATGCCGAATCTTTCCTTTTCCACTTCAGCATACTTCTCCTCTGTCTTCATTAATCACCTTGATGTGAAAGCAACAGGCCTTTCCTCTACATTCAGCAAAATGTGTAACAATGCAGCACTAATCCCACAGGGCGAGGTATTGCACACCAACTGCAGTGGCAGTTTTGGGTCAAAATAAGTTAACACTTCCAGACATTTTAGGGCTTGCTTCACCTCCTTGTAAGCCTCCTCATATTCCTGAGTTTATTTTCACAGTCGCCCTTTTCCCAGCAACCATGCAGAGATTTTAGCACGGTTGCTAGATCAAACACAAATTTAAAATTGTAAAGTCATACAGCACAGAAACAGACCCTTTGGCCCAACTCGTCCATACCGACCAAGTTTCCTAAACTGAAGTAATCCCATTTGCCTAAATTTGGCCCATATCCCTCTAAACCTTTCCTATTCATGTACCTGTCCAAAATGTCTTTTAAATGTTGTAACTGTTGTTGCCTCTATCACTTCTCTAACAGCTCATTCTATGTATGGACCACCTTCTGTATGAAAAAGTTATCCCACAGGTCTCTTTTAAATTGCTCCCCTCATCTTAAACCTATGCCCTCTAGTTTAGGACTTGTTATAATAATTTGTGTCCCCAGAACAATCTCAATTGAGACACGTTCTCTGATCTTAGAGGCCTTCATGAAAGTCTTCAGCTTCTTGGGTGCCCAATGTCGTCTCTTGCCATCAATTACATGGCCCTGATACTGTATGGAGTCTTTTAAAAAAAAAACTCACACTGGTCCCTTTTTTACTTGTAGACCATGCTACTGCAACCTTTTTAGGATCTTTCCTAGGTTTTTCAGATGCTCCTCTTTGAAGGATCCAGTAACCAAAATGTCAATAAGATGACACTGAACACCTGGCAATACACTCGAAATTTGGTCATGCCCCTCCAGAATAGAGTTAACACTGGCGTGATGCCAAAAGAAAGTTGGTTGTAGTGGAACAATCCCATGTGTAACTATTGTCAGCAGCAGCTGTGACTCCTTTGCATGCCCCATGTGCAAGAAGGCTTGTGACAGATCCATTTTTTGAGAATCTTTCCCCCAGCCAGTCCACTGAAAAGGTCATCAGTGTGTGGAAGTGTATATTGATCCACACACAGGGTTGGGGGTGGGGGGGCTGATTGTGACCTTAAAGGTCACCACAAATCCTCACTGCGCCATCTGTTTTTTAAGAATGAAATGATTAAAATGGCCCCTTCACTGGTGCTTACCAGCTCCAAAACTCCCAGATTCTCCAGCCAAATAATGCAGGGTTGTTGCCTTTCATTACACACAGTCACACTGGTACCTTAGCTTTACTTTTGACAGCACATTGCCCTCAGTGTCATGTGTTCTGTGTATATCCGCAGTGTAACCCTGACAAACCTCAATGCCAGATAACAAGCATGGGGCTGGATGAACACAGCAGGTCAAGCAGCATCATAGGAGCAGGAAAACTTGACGTTTCAGGCCTAAACCCTTCATCAGAAATGGGGGAGGGGAAGAGGGTTCTGAAATAAATAGGGAGAGAGGGGGAGGCGGATAGAGGATGGATAGAGGAGAGGATAGGTGGAGAGGAGGCAGACAAGTCGAAGAGGCGGGGATGGAGCCAGTAAAGGTGAGTGTAGGTAGGGGGGTAGGGAGGAGATAGGTCAGTCCAGGGAGGACGGACAGGTCAAGGGGGCGGGATGATGTTAGTGGATAGGAGATGGGGGTGTGGCTTGGGGTGAGAGGAAAAACAGGTTAGGGAGGTGGAGATGAGCTGGGCTGGTTTTGGGATGCGGTTGGGGTTGTTTCAGGAGTCGTAGGGAGAAGCGCTTCTGGAGGGTCTCAATGTTCTCCATGTAGATATTGTCACGGTTGGGGCCAAATTGGGAAGGCTTGAATGTGGATTGTAGTCCATTGGGGATGATCTGGTTCCGTAGGCAGGTACTAAGAAAGGTGATGTGGCTGTGGTACCTGGTTTGCTTCAGGACGTGGTCGAGCAGTTTCAAGGAGTTTCCCTTGAAACTGCTCAACCACGACCTGAAGCAAACCAGGTACCACAGCCACATCACCTTTCTT
>JAHRHZ010000031.1:13440962-13460272 GCA_024137785.1 Ginglymostoma cirratum
CCTCCCCCTCTCTCCCTATTTATTTCAGAACCCTCTTCCCCTCCCCCATTTCTGATGAAGGGTTTAGGCCTGAAACGTCAAGTTTTCCTGCTCCTATGATGCTGCTTGACCTGCTGTGTTCATCCAGCCCCATGCTTGTTACCTTGGATTCTCCAGCATCTGCAGTACCTTTTATCTCTGATACAATTTAAACCTCAATGCCAGTGCCTTTTACTTTTCCCTATATATCGACTCGGGAATCAGAGACCCCACTGCACCCATTTCCACTTCTTTCTTTAGTGTTTTCTCCTCTGTTCCTGGGCATTTCCTAAACTAATCAGCTTCACCCTGTACCAACAGGGTGTTTAACCAAAACTCTGATACTCTAGGCCTCCTGCTTCTTCTGCAGACCTGCCTGACTCCCAGTCTACTCCCTCGCCAGAGCCATGTACCTTATGCCTTGTCCTCTAAACTGTCTCCTTCAGACACCCCTCCTCTTGTCAGAGTTGTACCTGGCATTTTCAAGCAATATGGCCCATTTACTTACACCTGCAGCACTGGACTGCTCAAATCCAACATGTTGGTACCACACTCTGCTACTTTATGCATCTGGTTGTCGTCACTCAATTGTATTGCTTCTCTGGCAGCCAACATCATGCTAGCAATTTCAAAAGCTGCCTTGAAATCTGGGATCTCCTTGTTAGTAGCCACTGTTGGATAGCTTCCTGTCAGACACCTCAAACCAAACAGCCCCACTAAGCATCTTGGAGGAACCCTCTGAAATCATAATATCCTCCTAACCTCTGAAATGCAGCCACAAATTGGGCAATGGACTCTCCTTCATGCTCCTGTTTATAAAAATGCCCTGTGATCATCAATGCCTTTGGTACAAAATAATTCCCCAATACTTCACATAGTTCTTGATATGGTTTCCCTGGTTTATCTGGTTGCAACAGACTCCTTAGAATTACAAAGGTCTTGCTCCCAGTAGTACTCAAGAAAACCAGTACCATTATGTCTTCAGCCACTTTGTTCACCTTTAAGTATGCATTAAAGTGTTTGATGTATAAAATCCAACTGTCTCTTCATCAATTGGTTCCATTGCTCTGAACTGTCCATTTGTTTTTCCACCGGTTGGAACTTTTCTTGCCCTTCGAGTCTAGTAGCTATTCACAGCCTGAGTCCTCTCAGTGAAAACTCTCTGCATTGGTTGCTCCCTCACGGACTGTGTTCGCGTACTGTTCTTCCCTGGTGTGACCTTCAGACTGAGTCCCATCACAACCATTCTCCATGACTTCAGTAAGCTTCCACGTGAGTACACCACTCTTCAAATGGCCTGAGTCCACTCACAGCCACTGCTCTCAGCCATCTCCATGGTGCGTGCCATTCTTCGCTGGCATTGACTGCAGCCCAAATCCCCTCGCTTCCCACAATGTTACCTCCACAAACATGCACCATTTTTGTGGGTCGGAGCCAACTTTGTTGCTAGTTATTATGTTTGTGGTTCACTAGAAAGTGGATAGTAAACTTGGAATAGGGAATACTTCATTGTGCCTCCTTGCAGTTCCACGGTCAGTTTAAGACTCGACATTGAGGCCCAACCAGTCAGCGAATAAGACCCTCCAGTGTGCCCAAGGTAATGACCAGTATGCAGGACCCCACTGGATGCATCCACATGCCTTTTGGAATGACAGACTACCTACACTATTAGTTAGTGTAGGTAGGTAGGTATGGGACTCAGCCTTGTTCATTGTAGTTGGTGACTTTGACCAGGCCAAACTCCAGTGTGCTACCGTGTGCTACCAAAATACCGTCAACATGTCCCAACAGAGGCCAAAACACCCTTGTTCACTGCTACACAGCCAAAGATGCCCACCAATGCAAGCCCCATCTGCACTTTGGAAAATAAGACCATAAAGCCATGCACATTCTCCTGGTTTACAAGCAGAAACTGGAATGTGAAAATCTGGTACAAAAAGTCGTACAATATTGATCTGAGGTAATGGATGAGCTCCTACCTGACTGCTTGCAGTTGGTAGACTGGTCCATATTCAAGAACTCAGCACCCAATGTAAATGAATATGCCATTACCATCCCAGATTTCATCAGTAAGTGTGTAGAGGACTGTGCGCCAAAGAAGTTAATCTGAGCATTCCCCAACTGGAAACAACGAAATGAACCTGAAGATCCACCCCTTACTGAAGTTCAAGTCTAAGACATTCAAATTGGTTGACCCTGATCTCCACAGAAAATCTACGTACAACCTTCATAAAGCCATCAGGGATGCCAACAGATAATACCAGCTTAGGTACCCAGAAGGTTCTCCTTCTCAACCTCTCCCCTTGCCTTAGGTGTGGCGGCACTCCAGTTTAGCTGGTGGCATCGTGGCTCAGTGGTTAGCACTGCAGCCTCAGTGTCAACAACTGGGTTCAGTTCCACCCTCAGGTGACTTGTCTGTGGAGTTTGCAGATCCTCCTCGTGTCTGCATGAGTTTCCTCTGGGTACTCCAGTTGCCTCCTACGGTCCAAAGATGTGTAGGTTAGGTGGATTAGCCATGGGAAATGTGGGGTTACAGGGATGGCAGGTGGATGGATCTAAGTGGGATGCTCATCAGAGGGTCAGTGTGGACTTGATGGGCAGAATGGCCTGCTTCCACTCTGTAGACAATCTATGATTCTACATCTGTTCTCTATGAATTTATGCCTATATCTGGCAGGCAAAACTACAGTCCCAGACTAACCACACAAACACCCATCAGTTGTGGCAAGGCTTGCGTGATATAAACCTCGGCTGAGAGAATCCCTGGCAATGATGCATCCCTCCCCAGTAAGCTCAATTCAGTCAATGCTTGTTTTGAACAGAAGGTCAGTGAAAATATGTCACTTGTCCCCATAGTCTCAAGTGCACCTGTACCCACAGTCAAAGCCACAGATGTCAAATCTGCCTTCTTGAGAGTGAACACATGGAAACCCACTGACCTGGTTGGAGACCCTGGCCACGCATTCAGGTCCTGCACAGACCAGCTGGCAGGAGTATCTGCAGGCATCTTTAATCTCTCCTTACTCTGATCTGAGGTTCCCATCTGATTCAAAAAGACCACTTTCATCCCAGTGCAAAAGAAAAATCAGGCAGCATGCCTTAATGACTACCACCCGATGCCTCTCACGTAATTATGAAGTGCTTTGAGAGACTGGGTATTAGTTCCAGCCTACCAGATTGCTTTAATCCACTACAATTCACCTACCATTGCAACAGATCCACTGCAGATGCCACTTCCCTGGCCTTAAATTCATTCCTGGAAGATATGAATAACCTATGTCAGACTCCTACGTATTGACTATAGCTCCAACTTCAACACCAGAATCCCAACAAAACTCATCTCCATCTCCTAGACCTAGGATTCTGCTGTCCCCTCTGCAATTGGATCCTCGACTTCCTGACACACAGACCACAATCGGTAGGGAAATGTGACAACACCTGCTCTAGACTAATCAACACCAGCACCCTGCAAGGCTATGTACTCAGCCCTTACAGTACTCCTTGTACACTCACGACTGTGTGGCCAAATTCTGCTCTAACTCCATTTACAATTTTGCTGATGACACCACCGTAGTGGGTTAGATCTTAAACAATAATGAGACAGTGTACAGGAAAGAAATAGAGAGCCTAATGACCTGGTGTAAAGATAACAATGTCTCCCTCAACATCAGCAAAATAAAGGAGCTAGTCATAGGCTTCAGGGAGTGGAGTGGAGGACACAAACCTGTTTGTATCAATGGTGTTGAGATGGAAATGGTCAAGAGCTTCAAGTTCCTAGAAGTAAAGATGTCCTGGTTTATCCATTTTGATGCTATGGTAACAAAGCACACCTCTACTTGCTCAGAAGGGTAAGGAAATTCGGCAGCTCCACAATGACTCTTACCAATTTTTATAATTACACTATAAAAAGCATCCTATCTGGAAACATCACAGCTTGGTATGGCAACTACTTTGCCCAAGACTGCAAGAAATTAGACGGCTGTCAATGCAGCCCAGTCCATCGCACAAACCAGCCTTCCAAGCACGGACTCCATGTATACTTCCCACTGCCTTGGAAAGCAGCCAACATAATCAAAGACCCCTCTCCGCTGCAGCCTCCATCTTACTGATGTCTGGAGTCCCCACTCTAGGCGTGCCACAAACAGGAGTCCCTGGCTTCGATGCCAGACTGGGCTGCTGCTGCCTCGCCGAGACTCCCACACCAGATACTTCCTCCACCACGTCACTTTCTCTGCTGACACTGACAGAAGATGAAGAAAAAGAATAACGAAAGAAGAGAGGAAGCCACTGGTCTGGAGTGGATGGGCCGAGGAGTCCGAAATCAGCCTACCTGGCTGGCGCTGTCATCTTGGAAAAATGTGATGTACTTGTCAGGCTATTGATCTTGTTATTTGACCTCCTCCAGTCACAACTGGATGTGACAGAACTGCAAAACTTTGTTCTGATCCACAATTTCAGAGATTGATTATCCCTGTCTATTTTGTATATCACCTCCACTGTTTCAACCTACATCAAGTCTTGAACTGTAACCTCACTGGGGTTAGCTCTTCCTTATAGGTGCCACGACAGTGCTAATTCTGGTAAGTTTTCCTGCACTTTTCATTTCAGGCAACATTCATTGAGCTAGTAGTGTCACAGAAAAGAATGAAGAGTATTTTTAGTGTGAAGATAGGACATCTTTCATTCAATAGTTATTAATTAAATGTATACTCCCCAGCTGCCGTGATGGGATCTGAACACCTTGGAGACTCAGTCAGAGCTTCTGAATTAATAGCGCAGTAACATTAATCACAATGCTACCATCCCCACAACAACTTATTCCATGGTGAAATAACACGATCAAACAAGATGACAAAGTTCAGAGTTGTGAAAGAAGTCAGGAAGAATTTTACATGCAGTTTGTGTTCCAAATGGTTGAACAGTATGGAAGGCTCTTGAATGTCCTTATTTAGAGATGAAAAACACCATTGTTCCAGAATTCATATCAAGTAGACTGAAAGACCTTCTTCATTCAGATCTACTTTGGTGAACTGAAATTTCAAAAGATCCACACAAAGCAATCATATTTTTCACACTGAACATTTTTTAAAAAAAATCTCGGCCTTGGCTTAATGGTAACAACTTTGTTTGAATTCAAGTCTTATTGAAAATCTTAAGCATCCAAACCAAAGTGAGCACTGGTGGTCTTCAGGCAGTACTGCATGTCAATAGTGTTACTGAGAGACTCATAGGTCAGCACATTCTTCTTGAAGAAACTTCTTTACGTTGTAACATCAAAATATTATGGGAAAGGTAAAGCCATTTAGCCAAAGTGCATTTAGCCTACCCTTGCAAACAATTCAATTTTCTTACCAAATTCTATTTAATATTCATTCGACTCAATTTCCAATGATTTCCTAGGGAGGTGATGACAGTCTAGTGTTATCACTGTACTCCAGCCTAATGCCTTGAGGGCATGAATTCAAACCCCAAGGCAGCTGGTGGAATGTAAATTCGTTGTAATAAAGACCTGGAATTGGAATTTCCTTACTATCAATTGTTGAGAGTCAGTTGGGTTTTCACTATCATCCTTTAAAGAAGGAAACCTGCTTCCCTTACCAGTTGTCTGATCTATATGTGACTCTAAATCCACAACATTGTTGAATTTTAATGTCCTCTAAAATAACTTAATAGTACATTCAGTTCCTAGACAGTTAGGTTCAGCAACAAATGGTGACCTTCCTGGTGATGGTCACATCCATGAAAAACATTGTTAAAAATTATCCAGTACCTCCTTTCAAACTTAATATTTTGAGTTCTTAGGAAATCATACCAGACTCGATAAGTTAACTGTCCTCCTCTCTGCACAGATGCTGCCAGACCTCCTGAGTGTTTCCAGTATCCTGTCTGTTTGTTTCATCATTTTCCTTTTATCTGAAATTCATTTTCGGTCATGCCTCCTTATATGCTGCAGTTAAATTTAAGTACCTGATCCATTGACATTGATTTGAAAGCATGAATTATCTGTGAGATTGAATAAAACTGAGCCTGCAGAGTCAAAGGGTGATGGGAGGTTACAACAGCTCTTTGGTTGTCAAAATTGTCCTTTCATTGAAATTTTATGCAAACTTTAAGATGGGCCAGTTGCTTAAATCATTGTTCTCTTTCCTTTTTAGGTAGTTGTGAACAGTGCACCTGTCCTGCTGCTTCATGTCCTCTTTCTATTTACCTCAGTTTCAGAATCAACTGCAAACATATGGTTTCCAAAAAGTCTCCCTTGTGACGTGACAAAAAATGGCCCTGCAGTGGTTGTGGACTGCAGTGAACGTGAACTTACACATGTACCAACTGGCTTTCCCTCTAATGCCACCAACATCAGCCTGACTATTAATCACATCCTTGAAGTTCATAGCACATCTTTTTCTGGATTAATTAACCTCACTGAGATCGACTTAAGGTGTAACTGTGTGCCTGTCAGACTTGGGCCCAAAGACAGAGTGTGCACTAAGCCCTTGAGAGTCCAAAAAGGGGCCTTCTCCTCCTTGCCAGCACTGAGATCACTCTACTTGGATGGGAACCAGCTAAACGAGCTGCCTGAAGGCTTGCCCCATACTCTGACAATGCTGAGTCTAGAAGCCAACAGCATCTTTGTCCTGACCAAAGCAAACCTTTCAGTGATGTCAAACCTGGAGGCCATTTATCTAGGTCAGAACTGCTACTATCGCAACCCCTGCAACACCTCGTACCAGATTGCACAGGATGCTTTCTATGGCCTTAGAAACCTCACCACCCTGTCGCTCAAAGACAACAACTTGACCTATATACCTGGAAAACTGCCATCCAGTTTAAAGCAGCTTCTTCTGTACAATAACGTGATCAAGAAAATCAATGATAAGGACTTTGCTGAGCTGCCTCAGTTGGAGATCCTAGACTTGAGTGGGAACTGTCCCCGCTGCTACAATGCTCCATACCCTTGCCAGCCATGCCAGTCTCCAAGTTATATCCAAATACACCCTAATGCTTTCCAAACACTACATAAATTAAAAATTCTGCGTCTGCAAAGCAATTCGCTCTCAACAGTGTCCAGTTCTTGGTTCAAAAACACTTCCAACCTGCAAATACTGGACTTGTCCGAGAATTTTCTGTTAAAGGAAATCGGCAATGCCGCTTTTCTGAAATATCTGACCAAACTAGAGGTAATAGATCTGTCCTTTAACTACCAGCTAAAGCTGTACGCAAAGTATCTGAATCTTTCCAAGAACTTTTCAAAGCTCAAGTCTCTCCAAAGTTTAAGAATCAGGGGCTATGTTTTCAAAAGTTTGAAGGACGAGTATCTAAAGCCACTGTGGGAGCTCAGGAACCTCAAGCTCTTGGACCTGGGCACGAACTTCATCAAAGTGGCCAACCTGCAGATCTTCAACAAGTTCCAGGGTCTGAAGGTACTCGACCTGTCGGAGAACAAAATCTCGCCATCCTCCGGCGAGTCAGTGGGTACCTGGTGTGGGTCCAATGAGCCTAGCCAGGCGGCTGGTGCCTTCTACGGCTGGTCCGATGAGATGCATTACTTCCGCTATGATGGCTACGGCCGGAGCTGCAAGTTCAAGGCGGAGAAGGAGGCCAGCTACCCGTTTGTGCCGTCCCGCCAGGCCGATTGCGGTCGCTACGGCTCCGCCTTGGACCTGAGCAGGAACAACATCTTTTTCGTGGGGCCTACGCTCTTCGAAGGCCTCTCCTCCCTGCGGTGCCTCAACCTGTCCGGCAACGCCCTCAGCCAGACCCTCAACGGCAGCGAGTTTCAGCACCTGCCAGACCTCCTCTACCTCGACCTGTCCAACAACCGCATCGATCTGCTGTACGAGACAGCCTTCCAGGAGCTCAAGAAGCTGCTGGTGCTCGACCTCAGCCACAACAGCCACTACTTCGAGATGGAGGGTCTGACCCACCGCCTGGGCTTCATCCAGAATCTGACGGCACTGTCCAAGCTCTTCCTGAACGGGAACGCCATCCACTCATCGGCCGACACGGTGTTGAGGAGCCGCTCGCTCCAGGTGCTGGAGTTCCGCGGTAACCGCCTGGACTACATGTGGAGGGACGGCACCGACCGCTACCTGCGCCTCTTCGGGGGCCTCGATAACCTGACTCGCCTCGACCTGTCGTCTAATCGCCTCACCTTCGTGCCACCTCCCGTCTTCGAGCATCTGCCGCCGCAGCTGGAGGAGTTGGTGCTGGCCACCAACCGACTGCGCTCCTTTTACTGGAAGGGCCTGCGGCACCTCAACTCATTGCGCGTGCTCGACCTGGGCAGCAACCAGCTGAGCTGCGTGCCCAGGTCGCTCGCCGACTGCACGGCCAGTCTCCGCTGCCTGGTGCTGGCCAGCAACCGCATCGCCCACCTGGGGCGCTATTTCCTGCGGGGCACTGCCTCGCTCAGGGAGCTCGACCTGAGCAGCAACCGCCTGCAGACTATCGACGCGTCGAGCCTGCCGCCGCCTCGACCGTTGGAAGAGGCAGGGAAGGGCTCGAGGGCGGGGCTGCGCGTGCTGCGGCTGGATGGCAACCCGTTCACGTGCAGCTGCGACGCCGCCTCCTGGTTGGCCTGGTGGCTCAACCGCACCAGCGTGCACGTGCCCCGCCTGGCCACCGGCGTGACGTGCGCGTCGCCGCGGGTGCACCTGGGCCGCAGCGTGCTGAGCTTGGACCGGCGCGCGTGCGAGCTGGACTCGCTCGGCGCCGGCCTGCACGCAGCCACCGCCGGTCTCACCCTATTGCTGCTCTTGGTGTCGCTGGCGGCCCGTCGTCTCTCCTGGCACGCCCGCTACGCCTACCACCTGTGTGGCGCCAAGCTGCGGGGCTACCGCCGCCTGCCCTCGTCGCCGACTGAGAGCACCCCTTACGCAGCCTTCGTGGCCTACGACACCCGCGACTCACTGGTCACCGACTGGGTCCTGAAGGAGCTGATCACCCACTTGGAGGAGACGGGCGATCGGCGCCTTTTCCTATGCCTGGAGGACAGGGACTGGGTGCCCGGCCGCTTGGTCTTGGAGAACCTCTCGCACAGTATCCACCGCAGCAGGAAAACCGTCTTCATCATCACCCGGGCTTACATTGCTACCGGGCAGTTCCGCACCGCCTTCCACATGGCCTACCAGCGGCTGCTGGATGAGAGGCTGGACGTGATCGTGCTGGTCTTGCTGGACAAGGTTTGGCAGCGCTCCCGCTACCTGCGGCTGAAGAAGAGGCTGAGCCGCCACTCGGTGCTCGAGTGGCCCCGCAATCCCCGTGCCCAGCCCCTCTTCTGGCAGCGCCTGAGGAACACCCTGACCACCGACAGCCGCCAAGAGCGTGGCAAACTCTTCAACGAAATCGTCTAGCTTGCCTGCAAGTGTGAGTGTGCCACATGAACCAACGTCTGCTGTAGACCTTAAATGTCCAAAACTATACCTGATAAACACTCACTATATTTAAAATGGCTATAAAACCCACACAGTGAATACATGAGAGGCTATATTTCACTGTCAGCACACCTGGTTATGAGCTAGCTGGTACACAATAGAGTTTTAACAGCGTGGAAAGAGACCCTTTAAGCCCATTGTATCCGTGCCAGTCAACAAACATTCATCTATTTTCATCTCATGGTCCAACACTTACATAAGAACTAGGAGCAGGAGTAGGCCATCTGGCCCCTTGAGCCTGCCCCGCCATTTAGTAAGATCATGGCTGATCTTTTTGAGCCTCAGCTCTACTTACCCGCCGCTCACCATAACCCTTAATTCCTTTACTGTTCGAAAATTTATCTAGCGTTGCCTTAAAAACATTCAGCGAGGTAGCTTCAATCGCTTCCCTGGGCAGGGAATTCCACGGATTCACAACCCTTTGGGTGAAGAAGTTCCTCCTGATCTCAGTCCTACATCTGCTTCCCTTTATTTTGAGGCGACGCCCTCTAGTCCTAGTTTCACCTGCTACCAGAAACAACCTCCCTGCCTCCACCTTATCTATCCCCTTCATAATCTTATATGTTTCGATAAGATCTCCCCTCATTCTTCTGAAATCCAATGAGTATAATCCCAGTCTACTCAGTCTCTCCTCATAATCCAACCCTGTCAACTCTGGAATCAACCGAGTGAATCTGCTCTGCAACCCTCCAGTGCTAGTATATCTCTTCTCAAGTAAGGAGACCAAAACTGCACACAGTACTCCAGGTGTGGCCTCACCAGGACCCTATACAGCTGCAGCATAGCCTCCCTGTTTTTAAACTCCATCTCTGTAGCAATGGCAGACAAAATTCCATTTATCTTTTTAATTACCTGCTGCACCTGCAATCCTACTTTTAGTGATTCATGCACAAGGACACCCAAATCCCTCTGCACAGCAGCGTGCTGCAATTTTCTACCAATTAAAACATAGTCCATTTTGCTGTTATTCCTACCAAAATGGATGACCTCACACTTATCAACATTGTACTCCATCTGCCAGACATTTGCCTACTTACTTAGACTATCTATATCCCTCTGCAGACTTTCAGTGTCTTCTGCACACTTTGCTCTACCATTCACCTTAGTGTCACCTGCAAATTTTGACACGCCACACTTAGTCCCCAACTCCAAATCATCTATATAAATTGTAAACAATTGCGGTCCCAACACTGATCCCTGAGGCATACCACTAGCCACAGACTGCCAACCAGAAAAACACCCGTTTACCCCTACTGTTTACTTCCTACTGGTCAACCAATCCTCTATCCATGCCAATACATTACCTGTAATACCGTGCAACTTTATCTTATGTAGCAGCCTTTGGTGTGGCACCTTGTCAAATGCCTTCTGGAAATCCAGATACACCACATCCACAGGTTCCCCATTGTCCACCATGCGAGTAATGTCCTCAAAGAATTCCACCAAATTAGTTAAACAT
The DNA here is from genome assembly GCA_024137785.1 of Ginglymostoma cirratum. Lineage (NCBI taxonomy): Eukaryota > Metazoa > Chordata > Chondrichthyes > Orectolobiformes > Ginglymostomatidae > Ginglymostoma > Ginglymostoma cirratum. The sequence goes on from JAHRHZ010000031.1 coordinate 13,451,871, forward strand.
GACCTACCCTTCATGAACCCATGCTGGGTGTTCCCAATGGGACAGTTTATATCCAGATGTCTTGCTATTTCTTCCTTAATGATAGATTCAAGCATTTTCCCCACTACCAAAGTTAAGCTAACTAGCCTATAGTTACCTGCTTTTTGTCTCCTTTATTTTTTAAACAGTGGTGTCACATTGGCTGTTTTCCAATCTGCGGGAACCACCCCAGAGTCCAGTGAATTTTGGTAAATGATTACTAGTGCATTTGCTATTTCCCCAATCACCTCTTTTGGTACCCTGGGATGCATTTCATCAGGGCCAGGAGACTTGTCTACCTTTAGCCCTATTAGCTTGCCCAGCACTGCCTCCTTCGTGATAATGATAGTTTCTAGGTCCTCACCTGCTATAACCTTCTTGCTGTTAATTTTCAGCATGTTATTTGTGTCTTCCACTGTGAAGACCGACACAAAATAACCGTTTAATGTCTCGGCTATTTCCTCATTCCCAGTTATTAAATTGGCCCTCTCGTCCTCTAAAGGACCAATGTTTTCCTTTGCCACTCTTTTACGATTTACATATTTATAGAAACTTTTGCTGCCTGTTTTTATATTCTGAGCTAGTTTACTCTCATAATCCACCTTACTTTTCTTTATAACTTTTTTTGTGGCTTTCTGTTTAAAAATTCTTTAAAGATTTCCCAGTCTACTAGTTTCCCACAACGCTTTGCTTTTTTGTATGTTTTTTTTTCAGTCTGATACTTTCCTTTATTTCTTGCAACATCCATGGCTGACTACCTCTTTTCCTACAGTTCTTCCTTATCACTAGAATATATTTCTGCTGAGCACTGTGAAAAATCATTTTGAAAGTCCTCCACTGTTCCTCAATTGACCCACTATAAAGTTTTTGCTCCCATTCTATCTTAGCTAACTCCTCCATCATTCCTTCATAGTCTCCTTTGTTTAAGCACAGGACGTTGGTACTGGATTTAACCTTCTCACGCTCCATCTGTATTTTAAATTCGACCATACTGTGATCGCTCCTTCCAAGAGGATCCCTAACAGTGAGATCATTAATTATTCCTGTCTCATTACACAGGACTAGATTTAGGATAGCTTGCTCCCTCGTAGGTTCCATTACATATTGTTCAAGGAAATTAGCACGGATGCATTCTATGAACCCCTCCTCAAGGCTGCCATGACCGACCTGGTTGTCCTTAGGTTGTCCTAAGGACAAATACTTGTCCTTAGTTTGGTATGCAATGGCATTTCAAGAGCTCATCTGAATAGTTCTTAAAAATTTCCGTCCTCTATCACCTTCTTAGTCAATGAGTTCCAGATACTCTCAACCCTATGGGTGAAAATATATTTCCTTAAATCACCTCTGAGCCTCCTGCTTCCTGTCTTAAAACTGTGCCCCCGGTTACTGACTGCTGTATCACATCCTTCCTATAGTGTAATGATCAGAACTGCATTCTACACCAGTTATGGCTCAAGTATCTCTTACATAACTCCATCATAATCTCCTTTCTGTTGTATTCAGTGTCTTGACTGATAAAAAAAAATCCAATTTATTTTCTTAATCATCTGACTTATCTGTTCTGCTCTTCTTCAAGATAATATGGTCAGGCACACCAAGGCCCTTCTGATCTTCTGTACTACTAGGGACCTCCCATTCAATGTGTACCATCTTGCCTGGCTATTTTTCTCAAAACGCATAACCTCATATTTTTCGGGACTAAATTTCATTTGCTACCGACTGCAAATGCTTTTCAACTGCTCCCCTACCGCAGATGTTAGACCCACTGGCCCATAGTTCCCTACAACCTTTTTTGAATAATGGTTCCACATTAGCTATCCTCTGGTACCTCTCTTGTGGCCAGAGAGGAATTGAAAGTTCATGTCAAAACCCCAGAAATCACCTACAATAGTAGAAATTGCTGGAGAAACACAAAGGTCTGGCAGCATCTATGGAAAGAAAGCACCGTTATTGTTTCAAGTCCGGTGACCCTTCTTCAGAAACGATAATAGCTAGGAAAAGGTGGTATTTATGCTGAAGAAGGGGTAGGGGTTAAGGAGTTAGGCATAGGTCAAGATGGAGCCTGGAGAGAAATAATGACAATTAGGCAAAAGGATGGATGATCGTATGGAGAAAGAAAAGCAGCTAATGGGGACCATAAGTAGGTGAAAATGGATTGTATATGATAGTGAGTCCTGAAGGCTGCAGGGTCCCGAACCGGAAAATGAGATGCTGTTCTTCCAGCTTGCGCTGAGCCTTCCAGAAACACTGCAGTAGGCCTGAGACAGAAATGTTGGCCGGGGAACACGGTGATGTGTTGAAACGGCACGCAATTGGAAGCTTGATAATTTTTGTGGGCAGAACATATATGTTCAATAAAGTGGTCACTTTATTGTAGAGGAGACTACACTGAACAGTAAATACAGTGCACCAGATTGAGTGAAGTGCAGGTAAAGCCCTGTATCACCTGAAAGGTGTGTCTGGAGCCTTGAATATCGAGGAGAGAGGACATAACTCGGCAGATATTGCACCTTCTGTGATCATGTGGAAAGGTGCCATGGGACGCGGGGTGTGTTGGGAGTGAAGGAGGAGTAGACCAGGGTATCCTAGAGGAGATGGTCCCTGTGAAATGCTGACAAGGATGGGGATTATGTTGTCTAGCGGGTAGAATCCTGCTGGAGGTGGCAGAAATGGTAGGGTGGAAAGTAACCCTGAAATCCTATAGAGTCATACAGCACTGAAACAGATACTTCAGTCCAACCATTCCATACCGACCAAAGTCCAAAACTAAACTCGTCTCACCTGCCTGCGGTTGGCCCGTATCTCTCCAAACATTTCTTATTCATGTACTAATCCAAATGTCTTTTAAATGTTGTAACTGTACCCACATCCATCACTTCCTGTGGAAATTCATTCAAAGAATTCCCTCTCATGTCTTTTTTAAATCTTTTTCCTCTCAACTTAAAAAATGCCCTCCTCATTTTGAAATGCCCCACCCTAGGGAAAAGATACCTGCCATTCACCTTATTTATTTCCCTCATGATTTTGTAAACCTCTATAAGGTCACCCCTCAGCCTCCTATGCTCCAGTGAAATAAGTCCCAGCCTATCCAGCCTCTCATTATAAACCAAACCCTCCATTCCTGGAAACATCCTGATAAATCTTTTCTGAACCCTCTCCAGCTTAATAATATCCTTCCTATAACAGGGAGACCAGAAGGGGCCTCCCCAACCTCCTGTACAACTTCAACATGACATCCCAACTCCTATACTCAAAGATCTGTGATCCCATGTGATCTAACTTTATTAATTAATCTACCATTTGGAACCTTGTCAAAGGTTCTACTAAAGTCCAAGTAAAAAAGTGTCGACCACTCTGCCCTCAATCTTCTTTGTTCCTTTCTCAAAAGACTGAATCAAGATTGTCAGACCCGACTTCCTTCTCAAAAACCATGCTGACTATCCCTAATCATTCCTTGTCTTTACAAATGCATATAAATTCTATCATGCAGAATCACTTCTAACAACTTACTCACCACCGAGTTCAGACTCACAGGTCTCCTTATATTCCTTCTTAAAACAAAGGCACAACATTAGCCACTCTCCAGTCTTCCGGCATCTCATCCGTAGTTATAGATGATACAAATATTTCTGCAAGAGACTCCCTAACTTCCCACAACGTCCTGAAATACACTAGATCAGGTCCCGAAGATTTATCCATCTTTATATTTTCTAAGACTTCCAGCATGTCGTCTTCTGCAAGGTGAACTGTTTTCAAAACATCAATATAAAATTAGAATAGAATCCATAGAATCCCTGCAGTGTGGAAACAGACCATTCGGCCCAATGGGTCCACGCCGACCATCCAAAGAGCATTCCACCCAGACCTATCCTATCCCTATAATCCTGCATTTCCCACAACAAACCCACCAGCACCCCTGAACGTTATGGGCAATTTAGCATGGTCAATCCACCTATTTCCCTGAGTTCTCTAGCTTCCATTTCTTTCTCCACAGTAAAAACTAACACAAAATATTAATTTACTAACTTTCCCATTTCCTGAGGTTCAACAAAAAAGATTACCTCTTTGACCTTTAAAGGGCCCTACTCTGTCTCTAGTTGCTCTCTTGCTCTTAATGTGCTTGTAGAATCTCTTTGGATTATCTTGAACCTTATTTGCCAAGGCTGTCTCATTACCTGTATTTGCCTTCCTGATCTCCCTCATAAGAATGCCTCAATACTGTTTATACTGTTCAAGGGATTCATTTGAACCCAGTTGTCTATATCTGATGTATGATTCTTTTTTGGTTTTGATTAGAACCTCAATATCTTTATTCATCCATTGTTCTCTAATCCGACCAGCCTCACCTTTCACTCTAACATAATGACTCTGAACTCTCGTTATCACACTTTTGAAACCCTTCCAGTTATCAGATGTCCCTTTACCTGCGAAGTCTACTTCAACCAACTTTTGAAAGTTCTTGTCTCGTACCATTAAAATTTGCCTTACTCCAATTAAAAGTTTTAATCTTTATTTATGGAAGGTTTATTCTGTTCCATAACTATTTTAAAGCAGATAGAATTGTGATCACTAGACACAAAGTGTTTCCCTACTATCACTTCAGTGACTTGCTCTGGCTTATTACCCAATAGAAGGTCGAGTTTTGCTCCTTCCCTGGTAGGAACATTTACATATTGATAAAGAAAATTTTGTTGAACACATTTGACCGCTTCTTCACCATCCAAATCTTTAACACTATGGTAGTCCCAGTCAATGTTTGGACATTAAAATCACCTATTATTACAACCTTATTATTCTTGAATTTCCCTCTGACTATTGGGTGGGGTGGTTGACACTACAGTCCCATCAAGGTGATCATCCCTTTTTTATTTTTAATTTCATCCAGTATATTTTCAGAAATATCTTCTCCAGTCACAGCAATACTGTTTTCCTTAATCAAAAACACCACCCCCTCTCCTCTTTTGCCTGACTTTCTATCCTTCCTCTAGCATCTGAAACCAGGAATGTTGAGATGTCAGTCCTGTCCATCCCTCAGCCAAGCTTATGTTACAGCTATGACATCCCAGTCCCATGTTCCTAAACATGCCCTATGTTTATCAGCCTTACTTGTAAGACCCCTTGCAATGAAATAAATGCCGTTTAATTCTTCAGTTACTTCATTCTCTGACATGCTCTGACAAAAAAATTAATCTTTTCTAATTAACTTGTTCTATTCACATTCAAAATCATCCTCATCAGTCTTTCTATACTCTGCTAATTATAATCCCTCTCCCCCCTCTCTCTAATAGTTTACAGTATCCCTTAATAGAATTAGCAGATCTTCCCAGTCGATTATTGGTCCCTTTCCAGTACAGGTGAAACCCATTCTTTTTGAACAGGTATTTTCTGTCCCAGAAGTGATCATAATGATCACAGAACCTGAATCCATGAACATTACACCACTTCTTTAGCCATTGATTTATCTCCTTTACCTTATTATTTCCTTCATTTGAGTTTGGTCATGGGAGTAAACCAGAGATGACTACTTCTGAGCTTCTGAGTTTTAATATTCTGCTGAACCTCTTATATTCACTCTGTAAAGTCATGATCTTTTCCCTAACTATATCATTCCTACCAATGTTCATTATAACTTCCAGTTTCTCGCTCTCCCCTTTAAAAATGTGCTTCTCCCTTGCCTCCCACAACAGCCTGCGATACATTGTATCTGAGCCTGGGGATTTTCAAGCCTGCTAAAACCTCTAATACCTCCTCCCAATACTAATTTGTTCAAGTTGACCACCACCCCCCTCCCTGTTTTCTATATTTACTTTGTCCTTCTCTTTGTTAGAAAGGAATTTTAAGTTATGGGGTTGGTTAAAATTTAAACCACATGCCTATTTGGGACAAAAGATGCAAACCTCCTGGTTTACTTTTCCACTGATAATTGTGCCCCGTTTGTATGCACCTTGAATTTTTTAATTACAGGAAATGTGACTATCCAGCAACTGAAATTCTTCATAGCTCCTTAAATCACTTGTACAGCCAAATCATTAAATGTATATTGCACAAATCTTTGTACTATCTTATTAAATAAAGAATTTGTATTGATGGAAAGTTATATTGTGTAATACAGTGCTAATCTATTTTGTGCCTCGAATACCACCAATAATCATGACTCATTAATAACCACGATGTTACTCCATTATTATAACTGAAGAAGGGGCTATGGATATTTAATTCAAAAACACTCTGTTAATACATCACAAATGCTTTGAATTGCATGTTTGCGAGTATTCAATGTACAGAGACAGACTGAAGGTATCTCACTTTGGATCACTTGTGGACCAAAGAGATTTTTTCAGAGGCTAGAAATCCTGCAGTGAGTAAAACACCCTCTGACTCTGAAGTTGCTCCACCATGGACAAGATATTAATCAGGAGTATGATGGAGTGTACCCCACTTGCCTGGATAAGCACAGCTCCAACTTCAGGAGTTTTGATACCATCCATTATTATTTTCAACTTCAACCCATATGTTTTCACTGGATGATTTTTCAGAAGTATCTTCTCCACTCACAGCAGTAATGTTTATCTCCTTTTTTTTTATTCTTTCCCTCATTCGAGTTTGGCAGGGGGAGTAAACTGGCGATTACTACTTCTGAGGTTCTGATTTTTAATATTCCACCAAACCTCTTATATTCACTCTAAATTCATAACCTTTTCCCTAAATATAGACAAAGGACCCCACTTGATTGGCACCATATTTCTAAACATTCACAACATTCATGATTGATGCACAGTAGCAGCAGTGTGTATGATTTACAAGGTGGGCTGCAGAAATCCACCAAGAACAACAGAATGTCACAATGATGATGTAAAGGGGAGTTTGAACAACAATAATTGGAAAGAGACAAGTCAAAACAGACTAGGTGGATCTTTTGTAACTACAAAGATACTGATGGGCTGATAACCCTCTGCTTAACAAGTTAATGCTGACCCAAACTGCAGATACACTTTGTATTTTTCCCTTTGAAGAATATACTGGGATGGGTTAAAGAGCAAAACGGCACCAGGTGCACAACAACACCAGCTCCTTCAATTCATCTCTACCTCCGAGCCACTCCTATCCTGACTTAGAAATATACTGTCATTCCTTCACTGTCACCAGGTCAAGATCCAGGAACTCCCTTCCTAACAACATTGTGAGTGTTCACACACCAAATGGACTGCTGGTGTTTAAAAAGTCACCTCTGCACCAGCTTCTCAAAGACAAGAGGAAGCACAATGAATCGCCCACCAGAGAAGCCCACATCTCCTGAATTAATAAAAAACTACACATATTGCTACATTAAACACTGTTGCAGCTTTCTGATGTACAGGTGCATTAATGCAAGTGTTACATTTGTGTATTTCTTAAATAAGTCTTTCAGTGGCAATTTATCTTTCGGCTGGTTCCTTATTGAACAGGGCAGATAACTTCATTCCAGCTAATGTTTCAATTTAATTGAATTGGAGTTTTGAATGGCAAATTTCAACACACCATTATTGGAATAACTTGAATTACATTTAAGCCCAAAGTGCAGGATCAAGAACTGGATTTTGAGGATTGTTTTGTGGTAAATTCATAATTAACGGATTAATTGTTTTCAATGTAACACACCAAATACTGGACAAGACACGACAGGGAGCTGACAGCCTGCAATCACAAAATAGCAAAGGAGTTTCATCATCACAGCTAAGCAATTACTTTTCGAGTGTTATTGCTTGGGAAGGATACATGGCATATCTTTTATGCATAGCCATGTTCCAGAAACATTAATGAGATAACCAGTTGATCTAAACTCGTGGTCTTAATTGAGGGATCAATTTAACTAGAGAACAGGGAGAACACTATAATCTCAAAGAATTCAATTCTTTGCTCCACACAAGCTTCATCCCAACCCCGTTCATCATAACTTTGTATTCCTTTCTCCACCATTGGTTTATCTAATTTCCCTGCTTAATGCTATTTACCTTAACCACTCTCATTATATCCTGTTCCACATTAGAAACTCTCTTTGGCTAAAGAAGCTCCTTCTGAATTCTCTTTTTGGTATATCAGTTGCATTTCTAGAATTATGACCCTTCAATTTGTCTTTCCCAAGTAGAAAATGTGCTCTAGGCCTACCCTCTCAAACGTTTTAATAATCTTAAAGAATTGTATTAAATTCCCCTCAGTGTTCTACTTATCCAGGTAAAGTACATCAGCTTGTTCACTCTTCATTCACAATTATTACCTCTTAAGTATTGAATCATCCTAGAAAAATTGCTGACACCTTCTCCAGTACTTCTATATACTTTTTATAGTAAGGACATTCGAATTGTGCATGAGAGATAAAAGGTACTGCAGATGCTGGAGAATCCGAG
>JAHRHZ010000031.1:13460672-13505270 GCA_024137785.1 Ginglymostoma cirratum
TCCCGGTCAATACAGGGGAACTTAAAACCACCACCACAAAAACTCTGATTTTCTGATGAAGGGTTTAGGCCCGAAACGTCAAGTTTTCCTGCTCCTATGATGCTGCTTGACCTGCTGTGTTCATCCAGCCCCATGCTTGTTATTTTGAATTGTGCATGACAGTTTAGCCATTGGCTGAAAATTTCATAGCAAGTTTAACATACTATTGCTCTCCAATCCTCTCACTTAGAAATAAACCCCAGTGATTTTTTTAGGCCTTATTAACTTGAGTTTGTTTCATTGATTAGTGTGTCTATACCCTTTAATTCCTTTGCTCCTCCATTTATCCTATTATGTTTTAAGGTTTTGGGGTCTTCATTTTCTTCATTCCATTTGTCGACATTGAAATTGCATGTCCATTTGCAATTTATTAATTTCCATCTGTATTTTGTTACTGAACTCATCTGCAGTTACTAGAACATGCTTTTGTAAATGGCAAACAATGATACTCCCAGCACCTGATCTTTTGATGACTTTTGCCAATCTGATAAACTACCTTTAGCCTTGCGCTTATTTTTTTCTTCAAGCTAGCTTACCACCCGCTCTGCTACCTTTTTTCTAGAGAAATTAAAGTGCAAATTTTAAGGCATTAACAATTATTGTTACAGAGATACTGGAAATGGTGAGGTATCAGTAGATTAGAAACAAACTGACAAAGTGCCCATGTTCGGAAAACCCGACTAAAAGATCTATGTTAAATGACCGCATCTCGACCGCATCTCTCGCGTTTCCCGCAACTCATCCCTCACACCCCCTCACCGCAATAACAACAAAAACAGAATCCCCCTCATCCTCACGTACCGTCCCACCAACCTCCAGATCCAACACATCATTCTCCGCCACTTCCGCCAACTGCAATCTGACCCCACTACCAAGGACATTTTTCCCTCCCCACCTTTATCTGCCTTCCGGAGGAACCACTCTCTCTTTGACTCCCTTGTCTGCTCCACACTCCCCTCCAGCCCCACCACACCCGCCTCTTTTCCCTGCAACTGCAGGAAGTGATACACCTGCCCCTACACCTCCCCCCTCACCCCCATCCCAGGCCCTAAGAAGACTTTCCACATCAAGCAGATGTTCACCTGCACATCATATACCGTATCTGCTGTTCCCGATGTGGCCTCCTCGACATCAGGGAAACCAAGCGGATGCTTGGAGACCGCTTTGTGGAACACCTATGCTCGGTTCGCTACAAATGACTGCACCTCCCATTCATGAACCACTTCAACTCCCCTCCCAATCCTTGGACGATATGTCCATCCTGGGCCTCCTCCAGTGCCACAACAATGCCACCCAAAGGTTGCAGGAACAGCACCTCAGATTTCGTTTGGGAACCCTACAGCTCAATGGTATCAATGTGGACTTCACAAGCTTCAAAATCTCCCCACCCCCGACCGCATCCCAAAACTAGCCCAGCTCATCCCCGCCTCCCTAACCTGTCTGTCCTTTCTCCCACCTATCCACTTCTCCCACCTCAACCCCCACTCCCACCTCCTACCTACCAGCCTCCTCCCCGCCCCCTTGACCTGTCCGTCTTCCCTTGACTGACCAACCCCCACCCTAACCACCCACCTACCCTCATCTTTACTGGCTTCATCCCTGCGTCCTTGACCAGTCTGTCTCCTCTACAGCTATCTCTCCTTTATCCATCTTCCATCCGCCTCCCCCCTCTCTCTATTTATTTCATAATCCCCTTCCCCTCCTCCATTTCTGAAGAAGGGTCCAGACCCGAAACGTCATTTTTCCTGCTCCTCTGATGCTGTTTGGCCTGCTGTGTTCATCCAGCTCTACAACTTGCTATCTCAGGTTCTCCAGCATCGGCAGTTCCTACTATCTCTAAAAGATATATGTCTTAATTTTTTGCAAAATAATAGAATCAGTTATCAGAGTAAACTTGAAGATAATATGTATGATAACTATTTTGTCAACAATAGTCAGTGTGAATGAGAAGGGGAAAATGCTGCTTGATCAACTTTCCTAATTCCATTGAGGAAATAAAAATCTAAGTAGACCAGGGAAAGCCCTCAGATGTGGTGTTCTTAAACATCTAAGAGGTAGTGGACCAAGTTCCACACGAGTGAATTTTATTTCAAGCTGTGAGGATAGCAGGCTCTCGGAATTAACAGAAATTAGCTGAAGGGTGAAAAACTATGTATGCTTCTTGGAAAAATTATGTTTTGATGAGGGAAGTCTCATTTCGTGGCGTGCCCCAGGGATCATTGTTCGAATTACTGTTGTTAATATAAATTACTTGGAATCATATACTCAGTTGTTCAAAATTACAGTTGGTCTCAAACCTGAAGGGAGAGGTTGAAATCAGAAAATAATCTCAGAGATTGCATTTGGAGAAGCTATGCCTTTTAGCTTTCCTGCAATTCCTTGACTGACCATTGGTCATTATCTCCCTTAATTGCTGAGGTCTGTGCTCTGGAACATTTTTCTTCAACATTTTTGACTTTCCCGCTCAATTTTTTTCCTTAAAACCTAACTCTTTGACCAAGTTTTTGGTCACATGCTGTACTGCTTCCTTTAACTTTGTGTCATTTTTTTTGGTCGATTACGGTACATCAGTATAATGTGTCTTAGGCTGTTTTGCCATGTTAAGGCATTATTTTTTAAAATGCAAGATTTGTTGCTGCTATCATTTAGTTATTTTCTCTATTTACTTTTCAAAGCATGTCTAAGCATGGTGGCTTAGTGGTTAGCGCTGCCGCCTCACAGCACCAGGGACCTGGATTTGATTTCATCCTCGGCTATTCTCTTTGTGGAGTTTGCACATTCTCCCAGTGTCTGGGTGCTCTAGTTTCTACCCACAGTCCAAAGATGTGCAAGTTAGGTGGATTGACTACGCTAAATTGCCCAGGGATGTGTAGGCTAGGTGAATTGGCCATGGGAGATGCAGGGTTATGGGGGAATGGGTTTGGGTGGGATGCTGTTCAGAGGATCAGTATGGGCCGAATAACCTTCTTCCACACGGTAGCGATTCTACGAATTGATAAGTATGTGTGACATTTTTAACTAATTTCTTTCTTTTCCTGCACTTCTTTTCCAAAGAATTAAATATTGTAAGTTGAATAAAAAAACTGTCAATATTTTAAAACCAAGGTTAAAATATGCCAATTTAAAAAAAGGAAAAGGGTTTGACGAAACGTCAAGTTTTCCTGCTCCTATGATGCTGCTTGACCTGCTGTGTTCATCCAGCCCCATGCTTGTTATCTCGGATTCTCCAGCATCTGCAGTACCTTTTATCTCTGAAACACCTTATGCTTGCTTTTGCAGTAATTCAGGAGTGATAGAAATTGTCAAACAAGTTGCAGGATTGTATGCTGGTGATCTAATTTTGCAAGCTTAACTTTCACATTAAAATTTAGAATATGTGAAAAATTAATATATTTACAATATTTCATCACATCTCCTTGAAACACTCTCCAACCACATCACAAATAATTATATTCTATGAAATGCAAAGTTATAATTTAGATAAATGTAGCTGCCACATTGTGTTCAATAATGTGCTTTAAACAACTATCTGATAACCATTTCATCTGTTTTTGGCTCAAGCTAGAATTTTTGAACGCTTTGCATTGTATCATAGAACCTTTTAGTAGTCAGCCAAACAAACAAACAGATTAGAAATTATAAGGAGGTTCAGATTCTAATTTAGAGATTTAACTGCAAAATTGGCCAACAAAACCATGGCAATCTCAAAGCAGGGAAAAAATAAGTATTAATACAATTCACATCAACACTGACAGGTTTGAGAGTAAGGCAAATATTGTACACCAGGGGGCACTAAGCAACTTCACTGGATGTAAATAAACTGTAACTGCATTGCTAAATTACACGACTGTTAAACAAAGCTTATTTTTAAACAAGATTTTATTGTGAATTCTATAATTATTAGTAGTTAATTTAAACAATTCAGGACATATTGCAAAACACCGCAAACAAGATCTTCATTCCTCTCAATCTTCCATTTTTTCTACAAAATGCAAATATTCAAAGTCAATTTTAATATAATCAAATAATGTTTTATTTATCTAATCTTCTCTCCCAGTCTTTCTAATCTTGGTTATGCATTTTTTTTTAGACGTACATTTCTGAATGTGAAAGGACAGCAGGTTGACAGTTTATTATAATCTTGCTTTTAGGAAATCATACATACATTCTTGAATACATATACATGTAGTATGCTAACAATAAATGAATCATAACGTCCTTAACAGAAAGCAATAACAGAATTGATGAAATTCTAACAGCCTTAGTCAGAACCTAACGGAAAATAATATACATAATTAGATTATAATAGATCCCATTAATTCACAAAATTACCAATTGAACCAAACAGGCCAAAACAGACACAAACACACCCTAACCAGAACAAATTGTCTCAACCAGAGCCTGACTTACTCCAACAAAACCAAACGGACCATGACAGATCCAAACACAAAGAACCAATCCTAATAGACACAAACAGAGCCAAACTGATCTTAACAAAGCCAAAAATATATTGACAAACAGAACTAAACCAATATTAACAGAACTAAACAGACCATAACATGATCTAATAGAACTAATTCTAATAGATCTTAATCATAATAAAACTTAACAGACCCTGACAAGCCTAACAAATTGTAATAGACCACAACAGACCTAAATAGAGACAAACAGAAACAAACTGATCCTAGCAGATGCTAACATAATGTAAGAACATAAAAATGAGAGCTGTAACTGTGTTTAGCGCCTCAAGCCTACTCTGCTATCCAATAAGATATGGTTAATCTGACCATAGCCTCCCTATTACTGTGGTTCTCTCTCACCTAGCTTCAATTTTGTTTTTTTTAATTCATGGGAGGTGGGCATACCTGGCAAGGCCAGTGTTTATTGTTCATCCCCAATTGCTCTTGAACTGAATGGCTTACTGAGCCATTTCAAAGCCCAGGTAAGAGTCATTACTGTGGTTCTGGCATAATAGATTGACCAGAACAAGCAAGGACAGCAGATATTCCTCCCTGATGTGTCTTGGTGAATCAGATAGGTTTTTCCAAACAACAATTGCTAATAGAAAATTGTTAGTTACGATTACTGATATACAAGATTTTTTAATTGAATTTAAATTCTGCAACTATAGTGACAGAATGAGCCCCTGCCCTGTCTCCAGAGCATTAGGCTGTGCCTGATATTACCGCTAGGTGTCAGACATATTCAAACATCTATTCCTCACTGCTGTCTGTGGAAGAGAATTCCAAAAACTAACAGTGCTCTGAGGACTTGGATGGAGTGTCTGCCCATATTGTATATACTAATTGGGTAAAGAGTTCCTAGAAAAATTCTAATCTTCCGGTGAATCACTAATCTTCTCGGCATTGTAAACCATCTCTTTCAATTGGATGCAATCTTAAACATTCTCAGTTAGTCACTATTGGTGGATCCTTGTCATGGAGTTTTCTGTTTCAACGGAATTTATCAATGAAATATAATTTGTTCAGAATAATGCATTATCTCCTTAAATTTCTGTTTATCTACCTTCTTAAATTTTAATCAATTAACCAAATTCATTTCAGCCAATTCTGCATTCATATGCTTATCACTGCGTTTATTTACATTTAAGACACTAGGTTTAGACACATGTTATTCAACCTCAAAATGAATGAAATTCCATCATGTTATTATTGTCCCTGTCTAGACGATTCTTTTTTGCGAGCTCATTAACTAATTCTGTCTCATTTCACATTTTCAGGTTCAATATAGCCGGCTACCTGGTTGGCTCCAGAACGTATTATTCAAAGAAACTGCCCTAAAAAAACACCATATGAAATCCAGGATATTTGTCAATTTCATTCATTCTATATGAAATATAAAAGCACTCACAATTACAGCAATATCCATCCTACAAACTCCTGTATTTTATTGACTTATACTCAGTCCTGCAGTATAACTATTGTTAAGGGTCTATAAATTATTTCCACCATTGACTTGCTTTCTTTGCTATTTATTATCTCCAACAAAACTGATTCTACATTTTGATCCTTTAACCAAGTTCATTTCTCTCCACTGTACTGATATCATTCTTTATTAACAGACTCATCCAATCTCCTTTTCCACTCGTTCCGTCCTTCCAAAATATCAAATGTCCTTGAAAATTCATATCCTAGTTTTGGCCACCTTGCAACCCCATGTCTGTAATGCCTATCATAGTATACACGTTTATTTCTATATTGCTATTTCCATCTTGTTCTATGAAAACTTCATGGTTGTTATTACAATAGGTTAAAATCTTCACTGCAATTATTATCTGTGGTATGGTGCAGCTAAACCATCTGGAAGTCTTAGGTAGATTCGCCATTTAAGCCATTTCAGAGGCCGGTTAAGGATCAACAATATTATGTGAAATCTTCATATGCTGGTTAGATGAGGTAAGGATGATAGATTTCCTTCCGTAAAATACATATAATTGATGATAGTTCCATGGTTACCAACGCCATGGTAGTTTCAAATCTAGTTTTTTTCATTCATTTGAATTTAAATTCCATCTGCTGCCGTGGTAGGATGTGAACTCATGTCCCCAAGGCATTAGCCCAGAAATCTGAATTGCAGACCCCTATGACATTACCATTACATCACCATCACCCCATAGCAGTAAATGATGGTCAACAGATTGTAAAATCTGTTACAGATGGCTCAGAATGAACCTTTCACAGCAAACAGAAAATCTTTTGCTGCCCACCACACACAGTGGATTCACCCTGAAACGGCATTTCATGCAAATGTCTACACTCTGAAATATAAGAAAAATTTGAATTCAAGAAAATCTGGAAGTTAAAAGCCATGATGACCATGACCTGTTACCTATTGGGGAAAAAAATCTAGCTCAATAATCTCCTTCAGGAAGGTAAGCTAGTCCTTACCTGGTCTAGCCTGTATGTAACTCCAGCCGTACATCAACTTGGTTGGCTCTGGGCAATAATGTATGGGCAATAAATGTTTATCTAGCCAGTGATACCCACATCCTGTGAATGAATTTTATAAAAAGGACACTTGCATACCAGTGGTGGAGAGAACAATAGTTGCATCCCAGCAGCAAGCCTGCTGAAAGCCAGTCAGGACTAAAGACGTCAATGAGGATCCCATAACTCTTTCTATGCCCTCACTTTCTACAGCTTTTCTGCAGTTGGCTGATTAGACCTCAACGGGTCCCTGAAAATTGAAGCAGAACACCGTTGTCAATGCTGTCTTACCGTCAAAGACGCAGACAATCTACTTCCACTTCTCCTGTGGCAACATGGGCAGAACTGCATCTTGTCCATGAATGCCAGACTATGGGTCAGTATCATCCAATAAAGGGTTAACAGTCATATAGTCTGACATTGTAAATAGTAATTTTGAATCACCATGTAAATACAGTGACTACTTGCCTCAATGCATGCCATGCTCTGTAACAGAATTTTAATTTGATTTATAATGTAAAATATAATGAGTTCTTACCGTTATGAGCGTACACTATAGTCAATAGTCACCTGTTGTGTTAGGTGGAAAGTATCTAATGGGATATATAAGGTTTGACCAAAATGATTACAAGAAGATATGTGTACTTCAATATACAGCTAATCTATTAGCTTACTGTACTTAATATGTACATAGGCCAATGAGCGAATTTATTAGCTTAAATTACTTCATATACAAGCTAAAGGGTGAATCTATTAGTTTAATCTACTTTTATGCACGCACAAACTAATGAGTCTCACTGCCTTGTCTTCATGACAGTGACTTCGGACGTCTGGTAATTGGAGCCCTTTCACAGATTCCATGGCCCCGGTCTCAGAAAGCCTGTCCGATGGTGAAGTCCAACAAGTGGGACAAAGTCCCTTGTGTTAATCCTGTTCTGGGTTACGTGCTGTATCACCATTTCATAATACATTCAACACTTTTCCAGACATTCCAGTGTGCAGAAAATACATTGAGATGAGTTTGAGACCTCAGAAGGTTACTGTGCTGTATCCTCCTCAAAATCCCTTAGCTGAATTGGCACTGTAATAGAAGATCCCCAATGATTCTGCTACCTTATGTGAAGTTGGTCATGGGCACTTGGGCCTGTTATCAAACAAATTTCTTCTGAAGCCTGGACCTTACTCACTGGTCTCCTTCTCATGTTCAATACCACAACATGTCTCAGTGATGGTATGGGTGTGAAAACTGTAGACACGGATGTACTCTGGTGAATGTGTCAGGCTTGGGATCTCAGATGGTTACTGTGCTGTATCCTCCTCAAAAACCCTTAGCTGAATTGGCACTGTAATAGAAGATCCCCAATGATGCTGCTATCTTCTGTGAAGTTGGTCATGGGCACTTGGGCCTGTTATCAAACAAATTTCTTCTGAAGCCTGGACCTTACTCACTGGTCTCCTTCTCATCTTCAAACAAAATGCTGTAATGAAGAAAAATGTACACAAATTTCACAAAAGTTTCAGCTCGGGTACTTTTCATTTCACTGATACTGAATATATAAGGGGAGGTGATGGCATTTTACAAAAGCAAGTAATTCTGAAGCCCTAGGCGTTAATGCTCTCTGACTGTAGCTTCAAATCCTACATTGGCATATGGTGAAATTTGAATTCAGTAAAATTCTGGAATTAAAAGCTAGTCTAAGAGAGGTCGTGTAACCAATTTCATTACCGTCAATTATCGTAAAAATGCATCTGGTTCACTAATGTCCTTTAGGGAAGGAAATCTGCCATCCACGCAAGATCTGGCCTACATGTGATTCTAGACTGATACTAATGTGGTTGACTCTTAAATGCCCTGAATGCAACTTGGATAGGCAATAAATGCTGATCTAGCCAGAGACACCCACACCACATGAACGAATACAATAAAAGTAAATTCATTGGAAAACATATACATCTTTCAGTGGACAGCCTCTACTTGACAAAGCAAAACACTGTAACACTATTGGGAGCTCAATTCTTTGTCTTCAACAGATAAAAGACTCTAACAAACCTAACAGACTCCATTGGGCTGAATCTTACATAATTTGACAAAGTATCATTTCCATCAAGTTTCATGGAGAGCGTCTTTCTCCAAGATCTGATGTGTTTTCTTGTGTTATCATCCCAAACTCATCTCATTAACTACTTACCATGCACCTCTGGCATTCCTCTTGTTCAATGCTATCTAGATTATCATTACTGCTGGGATAAGCTGGGGTTTCTGAGCCTGGTGTCATATATAAAAGTAACCATTCAAGTACTGTCAGTCCACAGCAGCTCTGCACAGTTCATGACATGTGTGACAGATAAGGGGAAGTTGGCACCTCACTCTCAGCCAGGGACTTGGAGGTCTTACTAGATATGTTGGTGCAGAGGAAGTTGTCATCTTTCCAAAGGACCAGAAGTGGAGGCCATCACGCCAGACCGGCCAGCCTAGTCCGCGGGTGGAATCAAACCCAGGTCCCTGGTGCTGTGAGGCAGCAATGCTAACCACCGAGCCACCGTCTGCCCATTTTCTTGCACTTACTCTTATACTCCCAATTTCCCCACAATACTAACTCTGCAAGGCCTCTACTTTTGTCCTCATTTGAGACACCTCAACGCATTTCCTCTACCTGTACCAGCACTAACAGCTGTAGCCTTCTGAAGAAGGGTCTAGGCCTGAAACGTCAGCCTTCCGGCTCCTCTGACGCTGCTTGGCCTGCTGTGTTCATCCAGCTCTACACCTTGTTATCTCAGATTCTCTAGCATCTGCAGTTCCTACTAACTCTGAGATGCAGCCTGGTTCAGTCTGTGAGCTGAGTGGTTGTCCCAGAATACAAAGTGTTCTTGTAGCAGTATTGCAATGAAAAGAACTAGTAAACATCAAATTGCAGCGCTGAAATGCAGAAGTGTGCTGTAATCAAGTCAGAGATGTGCCTTGGTGGTGTAGAAAGCTGTTTTGTGTCAATTGTTAGTATTTGTGGATTGGGATGCATGTTGCCACTGCCTATGAATGATGCCCTGAGATGTTGGCACCAGGTACCAAAGGTGGAGCTCCAAAGGTGCAAGCAATGAACTGGAGTCACCAGGTACCCACTCTGACTTTCATGTCAGGAATTTTTGGCATCAAGTTTCTATCCAATGGTTGGTAGATTGAGAACTCACATATTAATAAGGCAAGATTAAGTAGTCCTAGTAATAGGGCTGTAGCTGTTCACGAACAAGAATCTCATCTCGATGACCAGTATTTAGTTGGAAAATGTGATTTGTTGCTCTTGGCTTTGAGAAGGATTTTTCTTAAGTAGTTTTCAGTCGGTGCAGACTTGATGGGCTGAAGGTCCTCTTCTGTACTGTATGATTCTCTGACTTTTCAAGTGATTCTCTCAAGTTTTTGCCAGACCCTATGTCATTCAGGGGTTGGGAAAATTCCTCCCAATGAAACCTTAACAAACCCAATCAGACTAACAGACCCGCTCATTCTTCAACAGTCCAGGCAAATCATAACAGACGCTAATAGACTCAAACAAAGCAATCAGGACCTAATAGAACCTAACAAGGCCCTAAACTGACCCCAACAGGTCCTGACAGTTTCTTTCTGACACAAATAGACCCAACCTTATCACCATTATCTCCAGTTTGAAATGGAGACTGCAATATATCATCAGGTAAAATCTGAGCTAGTGAACTGACAACTTTGATCAGAGTGTGGAGAGAGGATGGAAACAGGGAAAGAGAGAAGAGACTAAAGTTTCAAGAATCACCTTTAGATTATCAATTTATAAATAAAGGAATTAACAGGCATGGCAAATTGTTTCTATCTCGTTTATCTTATGATTTTACTTCTTTTAAAATCAAAACTGCAGAAATAATAATACTTCTATGTATTCTAGAATTTGCCCTGATAACTACTGCAAGCACTTTATGGTATCTGTCATCTCTGCCAGTATGGGGCACATGGTAAGAAATGTTTGAGGTAGTTTGCTATCATTGATCCTTCTTTGTCTATACTGTCTCTAAGGCCTATCTGTCAATCAGTGATGGAGGATGCACCACTGTAGACACTTTATGGAAGAGGCACATGTCTTAGTTAACAATGCATGATAGCTATAAGTTCAACTACACTGTTAGGCATAATTACTAGGACACTGTGGAGCGTCCTAATCAGAATACGTCTCCATTCTGGAAAAGCTAGCATAAAACTCCCTGACTCCATGCAAACACTGTATGAAATCTTCATATAGGATGGAACTCAGTACAGCTTATCGTTATTTCTTTCAGAACTATTATCCTATATGACGTGCACCTCCATATCATTCACATCTGAATTTCTCATTAGAGTTTCTGGAATGACTTGTCTAAACAACCATTTTATTGGATAATACATATAATATTTCATCTAAAAATACTTATTACTTGATTTACCGCTCTTTGGCACTCAGTTCGCATTCATTTACTGGCGTGAAATTGTACTACATAATACCGTACTCCTTTATTGTGCTTTACGAAAGCAAGTCACTTCTTTTGCTTTAAGCTGTAGCTGGAAAAATGGTAATTAATTGGAAAGGCAAAAAAGAAAGTGATTGAGAAACATATTAGTAAAATCAAAGAGAACCTTAGTTATTTTCTGCTTTTTCACTGTTGTCATAAGCAGTGATAAAGTAATAAATTTGTGTGATTCTGCTGCCTATAGATAACTTATTAGAAATAAACATATGTTATACAATTAGGACTGAATTGCTAAAACCTCTGCATCTAATGAGATGTAAAGAGACAGTACCTTGCAAAATTATAATATAGCCTAGAATATCAGATATTAGGTTCGGAAGGATAACTCATTCAAATTCTGCAAGACCTCACCGTAAAACTGAAACATTCAGGTCAAATTATCAGGTATTTAAGCATTATGGTTATTCCATCACCTACTGGAGAAATCTCTGTGATCAATCAGGTTAACACCCCTGAAACGGTCAAAAGGTGACATAGTTTGGCACTTGATTATGGAATTAGATTGCACCCAAAAATTTCCAATGGGTTTCACTGATAGAGGGCTCTATTTGTTTTACCAAGCATAGAAAGGAGCGGGTTAGATTTCACTTTCACTGAGAATTTGAAAGACAGATTGTGGCAATCTACAAGATCAC
This sequence comes from Ginglymostoma cirratum, assembly GCA_024137785.1. Lineage (NCBI taxonomy): Eukaryota > Metazoa > Chordata > Chondrichthyes > Orectolobiformes > Ginglymostomatidae > Ginglymostoma > Ginglymostoma cirratum. The sequence goes on from JAHRHZ010000031.1 coordinate 13,472,821, forward strand.
AATATACTGAGTACGCAAGGAAAAACCATGGATTTTATTTTATTTTAATTGTCATAATGACTTTATCACCTTCCAGAATAAACATAGTTATAAACAACGGGGTGGCATGGTGGCTCAGTGGATAGCACTGCTGCCTCACAGCAGCAGGGACCTGGGTTTGATTCCATCCTCGGGCAACTGCCTGTGTGGAGTTTGTACATATTCCCTGAGTCTGCGTGGGTTTCCTCTGGGTGCTCTGGTTTCCTCCCACAGTCCAAAGATGTGCAGGCTAGGTGGATTGGCCATGCTAAGTTGCCTGTAGTGTCCAGGGATGTGTAGATTAGGTGGGTTATAGGGGGATGGGTCTGGGGGGGGATGCTGTGATGGTCAATGTGGACTTGTTGGGCCAAAGGGCCTGTTTCTACACTGTAGGGATTCTATGAAACTGTACAGAGGAAGGGCACTGACAAAATTACATATTGCCTCAACTTCCTCATGCCTGGGTGCAAACAAGGATGTGATTTGCTGTTTTCTCCAGGAAGGTGAAGGTGTTCCTCACTTTTTCATACATTTCTTGTGAAGCGATGAACCAAAGCACAAACCTAAGATTAGAACTTCCATGCCCTCTGGGTCGAGCTATTTGAAGCATTGTGTACAATCTTTGCTATTCCGCAAAAAATATTTTCATTGTGCTGAGGCTGCCTGGTATACTATTGCTACAGGTGGCGATGGTAGCTGATGGACTGCTAATGGCTGCTCCCCTCCCATTAAGGGTATTATCAATGACATTAATGCTCGTGTCTGAACAGATGAAGTCCTGTTGTCCTTTGAGACACCCACCCAGCATTTCTTCACTTCAATTAATGTCGCCACAGGCATGTAGAATATTTTTGCTATCATAATATTCTCTATTCTAATACCTGACAAAAATGTCCATTCTTTACATTTGTGTTTCACTTGGACCAAGCTATTTTGTTAATTATCTTGAATTATTTACTTTGTAAATCTATTGGCCATTTTCGTCCATCGCTTAAAACTTCCAAGCATTTTGATTAATTGTTGTCATAATCTGTTATTGAGTAATTCTGCCATTAAAAAAATTAGTTCAAAGCATATTGGTTATGATCGGCAAATCCTAATTACGCTTGAGAACCACCGCAGTCCATCTAATGTGGGCACACTCCCAGTGCTATTCAGGATACAGTCCCAGGATTTTAATCCGAAGACAGGGAAGAAGCAGCAATATTATTCTAAGTCACAATATGTGTCACTTGCAGCATCATACTGCCATGTTCTTTTGGGTGGGAGATGTCACAAACTTAGAAGGTACAATCGAAGTAATCTTGAGGAGATGCTGCAGTGCATTTTGTAACTAGCACAAACTGCTTTCATTAAGCATCAGTTGGTGATGGTAGTGAACATTTAAGATTGCAGATGGGGTGTTAGTCAAGTGGGATGCTTTGTCCAAATAATGTCAAGCTTCTTGTGTTGTTGGAGATGCATTCATCCAGGCAAGAAGGAATGGTCCTCCAAGATTCCAACTGGTACCTTGTAGGGTGGACAGGCTTCGGGAGCCAGGAGGTGAGTTGCTTGCCGCAGAATTCTCAGCTGTTGATGGCCCTTATAGTCACATTATTTATCTTATTATTTCCATTCTGGGTCTTCCTCTTATCCTGTCTATAGGAATCTGTTTATACTCTAGTTTGCTCCAAAGGTTGTTATAAGAATTAAGGAGTACAAATTTTCTGTCCAGTCATTTCTTTAGACACATACCTTTAGAGTGTTCAAGATCCATGCCTAATAAAATGTGCCTTACAATACTAGTTATCTTACCCTTTTTAGATGGCCTTTTTATAAAATCTTATTTAGCTCTCAGTACAGTTGGCTGATATAACTCTGCAGGAGTGTTATTGGCATCAAAACCTCATCTTCAGGAAGACCTCATGTTCAGGAAGCCTTTAGCCTGTTCCACAAAGTTCCTGGTGGAAGCGTGAGAGCATTATATTTAATATGGTCCATGTGAGGATTTTATAAAGATATTGCAAGTCACGTTCATGGATGTAACCCTTTGTTTTCCAGCAGTTTTCCCTGTATGAATCTTGGAAGGAGGCAGGAATATATGAGCTCTCTAGTGTGTAGAAGTCATGGCAGCTCCCTAGAATTCTGGCATAGACCTTCAGGATTTGTCATTGATGGTTACATATAATTTAAACATTGATGGAGTTAAAATCTTTTCTGTTGAAGAACTCTGCAGGTCGGTGAAAGGACACTGTCAAAGCAATATAGGTACCGTTGATGTCACCTGCATTTGGGATAAATCAACAGTGGTGGGGAATCATATTGTCCAAGATGTCTGACTCTTCTGGTCATGAATAAAAGATATTCAGATCTGTGCTCGGGTGAAAATGGCATCAATTACTTTCTGGATGCATTTATGTGTCAAGAATTGGGAAATGACATATAAGCTGTGTGGTAACCATGGAAGGTTACTATTCTTGCTGAACTTGCTGATGAAGTTTTAATTATTGAGTCTTTCTACATTGTCTTCAGAGGAGCATCAAGGCCACAATTGCTCCGGCAATGATGTTGTTCATGTGAGATCTGCAAGGAGTTAGCCCTTGGGGAATGTCAGTGAAGAAACAGTTTTATTGAAGGACTTCCCGAATTCTCACATCCATCACAATGAAGCCTCATGTTAGACCCTCACATGGAGGCTTTCCAGAGAGGTCATTGTCGTGGCTTAATAAGGAGTTCTAATTTACGACACTTTATCGAATGTTCTCCTGCACACCAAAATTTTCAATGTCCATTGGCAGTTGATTTCTGCCAGTAATTAGATTGCTACATCCTTCCAAGGAAAAGTCTCCTTCAAGTTTTACTTTTAATTAACTTGTTCTTATTACTGTTGCTTTGCCGACATGATAAGAAAGCAATTAAATTGCTGCATATAGTGGCAATGATTGCCAAGGTGGTAAGTTTTCATTTGGATTCATGGACAATGAATGACTTGCCGATGAAATACCAGTTTAAGTCAGATGGGCGGCATTACTGATTTAGCAGCAACATGATTACTGTAATACCTAGTAGGCCCACCGCTTCCAAGAGTTTCAATTTGTCATTTAAAGGAAATAAACAGCAACATACTCAGTCCGCTTTGCTCATGTTGTCAACCATTTTGAATTTTATCCTCAATCTGACATGATACGGTTCCAATTTCATTTGTTTGTCAGCAACTTGCAGATTCCATTTTGAAGTACACATTTTCCCCAACCTTCATAACTCCTTTTATGCTGGTGTCCCTGGGACCATTATAACCTTTCACATTACCCAGTTTCCATAGACACCCTTTATATACCTATTACTGTCCCAACTTTATGCCCAGAACAGTTGACGTTGAAAATTCCCAGGGCTTTGTTGGCCATACATTTTCCCAATGTACATACAACAGTCAAAGTGACCTGTTTGAATCCCTCTCTCCAAAACCTTCCAAAACTCCCAGTCTCCTGCCATTCATTATGAGGTTCCATCCTACTACAATAGTCCCCAATCCCTGTCATCACACTCACTCTCTGATTGATCCATTCCCAGTTGAAAGCCCATTCCCAGACCTGATCTGTCCATTTTCTCCAGAATGCTATGAACTGCTCCCTGATAAATCCCCTGATCATTTTGACCAAATCCCTATGACTGACCAGGACCCCATCACCGAACTGAAAGACAGGACAGTTAAGCCTGAAAGGACAGCCCTGAAAGATCCCAGCCCACCCTTAGACTGATGTCTCCATAACATCCTGACTATGTTACTTGAATTTCCCAGCACTTGAATTACAGCACTGACTGCAGACCTATCCGTGGCCTGCAAGGACATGGACCTTTAAATTCCAGTAGGATCAACTGTCTGAGTGAATACGGTCAGCCCCTGGACTGGAATTGAATGAGTGCCTTTACAGAAAATGATAGTTTCCCCGATTGATTGTCATCCTTGTTACTCCATTGTGGGCAGCTCACTTTGATTTTCACACATAGCGATTTGTTTGAAGCAGTGTGTTTGCGGCATAAACTTCTGGCACAGTTGCTGGTTTGAAGTAGTAAAGTGCCAGTTAGCAACATGTCCCTGTCCTTGCCTGTTCAGTGCTGTCCAGCATCACAAGCTACCTGACTCTTCCCCTGCACAAATAAAGCAATGCATGCCACAGAGGTTGACAGCCTGTAACTAAACACTAAAGACTCTGTGCTAAGAAATCAATATGACCCAAGCAGATGCTTGCAGACCACAAGTCAGTGCTGAAGCCAACTAGTGTGTTCTAAGAAAGAAAAATGTAATATAAAGAGGCTGGCAACTTCCGAATAAGCTCAAAGTGAGTGAAAGTTAAGCAATATAAGCTATAAGATGCATCCTGTACAGATGCATAAAATACAGATGTATGTCTGCACACGAAGCAACGTGGCAAAACAATGCAAGTCCAGCTATTTCTGAGCTCTAAAGTAAAGTGTTAAATGGATGAAGTGATATGTGAATTGATCTGAGAGCAGGGACGATGATGTGGTGAAGCCGATCGTTTGCCAATGCCCAATGCTTGGGCAAAAGGTCAAGGAGGTAGCATTAATGGAGAATGCCAGGATGTTATTGTGAAGGCGCAATTGCTACATGATGGGCAGGACAAACATTCAACAAGCAGGAGCTGCCAGGTTGTGTACTGATTTACGTGTTGTGTCATTTAGATTCTTGATGAAGGAGAGGCGAATTGGAAGTGGCATGTACTTGCCACTCAATGACGAGATTCTTGGAGTCATTATTTAAGGCTTGAAGGGCAAGTCGAAAAGTTTTTTCCTGATGTAGAGGCGCAGATTATTCCACTTTCACTATATATTCCTATCTTTATTGCAATCACTAACATCATACCAGAAAGAGGACAACTCCACACTTGTTTTCTGTCTAACCGACTGGCTTGGACCTGAATTGACAGAGGATTTTATTTTAGGCTGTAATAAGGTCTGGAGCTGAATCCTTTTGAGAAAATCACTACTGATAATTGAAAGTGTACTGATAATGCAGTAATTGGCTGGATTTTACTTATTTTTTGGTAGAAAATACCTTCATGATTTTCCACATTGTAAAGTAGATAGCAGTTTTGTTATTGGAATTCCTTGGTCCAAATTTGACCTCTTTTAATGCTTTCCATTAATGTTTATGACTTATTTTCTACAATAATTAAAGCCAATCTTATAATACTTCTTGGCTCACCCAGTGTGCCATCCGTGGTATTTTTTGGCTAATTTTAGGTACATCAAGTATTTCACAATATTTTGTCACATTGGTTAAATGGGAACACAGCGGTCACAAATAAAGCATTGCATTTTGAGAATGCAATGAGCTGAACAGTTTGCATTGTTCCTCTGCGATCGGGTGGGAACTTCTCCATTTCCATACCAAGAGTCATCTGCTAAAATATTGTGCTCCTGAATAACACATTGGACGACTTTAATACATACTCTGTAGTGGTGAGTGAAATATTTCCTTTTCTTCAATCATTTATAAGAGTAAACATAATGAAAATATGTATTTTGATATGTATTTTAAGTGGCAACAATTATGTGTGCATTGATTATAATAACTTAATTGTCTGTCAAAGGCTATAGGCTTGCATCTAATTAAGAAGATAATATGAAATCATTGAGTTGCAATCCATACAATGATCCAATCAGTTACACAGAAAAATGTTATCTGACACTATGATTTAGGAGACAATTTATTTTGCATGTTGTGACGTTTTCCTGTTTCAAATGTTAGGAATCTCTGCATTACATCGGAAATGATAGAAAAGTAATGACAATAATAACTTTTTAAAATTGACTCTGTTGTTGCTCTCTGGGAGCAGTTTTCTGCTTTTACTAAAACATGGTAGGTTTATGGGAAATGCAGAACATAAAAAAATTTAAAAGGACATTTACACACCTTGTTTTGTAAATTGAAAATTAGAGCTGTAAAGCCTACTAGGATTATAAAAGTAATTAATACTGATCATTGTACGATCAATATCCTGCACCTATGGATCATCACACGTACAATTGCCTCAGGCTTCTGAAAGTTTAATTGTAAAGAAGCATGTAATTTATTTGAAAATAACAAGAAGCTATTCACTGTTTTAAGCATTATTTCATATGAGGGAAGTGGAACAACATCATGTGATGATAGCATACTTCATTTTACCTTGGAACAAATTCAGTGATCAAGAAGCTAAGATTGCAATTTTAAACATAGAATTAATAAGACACTTCCCTGTCAAACACATTTATGTTGAAACAACCTAAAAATGCCATTTCTCTTTTTAATGAACCATGATTAAAAATAGTATAATATGTGACTGAACAAGTAAAGACTTTTAACTACTGAAACAGCTTAGTTTTCTTCTCAATGGTAACAGAAAGTGAACAAAAGACACAAGAGCTAGTCATAGAATCCCTACAGTGTGGAAACAGGCCATTTGGCCCATACCAATCCTTTTAAGAGCATCCTATCTAATCCTACCCCCTCTACCCTATTCCCACATTTACCACACTAATCCCATAGACTCTCTAGATAATTTAGCATGGCCAATTCACCTAACCTGCATGTCTTTGGGCTGGAGGGAGACCAGAACACTCAGAAGAAACCCATGCAGATACAGGGAGAACTCCACTTGGAGTTACCCAAGGGCAGAATTGAACCTGTGTCCCTTGTGCTGTGAGGTAATAGTGCTAACCACTGAACCACTATGTCACTGTCTTGAAGCTTCTGGAAAATTCACACCTAATTAATAGAGATCTCTGGAAATATGCAAGATGGAAGAGATTTCACTAATATGACAGAAATTTTTTTTTATTGTACCAGGTGGCAATAATGTAAATGAAAGGAAACATAAATGTATCCATTTTGGTGCATTGTCATATATTCAAAGGAGTTCATTGGTCATGTAAAACTTTTCACATAGTCCAAAATTACAATAGAAAACTGTAAGATAATAAAGGCTAAAAATTGGTTTAGTCCTTCCATTGGTTGCCCAGGAGTTGGGATTTATGGTCTGTCTGTTTGGATGAAAGTCGGTAGCACATAAACTTGGCGCTAACACTTCATTTACCTGAGTGTTTCCCACACGAATAGTTTCAAATGGCAAAGAAGAAACATGCTGCTTAGTGCCTGAAAACTCAGCAGTGAGCAGAACAACATTGTGCTAGCAGCAAACTGTGCAGTTGGCCTTCTGTTCTTCAATGCAGTCTATCCCTATTGAAGGTAAGCTGATCCTCATGTGTAACATACAACATTTTGTGAACAAGCTATCAGGAGAATCACTCATTGCTTTTCATCTGCTCCAATGTTATTTGCCCAGAAAATAATCATGCATGCTGTGCCCAGTCTTCGATGGCAGGATCGAATGAATCAAGCTTCCCAAATAACAGCATGGTACTAGAAATGCTTATCCCAACTCAAAGACAACTGTTGCAAGTGAATTTCTTCAGGAGTGTGCTTTTCCCTTGTCACTGCTGAAATAATTCCATAAAAGCTGGTATCCCATCACTGAGTTACCCTCTACTTACACGTGGAGAGTCTCTGACATTGATCCAGCTTCCTCAGAGCCAGCTCTCAGAGTGAACAGAATCCCTGACATGCATGTTTATATCTGTCAGCTGGAACTCCCTGATTGGATCAGATTAACAGCCCCAATCAGAGAACTCATATTCTATGAGGTTGACCTGACTGACCTCATTACAGTCACTACAAACCCTATCATTTATCTGCGTACTGCTGTGCTAGCAAAGGCCAGAATTTGTAGTATTTACCTGTTTGGCCTCCTTCTGCAGCATATCGTCAGGAAATGCAATGGCTGACACTCCTCAAAACTCTTCACTTCAACACTGGGCAGTTAACCTGTACTGAGTTTGGGGATGGGGGGAAAGATCATTCCAAAAATTTCTTATCCACCATCCTGCCCACTGAGAGGTTAATAGAAGTGCTGAAACATATGAGGAATTTTGAAAGCTGTTTTTACTGTCTGGAAGATTGGCAACAGAGTGCATAGTTTTAAGCTGATTGGCAAATAAACCAGCACAGAGTTGAGATTTTTATTTGCAGCAATTTATAGTGACTGGAATGTCAATGGGCTAATGGGAGCAAATTCAACCAGAAACTTTCAAAAAGAAATTGGATAATGAATTCAGAGCTTTGGAGTAAGATTGAGATAGTGAAACAAATTGGGGGTAGCTCTTTCAGGGAGAATGTACAAGCATGATGGGCCAAATAGCCTCCTGTTGTGCTGGGTAATTCATTATTGGGTTGCTTGTCCTGCTTTTTCTTTTTCTTTACTGGACATACTTGGGAAATTTTCCTCAGTATTGAATACATGCCAGTGTTGGAGCTGTACTGAATAAAGTTGTAGCTGAAGTATCTAACAGCATTGTTATGGCCCTGGAGTCACATGTAGGCCAGATCAGGTAAGGATGGCTGTTTCCTTCCCCAAAGGACATTAGTGAACCAGATGGGTTTTTCTGACAATGGATTCATGGTAATCATGAGGCTCTTAATTCCAGATGTTTTTATTGAATTCAAATTCCACCATCTGCCATGGTGGGATTTAAACTCAGGTTTCCAAAACATTGCCTGGGTCTCTGGATTAACAGTCCAATGATAATACTACTGGGTCCTGTAGTTGGTAGGACCTGTACAAAACTAACCATTTCTTTACAGGACTTTAAATTACCTGTTGGTACAAACATATTGCATGGTTAATTATAGAGCAGGATCAATTTTTGCCGTATTAGTATTCTTTTTTGCGATGTGATAATGCAACGTCTCTCTGTATCCAAAAATGCGACATGCGTTGGTTATATTGCAGCCTACATAACTTCTATTGTACAACTGGCTGTTGCATTAATCCTACTCCTTGCTTCCTCTGTTTCACGTATTGGATATAGATACACTATTAAAGAGGCTTCCACACTACATCTATTTAAAGTGGTGCTTGTTATATTTCCATTATTTCTACTATATTTGGTGATACCTCACATAATAATCTCTTGTAATTTTATTTGTTCATTCACAGAATGAGGACTTCACTGGCTAAACCAGCATTTATTGCTAATCCCTAATTGCCCACAGGGCAGCTAAGAGTTGATCATATTGCTGTGGGTCTGGAGTTACGCGTAGGCCAGATCAGGTCAGGATGGCAGTTTCCTTCCCTAAATGTCAGCAGTGAACCAGATGGGCTTTTCTGACAATTGACAATAGTTTCATGGTCATCATTAGACTCTTAATTCCAGATTTTCTTTTTGCATGGAAACAGACCATTCAGTCCAGCCAGTCCATGCCGACCATAATCCCAAAATAAATTGGTCAATTGGCTTAAAGACAGAAAACTGAGTAGGAATGAATGGGTCATTCTGACATTGACAGGTTCTGACTAATGGGATATCAGGTGGTGGGATTTGAACCCTGGTCCCCAGAACTTCATTTTGGTCTCCAAATTAACAGTTCAGAAATAATACCACTCAGCCAATATTCTCTATAGAATGTCTTAATGGGTCTTAATACTGGTGTACCTGGGATTGTTAGCACAATTCCAAACAGCACATTTTACGTAAAACCTTTCCACGTCGTATGCTAAATGCCTGAACTGGCAGCTATTTTCCCTGTTCTGTGACAGGTTAAATGAGTGTGCATTTGTTCTCCACAGAGGTATCTCACCTTCATGAACTTGTATCACATTTTCCTTCATCTCCTTGTATATCCATGATCCATTTGTGTGTAGATATGCTTCATGACTGCATCATTTAAGCGAATTTTCTGCATATTGAACAATTTATTAATGGCCCAGACATGACTCCAGTACAGAGGCCAAGCTCAGAGAATTAGCATGTCAGGCCTTTGTCTGTACTGAGCTTTCTCTCCTGGATCCTTGTACCTTATTTTTTTCAGAAATTCACTCAGTTGAGAGCTTAATATCTGAAAGTTTTTTTGCACCATTGCCAAACCAATTGAATTTACTCCTGAGTTAGATGCTGTAGCAACATCATTGACTAGGCAGTGTTTCAGTTCATCTTTTTCTGGAATCTGGGGGTGCAGCCATTGGTCAGCCTCCACCATTAAAGCAAGCTCCCTGTACTGTCACAGTTTTGAATAAGTTGTATACAATGCTCAAGTCAGAACAGAATATCACTCACGTAAAGCAATATTGGCGATGTTTAGAACAACAGGTACCAGTTCATTGTATAAATTATCATATGAAAGTTCAACATCCTTTACAAACATTAGTCCTTTTTCTGGTCCTGGGTTCAAAGCTGGGTAAGGTGGGTCAATTATTTGTGCTTCAGTATTTTTTTTTCTTGTTGCTATTATTGCAATTATTGGTGACATTGTAGTTTGATGTTTTCGCAGCCAAAACCACCAAGGCCCTGGTCAAGGAAAGTAGCATATATCCATTTGTCCATATGATGAGTTGGTGGTTGAAATTTGAAGCCATTTTTCACTCCTGGGAGCTAATGTTTTGTTGAATGCCAATTAAACTCACCACTGGATCCCCCACCCCTTTAACCACGACCAACGCTTCCAGTGATCTTTCCCTTTTGCGTCTATGCACAGAGCACAGTTTGTTAATTATGATCACCTCATAAGGTCCTTCCCATTTTGGTGCAAATCCAAATCCTCCGGTGCAACCTTTACTGTGACCTTATTTACTACACTCACTACCTCAGCCTGTTCTGTTCCGCCTCTATTGCCATGTTGTGCGTGATCTGCTCGTCCCTAACTTCCTGTCTTGGTCTGTGCAGCTGCTCACACATCTCTCTCACAAATCACTTAGCTCTCTATTTTAGGATCCTACTTCCTGGTTACCAGTCTCAAAATCCCCTAGCAATCTCATTGCATTCCTGTTTTAACTCATTAAGTTTATCTGGTCACTCTACTGGCAGTTGCCCTGAGTCCCATCAGGATCCGAGACAACAAATCTGCCCTTCCCTGCCCTGCTGCCTGGATGACTTTAGTAAATGCTACTTGTAACATCCTGTTCATTCACTCAACCATGCCTGAGCTCTGCAGCTGGCACCGAACATGAGAATTTTCTTCCTTGATCACTGGTCCTGTTAAATGTGTTCCCTGACCAAAACCGACTGTAATGGCATTCCCCATCTCGGGATAACCTCCTTTATCATATTTGACCAACAATTATACAGTCTTTTGTGAGACAGGCTTCCATCCACCCTGTAAATTACTCAATAATGACTAATTAGTACATCTTTCCTCAACTCAAAGACAGTGATCCCATAAAGTCTATTTGTACCTGCTCCTATTGCCCCTTTAGTTATTAACTAACATTTCCTTTAATTTTAAATTTCCTCTTTTTTTTAAACATCTTTCCATCGAACTTACGTGTTTATTTATTAATTTTACATCTTTGTCCTTAATGTTTCTTTCCTGACTGCCTTCTGGGAAATATTAGAAAGGAGGGAATAGAAATGTCTTCTGTGTACACTCTAAACACATTTCATGTCCTCTTATGTGGCCTTTCCTTAACAAATCTTATTTTAAACTTCACCCTCTGACTTCTCTCCCAAAACATCTCTCATGCCTTTCTTCACACATTAGCTAGCCCTCCTGCGTGGTCTTAGTTTCCTGACCAACACAACTTAAACTGACTTCTCTTGCTAACGTCTGCTGTGGAGTCTGACTTAATGCACAGCTTTGACTCTCCCATCCTGCCAATTCATTTCAGCCTGCTCGCACAGAGCCTACCAACTAAATCCTCATCATATTTTTTGAATCTTGTCCATGTCAGTTCAGTACCTGCTCTCTGCCCTAACAATGGAGTGCATATTCACCGGAGTGCAGTACCAGTCCTGGGGATGTGAGACGAGATCCTGCTGATTACTCCAGTAACTGTTGCAGATCTGATACAATGCCTTCACCCTTTACCACCTTACTTTGGAGCTGTAGAGCCCCCTATGATTTACATGTTTTTGCCAGTTCATTTTGCGCACAGGGACATACATGCATGTCATTCGAATGCATCTTATCGCGACTCACTTTATTTTCTTTTGCAGTTACTTTAAGACTTTTCTTGGTACTTCAAATTGGTTTCTTAGAACACACTCACTGGTTTCAGTGCTGAGTTGCAGGCTACCAGCCACCGTAGATTGCATTGCTCTTCAGTGTGGAGGGAGAGGTAGGCAGCTTGTGATGGTGGGGAAAACCGATCAGTCACGGAGATGGACATATCACTGTGCAACACTGTGCTACATCAACATTACAACTGTAGCACATGCCAACAGCTTAATGTGGCAAACGTACTGTGTCTGCATCAAGAAAATGCGAATTTGTGGAAGTCAAAAGAAAGTAGTCCTTAGTGGAGTGAAGAGGGTCTATGGTCAAGAGGGGTACTGCCACAGTCAGTCAAGGGGCTGGGCTGATTCCAGTCCAGGGCATTGGTGATCGCTAATCATGCGTTTGATCCTACCAGAGTTATGGGATCTGCATCCTCGCAGTCTGGGCTTTCAGCCACAGACAGTCTTGCAGGTCAAGTGCAACCAGTCTAGTGGTTACAGCTAAGTCAGTTGGAATGTTGTGGAGATTTAGTTTCTGGGGTGGGCTGATCTTTCCTGCAATGGGACAAAGGGAGCAACTTGAGTGCAATGGAAGTGATTGAAAAAACAATGAATGGTGATGCAGGAGCAAGTGAGGTGGTGAGATGCCCCCAGGTGCAGTAGGCAGAAGATGTGAGTAGTTTCGGTGAGATCATTGAGTGGACATGATGCATGCAATAGTGGCAACTATAGTTCATGAATCTTGGTCAAAGGAGCATGCAGTAACAGAGTTAGAGTCAGTGGTGGGTTTTGTCAGAGTGAGGTAGCAGAGAGGAAATGTTGGCACTTACCCCTGTGGGGTGTAGAGGATGACTGACCTTCTTCCTGCACACCCTGATGTCTTTTTTTAACTTGAGACATGGCACTGCCCTGGGCTGCAATTTAAGTCCAAAATACCATAGTCTGCATGTGAGGCGTCCTATGGCAGGAAAAATGCCTGACCTCCTCTCCACCACTCCACCATTCTGCCAGGCCCCAAGCAACAAAATGGGGAGTGAGCTTATCTTTTTTGATTTGATTTATTATTATCTCAAGTACCAGGTGCAGTGAAAAGTTTTATTTTGTATGCGGTGCAAGACAAAGATCATAGGGTGATAGAACAGAGTGAGGAATACAAGGTTACGGCTGCAAAGAAGGTGCAAAAAATGCAAGATCAGCATTGCATTTGAAATTTGAAAGGTACATTCAGAAGTCTAATAACAGCAGGGAAGAAGCTGTTATTGAACCTGTTGGTAATTGCGTTTAAGCTTTTGTATCTTCTCCCCGATGGAAGAGGTTGGTAGAGATTGTAGCTAGGATGGGAGGGGTCTTAAGTGGTGTTGGCTGCCTTTCTGAGGCAGAGGGAAGTGTAGATGGAATCAATAGATTGGCTTGTGTGATGGACTGAACTGTGTTCACAACTTTTTGCAGGGCCACATCTTCAATATTGAGGCTTAAACACCATAATGTGAGGCGTGGTTTCTGGCTTGTAGTATGTGAAATGGTTTACAGCTGGGTTTTAGATATAGTGATAGAGGTATGTGGAATGATTGTAATGAGGTCAGCAAGGTGACTTTCATAGAATGTGAGTTTCCTGATTGGGACTGTTAAACTGGTCCAATCAGGGAGTCCTGGCTGACAGATATAAATAGGAATGTCAGACATCCTGTTCACTTTGATAGGTGGCTCTGAAGAAGCCAGACCAGTGTCAAGTACTATGCATGTGTAGATAAAAGGTGACTTGGTGACACGATATGGAGTTATTTCAGTGTGTATGTCATATGGTACCAGCAGTGGCAAGTTCTTTAACCTCTCTGACCATGTGATTTGCCAAGACAGGTATCCAAATGCTAGTTGCATATTTAATAAAATGAAAAGTGGAAAATTGCATGGCAGAACTGGCACTTGGCTAGCCAGGACTGGGCACCAGCCATGACTAAAAGATGGGAAAATCCCACCCTCTGTTTCAAATACAGACCGATGGAGTTAATGCGTTGATTAACTCAAGTCTGATTGAAAGCTAGAACAGACTGAACATCTTGCCTCTGTTTCTATGTTCCTATGTACCACAAATTTATATTTTACTGTGGTGTGGCCAGCTACAGGTTTCAGCATTTTCTATTTTTCTCCACCAGAGGTTCAGGAGTAGCGTGCGTGTGTCACTCACAACTGTTTTTAATTCAATGCACCTTTGTGAAGTACAACAGGGAAGTTAATTTTTAATGTGCTGTCATTTATACTCCATTCAGGCAAAGCATACTTTGCCCAGTACCTTGGTGGAATCTGCAAGTTGGATGAACAGTCAACACTTATGAGATTTTTACACACAAATTAGACCTGTGACTTCCTCGAAAAGAAAAGTAAATTGCTTTAACTTTCCATGGGCATATTTCAATATGAGAAAAATTCAATAATCAAAGAGAAAATGGTGAGTCATTTTGATTTTTCATTTTTATTGTGAGTATGCGCAATGTTCCAAAAATAGTAAGAATTACTCAAAATCTTCCTTTCTGTCACTCATTTTTAAGTCTTTGTCTGCCCCTTTCCTCCACCGTCCACCCCCATGGCTGAAGAATGTGATTACCCTCCATTCTGTGCATGAAAAGCTCTGGAGATTAAGGTGACACTTGACAACTGTGAACAAGAGTTTGATAACAACCAATTATGGACTCTTGTTACTTCAGCACCTACAAAATCAGTGTGTCCCTGCCTGTGTTCTAAAGATGAAGGAGAGGAATAGCTGAAGGGTCATAGTGAGAGGTAGCAACACCTCACATTTAATCCTTACATCACCACATACTATGAATTAGCATACCAGCAAATGCACTGAAATCAGTGAAGTCCCTATTAAGCATTATCTCCATATGATTGCTAAGCATCTCCAAAGAAATAAAGATCAGAAAATCATAGGGCTGTTGAGTATCTCTTAGAAACAACATTGAATGTTACCATAGAAACATCTATTCAACAAAACTTGTCTATGTTTTCTCCCAACTTTGACAGTGATTCTAATCCCATAAGCCTCTTATATGGGGGTTCAAGAAAAACGATAACATTTTACTCTAAGTGTGTTTAGAGTTGCAAAATACCCCGAGGATGATTGAACTTTGATGGGTTCAACTGAAGGATGTTACACTAGACAAAGGTTACTACACCTTGCTCATTCTTGCCTTAGCTTCCTTCAATGTGTTAAAGAAAGAAACCAGTCGTACCATTTCTGTTCCTGCTAAAGCGTATAACATTCAGCTAAATGAGAGGCATGATTTTATTTTTCCCCTTAATGCATTGTTCAGTAGCAAAGAATAAGTGACTGAACATAATGGGAAATAAATTAACAACAACTTTATCATTGATCCTGATCAAGCAACCCCATTCTCCATCTCTTGCTTCCTTCAGATTCTACAAATTAATGCCCCTGCCTGCGTATATTTAAACACAGTAAATAAACTAAACTAGATAAAGTTAGGGCATAGGAACAGAAGAGGCCTTTCAGCCTATCAAGCCTGCTATATAGGCTGATCAAACACTTCAATGCCTTTTATTCTCACTATCCCCATAAGCCTTTACACCACTGATAAAGATTTATCAACATCTATTTTAAATAAACTCAAAGAATGAGCTTCCACAGCCCTCTGGGGAGAGAATTCTAAAGATTCACAACCTTCTGAGTCAAAAGAATTCTTCTCGTCTCAGTCCTAAATGTTAAATTGTGCCCCTGATTCTAGACTCTCCAACCAAAGGAAACATCCGACCTGCATTATTCTGTCTATCCCTTTTAGGTCTCAATGAGATAACATCACATTCTTCGAAACTCTAGCAATTATTGTCAATTTGCCAAATCTCTTCATAGAAGGTTCGCACCATCTGAGAAGTAGATGTAACTTAATAACATCTTCACAGAGATAAGGAAACCAAACCTGCATACAATGCTCCTGGCGCAGAGTAAACAAGCTCCTATTCAATTTTAACAATACTTCACTACTCCTGTACTCAAACCTTCTTGGGTTAAAGATTAAAATTCCAGAAGCCTTCCTAGTAACTTGCACGTTTGCTTGTTAGCATTCAGTGACTTATTGGCAAGGACATCCAGGTCCTTTTGCATATCTACATTTTTTAACCCACTCGTCATTTAAGAAATATTCAGCACATCTGCACTTCCTACCAAAATGGATAACCTCATGTTTTTCCACATTATATTCAGTCTGTCCTATTCTTGTCCAATCACTAAGCTGTCCAAATCCTCATGAAAACATTTTCATCTTCCTCGCAACACAAATTCCTGCTTAGCTTTGTATCATTTGTAATTTTGGATGTGTTAAATTTGGTCAAAACGTCCAAATCTTTGAAATATTTTGTGAACATCTGGGCCTAAATACTGATCCCTGCTGTAACCCATTAGCCACAACCTGTCAATGTGAGAATGATCCATTTATTCCTGCTACTCAGTTTTTTGTCTTTTAGCCAATCTTTAATCCATACCATACATTACCAGCTATCCTGAGTGTTTTAATTTTGCTAACCAACCTCATGTGGGGGAATCTTATCAAAAGCCTTCTGAAAATCCAAATTTACTTCATCCATTGATTCCTCCCTTTATCAATTTTTCTTAGTAGCTTCTCAAAAAAGTTCAGCGAGTTTGCCAAACATGATTTTCCATTCACAACTCGGTGCTGACTCTGCACAACCTGATCATTGTTATCTAAGTGTCCATCTATCACATCCTTTATGATTGATTAGATTGATTTTAGATGTTCCCTTGCTCCTATCTTAAATAGTGGGATGACATTTACAAACCTCCAATCTGGAGAAACCATTCCAAAATATAATGAATTTTGGCAAGAGCCCGATATATCCATAGTTATTCTGGGAGGTAGACTATAATATCCTGGGGATATAGGTTTCACTTTGCAAATTTGACCAGACTTTAAATGACTGTCTCTGAGCTGATTATATCAAAGATTCAGGAGTAATTTATGATTTCATCTACAGAAGAAACATGACATTCAACATTTACTATCTCTTGAATATTACTTCAGAACAACCAGTTAACAGCCGTTTGCTATAATTGCTATATATTTTTCTGTTGTTTGCAAAATTAATTTGGAAAATTTAGATAGGCAATGTAGTGAGAATTTTTTATGTGATGCTGTGAAAAAATGTTTCACAATCTTGTGTTCATGTCTATATGCAGTGATGAAATAATGAATTTTAAATGTACAATGATATTAGTTTCTGTCTACGCACATGATATACTGATTTCGTTACAAATAAATAACATTGAAATATATAAATATATGTGAAATGGTGTAGATATGTATTTCCTCTTTGGATTGAGTTATCAGGCATCTGGTTCCCTCTCAGGTGACTCTACAATAGTCTATGTGAATATGAACAACGTTTTATTTAAAGACAAATCATATACACGGTCAAGGGCCTGCTCAGAGTGACACCTCTATGGGATCACTGAGATAATGAAGCAGTCCATGCTCAAATGCAACAAAATCTGGACATCATCCAACCTCGGGCTGACAAGTGGCAAGTAACATTCATGCCATTCAAATGCCAGGCTATGACTATCACCAATAAGAGATAATCGAACATTTATGACATTCAATGATGTTACCATCACTGAATCATCCACTATCAACATCTTAGGATTACCATTGACCAGAAACTGAACTAGTTTCACTGCATAAACACAGTGATGACAACAGCAGATCAGAAGGTAGAAATACTGCAGTGATTAACTCACTTTCTGATTCCCCAAAGCCTGTCCACCATCTACAAGGCACAAATCAGGAGCGTGATGGAATACTCCCGACTTGCCTGGATGACTGCAGCTCCAACAACACTCAAGAGGCTTGACACTGTCCAGGACAAAGAAGCCTGCTTGATTGGCACCACATCCACAAGCATCCATTCCCTCCACCACAGATCCTCAGTAGCCGCAGTGTGTACTACCTACCAGATGCACAGCAGAAATCTACCAAATTTCCTTAGCACTTTCCAAACCTGTGACCGCTTCCATTTAGAAAGACAAGGGCAGCAGATGCATGGGAACATCACCACATATAAGTTGCCCTTCAGTTTAGCGCAGGTGCAATGTCAGGCAGCTTGTCATAGATTTCAGCAGTCAAAGGGGTGTGCAACGTGAATCTCACACCTGCACCATGTGCCACCCATGTACGTGACAAACGTACCACACGTGCTTCAACCAAACAGCTACATTTCAAAGTCTAGGGGAGTAGTTCTCTGTTAAGTCACAGGGGACTGTTGTCATTTGATAGTCATACCTTAATCAGCCATTCTCCTTTGTCAGTTCAGGGGCTTGGACATGGTCAGTTGGCTGCTTGGGGTTGTTAGAGTCAAAGGTTATTTATCACTGCTGTCTGGGCGCTGGACCACAGTCAGTCCTACCGGTTCAGCACAAATAGTACAGGGGATTTGCTGGTCACTGATCAGTCAGAGCTACTCATCCAATAAGGCTGAGGAGTGGGCCATCAGGTCCATTGCTGTGATGAGCAAATTTGGCAAGTCAGTTGCAGGTATTGGAAGCAACATGATGGAGCACAGCTGGGGCAATAATTGTGAAAGAGTGTGACAAGGGGCAAGTGCCCTTTTGAAGGTTGCCTGTGAATACTTCAGCTTCAGAGATGACTATTTTCAATCTGTAATGACCAGTGACATGGTGAAGATTGCTAGTGACCAGGAATTGGATAGTTTCTAGTTGGTCAAAAAAGGAGAATCCCTGTTTGTTTTCAGAGCAAATGCGGCCTTTTTTGTTGTTATTTTATTCATTTTGTTTTTGCTGTTGCTGAAGAAAGGTTAACAATTTCAAACTTTTGAAGTCTTTCCAGCATACAATGCTCCTACTTTGAACAATGAGAAGATGTTATGTCACACTGTGCGATAAAGAAAGGCCATCATTCCCTTAGACAGTGTTCTAACGTATCACGACATGAAGAATAGGTAGTCTGTGGAACTTGGTCTTTATTGCAGTTACAATGACTACCGACCAAAGAGTACATTAATGAATTTGGGCTTGGGTTTCCAATGAAATGCCTCCTTGCCAACTATGCACCCTCAAAAGATTTTTGTATTCATTCCCCTCCCACTGCGTGCAATGTGACGGGCAGTTCCAGGCTGGCTGTGATTGACCTAGTCCACGACAGAGTTTTAAACATGGTGTCAGCTCCAGAAATCTCTGGAGGTTCCAGCAATGGTGATTGCTTCTACTGCTGATGAGTGCATGATAGCACGATTGCAGGAGAGGTCATAGAGGCATGGTGTGTATGTAACAAGGTGAACAGTATAAAACAGCATGAGAAAACATATTAGGGTTCATGAACGAAAACACCCAGAAAGTGACATTTAGCCAATTTTTCTGGAATTCAACCCTGTGTCTATATTTTATGTGTGACAAATTTGTGAATCTTGAAGAGAAATTTGCACATATTAATTGAAAAGTGTTGTATTTGTACATAGAAAATGATTAATAACGTCAACTTCCTGTTTTGACTTATTTTAAAATATTTCTTTAGGTCAAACCAACATCAGCTTCAGCACTAATTTTACTGTGCTTCCTCTTTCTACTCAAAATTGTTGTACCACTCACACCCAGCTGGATTCCCAGAAGCCTCCCATGTGATGTGAGTTTACAGAATAATGGCTGCTCTATTCAAGTAGACTGCAGAAACAGCCGGCTTCGAAGCATACCAGCAAACATTCCTGCAAATGCAACAAGTCTAAATCTGGCAAATAATCAGATTTCAAATATTTCCAGTTACCACTTCTCCAAATTACAAAACCTGACCAGGCTAGATTTGAGTCAGAACGTTTCACCTGGGAAGAACATGAATATTGCAGAGGACAGCTTCTCCCCTCTGATAAAACTGCAAGAATTATACCTGGATCAAAACCACCTTAAACGAATCCCAAAGAAACTCTCATTTAGTTTACAACTGCTCAGCCTCAAAGGCAATAAGATTCTAAATATAACAAAAGAGGATCTACCCAATCTGTCAAACATAGAAACACTTCACTTGTCGCAAAATTGTTATTATCACAATCCCTGCAATGTGTCCAACTACATACATGATGGGGCATTTTCAAGTGGCAACAAACTGAAAAATCTATCACTTGACTCAAATAATTTAACTTCTGTTCCTCGAAACTTGCCAGAAACACTAAGTTCATTATATCTCAATAAAAACAAGATTCAAATTATTAACCATGATCATTTTGAACATCTGATTGATCTGGAATTCCTTGACTTATCTGAAAACTGCCCCAGATGTTATAATGCTCCTTTCCCATGTGAACCCTGCCCTGGAGATAGGTCCATTCACATCCATCCAGATGCTTTTCAAAGGCTTCCGAAGTTACAGACATTAATTCTTTCCAGCAACAGCCTCAGTAAAATACAAAGTAGCTGGTTTCAGAATTGTACAAGCTTGAAGGTTTTATATCTTCAACTGAATTTCTTGATTGATGAAATTGCTACTGGAGACTTTTTAAACCACCTACCCAGGCTAGAAAAAATTGACTTGTCATTCAACTATCAAATAACTCATTATTTCAAAAATATCAACCTTTCAAAAAATTTTTCTAAATTAGTCTCTTTGCGAGAATTAAATATTAAAGGTTATGTTTTCAAAGAACTCGATTACCAGGATCTAAAACCATTGCGCCTTCTCCACAATCTTACCGTTCTCAATCTTGGAACAAATTTCATTAAACAGGCAAACTTAACAATCTTCAAAAACATCAAATCGCTAAAGATAATAGATCTTTCAGAAAATAGAATATCACCTCCATCAGTCAATAGAAATCTTCTACATGATTCTACATATAAAGGTAAATCTTTCCCATATGTGGAATCAAGTTTACAAAAATCAAATTTACTACCTGGGAATAGCCACTTTGGACATGAATCTCTTAATGATGATGATGACTATATCTTTGGGCCAAACATGAAGAGGGATTGTGATTCGTATGGGATGACATTGGATTTGAGTTTGAATAGTATTTTCTTCATCAGCCCAAAGCAGTTCATAGGCCTTGAGAAAATAAGGTGCCTGAATTTGTCATCAAATGCAATTGGGCAAGCTTTAAATGGGACTGAGTTTGCATCCTTGTCAAATTTGAAATATTTAGATCTTTCTCATAATCGACTTGATCCAGCTTATGATAATGCTTTTAAAGAACTGTGGCAACTGGAAGTGTTGGACTTAAGCCACAACCCGCACTATTTTGTTGTTGAGGGTGTGACACATAAAATGGGATTTATTGAAAACCTTAAGTATTTGAAAAAGTTAAATTTAGGCTACAATGCCATCTTCACCCTAACAGAAAAAGGATTGAACAGTGCCTCCTTGGAAGTTTTGAAATTCCATGGAAATCGGCTGGATATCTTGTGGAAAAAGGAGGATTATAGATATATAAGCTTATTTAAAAATCTAACAAATTTGACCCATCTTGATTTATCATACAACAAACTTGAATGCATCCCATCTGAAATTTATGAAAATTTACCGTATAATTTATCATACTTGTCTCTGAGCCACAACAAATTACATAAGTTTAGTTGGCCACAGCTTTGCTTTTTGAAGAAGCTGCTGACTTTAGACCTGAGCTACAATTACTTAACTATTGCCCCTGATAGGCTGTACGATAGCACCAAGTCCCTCCAAAAACTGTTGCTGCAACAAAATAGAATCTCTCAACTCCCCATAAGCTTCTTTACATCAGCAAACAGAGTTAAGTATCTTGATTTAAGTTATAATAAAATTCATACGTTACAGCAGACAGTTTTTCCAACAAGTGAACGCCTTGTCCTGGAAGTTCTGGTTTTAAAAGGGAACATGTTTTATTGCATTTGTGAACTTGTGCCATTTATTGCCTGGATTAATTCATGTGATCTGGACATTCCTCAGCTGGCCACTGATGTTATCTGTGGATCACCTGAAAGTCAACGAGGACAGAGCATTATTCTCCTTGATCAGCACACATGTGCAATGGATGATATTGCAGCTTCACTAAGTTTGGCTTCTGCCATCATCATTTTTTGCACAATGTTTATAGCAGTGACCCATCATTTGTTTTACTGGGATGTATGGTACTTGTACAATTTCTGTGCTTCTAGGTTGAAACAGTATCAGTATCACACGTTTAAAATGCAGAGCTGCTCCTACGATGCGTTTGTTGCTTATGACACTTCAGACCTTGCTGTGACAGACTGGATTGTCAATGAATTATTGGTTCATTTGGAAAATAAAGGTGAAAGGCAACTTTGCCTCTGTTTGGAAGAGAGAGATTGGGAATTAGGAATGCCTGTTGTTGAGAATCTTTCCCAAAGCATACACAAGAGCAAAAAGACTGTGTTCGTACTTACAAGGAGGTATGTCAAGAGTGGAAGTTTCAAAACAGCCTTTTATATGGCTCACCAAAGATTGATGGATAAAAATGAAGATGTAATTGTGCTGATTCTATTGGAACCTGTTTTAATAAACTCAAAGTATCTGAAATTAAGGAAGAGGTTATGTCGCAGCTCAGTGTTATATTGGCCTAAAAATCCTAATTCTGAAGACTTTTTCTGGCAATGCTTAAGAAATGCAATAGCAGCAAACAATAACTCAAGATACAATACAATTGCAGAATTCAGTTGAATCCAATTAAGCCATTTTTATTTGCATGATGCACAATACATGATCAGGTAGGCTACAAATTCCAGTGTATTTTCTTGGCCATTCATCCTCAAGTATGTCTTGACCACTTAAGCTTAACTGTACCTTCCTTTCATGGTCAAGTTATTGTGGAACTAAGCTAAACTGAAGACAAAGAATAAGTCTAAAATTCTCATCTCCCTTTTTGATAATAAACTGTCAATTTTTTTCCTCTAACTGCCACTGTCGTTCGGAGGTTCTCAGGAACTTCTTTCAATGTGCTTAAAATTAAAACATTTCTCTCCCATGTGCACTGCCCAAACCACTTCTCCATCTGATCACTCACGATGTGCATATTGCATTTTTTAACACTCACCCTCCCACCATCACAAAATATATACATTGTCCTTTAAGATGACCAGCTAATTCCTCTTCACTTTGACTCTAAACGTCTCATGTTCAGTACCGTGCCTGTAACATCAGTAACTTCACACTTTTGATTTAAATGTCCTTCCAGATCTTCCATCTTCAAATTACAATTCACATTACCAAACATTGCCCACCTGCATTATTCGCCTTCTCTCTAAATTAATGTCACTGCATCATCAATTCCACCTTCTTCAACTTGCCTCTGTTTCTCTCCAGGTTCTTTCACATCTGTTGTGTCATTGACACTACTTCATATTAGGCAACCTCTTCTCTCCTGGCTGCATTTTCATTTATAGTATCCTTGCTACCCTCTTTATCATTTGCATCCGGATTCTTAAAGACATCAATGGAAGCATGAAATCAGTTCCCACATGTGTGCCAGAGATGCTTGTTATTCCATATTTACTCTTTCCATCAATGATATCGCTTTGTCCAGCAACTATCCTGCACAAAATTCTGAATGAACCATAACTAGCAGCAGTTTGATGTCAGCAGCAGTAAAACTAAAGAGATTATATAGAGATTCCAAAGCAGCTATGATTCACGTTGATTCCATTGATCACCCCAGCATCCACCATAGACTGAATCTTAGTGTATAGGATTTTATTTTGGATACTATTTGCAGCTCTCTCTTCCACGTCCCAATGTAAGTAGGACTGCTATCTTTCCTTCTTCAAATTAGTTGCCCATTTCTGCTCCTGCCAGTCAATTAAAGTTAAGCTCCTAACTTCGTCATCTTCAGCCTAGGTTCTTCCAACACACTTCTTGCTGTCCTTCATGCCTTCCCATCTCATACACTTTGTCACTTCTTTTCAATAGGTGTCTCTGGCCCATGTCCCCACTCTTTAATAGTTAACATTAGAGGAAACAACATAATTACTAATACACTATAATGGTCATCAACACTTTTAAACTATGGCTATTATTCTGTAAGATGAGGCAAAATTATATTCATAATGTGTTGCTAATTTAAAGTAGTTAAGTATGCACTGCTTCTGAAAATACATCCAATCTTTTGTTTAAGAGAAGTGTTCTGTTTATCATTTACAGCAAGGTCACTGTGCTGCTTTTTTTTACTTGACGTTGCCTTAATAAACTACTTTTGCCTTTTTCTAAGATGTCAAAAGTTTCACTTGAATTTAATGATAAGAAAGCAGATCTGGTCAGATCCTGATTTTCATGGTGATGACTGGCACAACTTTTATGTCAATTGAAGATAATCAGTGCCCACTGGTGGTCTGTAGGGCTAATAACAAGACTGTTTCCAGGACCAACTTATTCCTGTATCTATCAAAGCAATGATAGTTTCTAAACAAACCCTTCATGCATGTTATTAGACATCCTTGTAGCAGATGGGACTTGAACCCAGATCCCCTGGCTGAAAGTTAGGGGCACCCACCACTGCATCACAAGCACCCCCACCACTGAAGTAATGATTGGTATAACTTAATGTAGACCAGATGTAATCTATGGGTAGGTATGGAAAGTAACCTTACAAAAGCACATTCTGACTGAACATTGCAGAGACAGACAGGGGAAGTGTCAGGGCCACACTTCATTTTCATCTATGTTCACTCTACAGTGTAGATTTTTATGAGAATATAAAATGAGACAAAATTGTCAGCAGCCCAGTTTACATTTCTACTGATTTTTATTTTCACTGAAGTGATGTAGTGTCATATTTTTATTCACAGGTGAGGAGAATTGATTGGGTCCTGTCGATATAAACCTCTCTCAGTCGATTGCAGCAAATATTTTAGTTTTGCACACAACTATTACACTTCAATCAAAACTTGGTTAAATAGGTGAAATTGAAGGTGACAATCCCAAGGTTTTCTTGAGTAAAAGGGGGAGAAAAAAGTGACATCAAACACACACAAACATCAATGGAGTGGTGGAGAGGTTAAGGTCACAACAAAAAGTTAAAGGCAGTTGAAGTTCAAAGTTTTTTGAGCTGTTAAGATAATATGTTAGAACACTCAGTACAGCCTGTTTAGCTGTTGTCTTGTTTCTCCAGCTGTGGGATTTGTTGATCTTGTGTTCCAACTGAACAGTTATTATTTCATGCTGCTTTGTCACCGAGTGTTCGAGATAAAAAATGCAACGTTGTCCTAATGGGCTTCCTGGCTTGCTCTCAACATATGATTATTATCATGAGGCACTTGCTGCAGTCATCTGTCTTACAGTCAGTTCAATAAAGAAACAGTACAAACAAATTGTTGCCCTTTGAGCTTGTAACATTGTGTCAGAGTGGAACTAAGTATGAATGTTGTAGTGCTGTATTGAAGCAAAGCTAATAAAAGAGGAACACACAGAATATTCAGAGCCACTGAAGACACAATAAATCACAGAAAAGGAATAAAGAAGCAGGCCACTGCTGATAGCACTGGGTAAAAAATAATGGCCGCAAATTTTCCTTCTTCTGGCACTGGCTGGAATGAAAGGTGATGCGAAACAAAACTATTAGTTTTTTGGACCCTCTTCCCCTCCCCCATTTCTGATGAAGGGTTGAGGCCCAAAACGTCAAGTTTTCCTGCTCCTATGATGCTGCTTGACCTGCTGTGTTCATCCAGCCCCACACCTTGTTGTCTCGGATTCTCCAGCATCTGCAGTACCTTTTAACTCTATTAGTTTTTTTCTTTCACATGAGCAAAACTATGAAACTTATATGGTATCAATTAACAAATAAAAACAGCTACAAGTAGCCACACACTTATCAATGATAGGGAGAGACTAGTTCAAAGTGTATTTCACCCTAAATCTCTCTGAAGAATAAAAAAGAACACCAAGCTGCAGATTGAAACCCAAGTGAATGTAACTTATGAAAGGTGTATGTTCAATATTAGGGTTTAACGTGAAAAGGAGTTTATTCTTCAATATGCACCTGCATTCACAGAATCCTGCAAATTTACACTACAAAAAGATCTAATTAAAGACAAGATTGTATTAGTGTTCCCTGTAATATTCTTTATGGCTGCCTGAGCCTCCAAGGTCCATGTGCAGTAGTGACTTCTGGAACTAGAAGTTAATGCTGCAATTGTCCTGTTGATGTGTGTACAGCCCTGGAGAAGCTGCACACATATGCATCAGCATAGTTTTGAGGGAACGTTAGGCATAACAGATCATGAAGAAAGAGAATGTCTACTGAGAGAAGAGAAACTTACTTTCAGAAAAGCAATCAAAATGTGCAGAATCAGTGAGATTCGAAAGTCTGCAGGTAGAACATAATCTAACTTCTGTGTACAATTATGGTGATCATCAGTTATTAGTCCTCTTGTTTACTGGATTTGCACGACTTTTACTATCTTGGGACTGCTAAGAAAAAGAGACATCAGTATCCCATTTTTACAATTCAGTATTTTATACAATGCATTCTTTGCTTATGACACTTCAAGTCTAACTGTGAGACTGGGTTGTCACAGGATGGTAAAGAATAAATTGACTTATGTCTTTGCCTGGAAGAACTAAATCCAAAAAACCTTTTATATGGCTCAACAAAGAACCATAGATGAAAATGAAGATGTGACTGCACTTATGCTGTTAGAGCTTCTCCTATAAAATTGATCGAATATTCCTATTTGCAGTTAAAGATTTTATTGAGTGAGATTCATGTTGCTTGGTCTACCATGACTTGGGTCATTTTTCTCACGCAGCCTCCTACTCTTCACATCGTTCATTATGCAGCTGAAGTCTTGGGTGCTTTTCACAGGGAATCACATGGCTGGAAAGGGGTGAGTGCTCGTCACTGCCAAAACTTTCCAGCATTCAAGCCTCTGGCATCACATTTAAAGCCTAGCTGCACGCCATTTTAGATGCTACAAGCCAGAAACTGCATTCTCATCGCAGCATAGTGCTTGACCATTTTTTGAGAACACATGGCCCAGAGGAAGAGAAAACCCACTTCCCACTTTACTGATGGGGCCTGGAGGTGTTGGTGAACAGAGTGATGGAGAAGTGGTCAATTCTTTTCTATCTGATCCCCACAGAAGCCACACCACTAGACCAAACCAGCCTGGGCACAGACTGAAGTCTGGCTTACTGTTGTGTCCTAGGTGAAGCAAGATGTGCAAAAATGTGGTAAGAAGGTCAAATGTCATTTGCGCACTGCAAGGGCAAGTGCCACTCTCTGCTACTTCACATACATGAGGCCAACGCATACTCAGCATGTAAACCCATACATTGAACACAACCACATAGGCTGGCAGGCTGTAATTAATAATTGCTCTACAATTCAGTGTAGTCCAGATTCAGGTTTCTTAATTTGTGTTTTTTTAAATCCTTCAGTTCCCCATCCATAGATCACTTCACCCAATAACAGTAAAATAACATTATACACGGACTCAAAATTTCTCCAGCTCTCTTTATCTGTATCTGTCTTGAGGATACTTCTCCAACATGTTTCCCTCTTGCCAATTGTATTAATGATTGTATCATTGAGTGGTAACTACCTCCAAATGCAGGTACCCCCTTTTGAGCTACAATATACCAACACGAGGACAGGCCACTTTGGATTTGGTGCTTAGCAATGAACCGGGCCAAGCATCAGACCTGTTGGTAGGAGAGCATTTTGGCGGTAGCAATCATAACTCTGTTACTTTAACAATAGTCATGGAAAAGGATAGGTACGTACAGCAGGGTAAGGTTTATAATTGGGGGACGGGTAATTACAATTCTGTTAGGCAAGAACTGGGGAACATAAAATGGAAACAGATGCTGTCAGGGAAGAGCACTATGGAAATGTGGAGATTGTTTAAGGAATGCATACTGTGTGCGCTCGATATGTTTGTCCCTAGCAGGGAAGGAAGAAGCAGTCGAGTGAGGGAGACTTGGTTCTCAAGAGAGGTCAAATGACTGGTTAAGAGGAAGAAGGATGCTTATGTAAGGTTCAGGAAACAAGGAACGGAGAAGGCCCTAGAGGGATACAAGTTATCCAGGAAGCAGCAGAAGAAAGGGGTCAGGAGAGATATAAGGGGGCATGAGAAAAACTTGGCAGATAGGATCCAGGAAAACTCCAAGGCTTTTTACACGTACGTGAGGAATAAGAGAATGACCAGAGAAAGGGTAGGGACGATCAAGGATTGTAGAGGGAATTTGTGCACGGAGCCTAACGAGATAGGAGAGGTCCTTAATAAATACTTTTCTTCGGTATTCACAACTGAGAGGGACATAGTTGTAGAGGAAGACAGTGTGAAACAGGCTGGGAGCTAGGGAGGTCGATGTTAGTAAGGAAGATCTACTAGGAATTTTGAGGAACTTGAAGATAGATAAGTCCCCCGGGGCCTGATGGGATTTATCCAAGGATTCTATGGGAAGTGAGGGAGGAGATCACGGGGCCTTTGGCGATGATCTTTTCATCCCCACTGTCCACGAGTATAGTGCCGGAAAATTGGACAGTGGCAAATGTCATTCCCTTGTTCAAAAAAGGGAATAGGGATAACCCCGGAAATTATAGGCCAGTTAGTCTTACGTCAGTGGTGGGCAAATTATTGGAAAGGGCTCTGAGAGATAGGAATAATGATCACTTGGAAAGACACAGTTTGATTCGTGATAGTCAGCATGGATTTGTGAGGGGTAGATCAAGCCTCACAAACCTTATTGAATCCTTTGAAGAGGTGACCAAACACTTGGATGGAGGTAGATCAGTGGATGTGGTATACATGGATTTAAGTAAGACGTTTGATAAGGTTCCCCATGGTAGGCTCATGCCGAAAGTAAGGAGGCATGGAATAGGGGGAGATGTGGCAGATTGGACTCAGAATTGGCTGACTTTTAGAAGACAAAGGGTGGTAGTGGATGGAAAATATTCAACATGGTGCTCAGTTACGGGTGGTCTACCACAAGGATCTGTTCTGGGTCCTCTTCTGTTTGTGATTTTTGTAAATGATTTGGATGTAGGTGTGGAAGGGTGGATTAGTAAGTTCGCGGATGATACGAAGGTGGGTCGAGTTGTGGATAGTGCGGAGGACTGTTCTCAGTCACAAAGGGACATTGATAGGATGTAGAGCTGGGCTGAGAAGTGGCAGATGGAGTTTAACCCTGAAAAGTGTGAGGTGATTCATTTTGGAAGGACAAATTTGAAAGCAGAATATAGGGTTAATGGAAAGATTCTTGGCAGTGTGGAGGAGTGGAGGGATCTTGGGGTTCATGCCTACAGTTCCCTGAAAGCTGCCACCCAGGTAGATAACGTTGTTAAGAAGGCTTATGGTGTGTTAGCTTTCATTAATAGAGGGATTGAGTTCAAGAGCCGTGAAGTTATGCTCCAGCTATACAAAACCATGGTTTGGCCACATCTGGAGTATTGTGTCCAGTTCTGGTCGGCTTATTACAAGAAAGATGCGGAAGTGTTGGAAAAGGTGCAGAGGAGATTTACCAGGATGTTGCCTGGAATGGAGGGAAGGTCTTACGAGGAAAGGTTGAGAGAGCTAGGGCTTTTCTCTTTAGAATGATGAAGGATGAGAGGTGACTTGATAGAGGTGTACAAAATGATCAGAGGTATAGATAGTGTAGACAGCCAGAGACTTTTTCCTAGGGTGGAGGTAGCTATTATGAGGCGGCACAGTTTTAAAGTGAGTGGAGGTAGATATAAGGGAGATGTCAGAGGTAGGTTCTTTACTCAAAGAGTGGTAGTGGCGTGGAATGCATTGCCGGAGAGGGTAACGGAGTCGGCCTCATTAGGGGCATTTAAGCAGCTATTAGATAGGCATATGGATGAAAGAATAAGGTAGGGATGGAGGTTAGATAGACCTTAGGTTTAGGGGAAAAGTTTGGCACAACATCGTGGGCTGAAGGGCCTGGGCTGTGCTGTACAGTTCTATGTTCTATGTTCTAGGTTCTATACATGGTAAACACTGGAGTACGTGCATCATACAAATGTACAAGATAGGGTGTCTGTACGTCATCCAATGGGCCCTTTCACTCAGTTTACTTTCATTGTTTTAAAGTCAGTTTGTCAATGGACTTTGTGTCAGTGTCTTATTGTTTAAACTGTGATTTTGTGTACTTCCAAGCCATACTAATCCTTTCACCAAGTAGGTGTACATGTGTGAGACCCATTCTTCAGTGCGTGTTTATTACCCATTCATGTTTGTTCACTCCGAGATAACATGACTTTTACACACTTACTTTGGTATCCCAACACCATGTCACACATTCTTGACTCCCACATGATCTTATTGCATGATCTTTGAGGTTTTACTTATCTCTCGACGTATGGTCCTGATGTCTCGATAGTGGCTTGATCACCAATTCAGTTCTCTTAAAAGGAAAGACAAGGACACAAACATCACCAAGACGAAGCTATCAGTTTCATGCTCTCATCTAAACCTTCTTTTCAGTACTGTAACATTTTAACCTGAATTGCAGCTTCAACCCATTATTCTAATTGTTTTTTGTCTTCTGCCACTAGTCTCCAGCCATAATTACCTTGTCTCACCTAATTTTGCAACTTAACTACTACCACTATATCTCATTCCAGAGATCGGTAGAGATTTGTAGTTTGTTGAACATACGAGAAGAATTAGAAGAAACAGAGTGGCAGAAAAAGGGTGATCAACAGAGGATGGGAAACAGAGGATTAGAAACAGAGGAACAGAACCTTAGGGACTGTAACAGACAGACAGACACAGAGGAGCAGAAACAGTGATGCAGAAACACAAAATGAGAAACAGATGGGCAGAAACAGAAGGGCAGAAACATAGCATGAGAAACAGAGAATGAGATACAGAGGGGCAGAAGCAGTGGGGCAGAAACAAAGCATGAGAAGCAGAGCATGAGAAACAAAAGATGAGAAACAGAGCCAATGAAACAGACG
Organism: Ginglymostoma cirratum; assembly: GCA_024137785.1. NCBI lineage: Eukaryota > Metazoa > Chordata > Chondrichthyes > Orectolobiformes > Ginglymostomatidae > Ginglymostoma > Ginglymostoma cirratum. Next base: position 13,503,790 of record JAHRHZ010000031.1, read on the forward strand.
ATGACAAACAGAGCATGAGAAACAGAGGGTCAGGAAAAGAAAATGAGAAGCAGAGAATGAGAATCTGTAGGTAAGAAAAGGGGATGAGAAACAGAGGGACAGAAGCAGAGTGTGAGAAACAGAGGATGAGAAACAGTGGGGCAGAAACAGAGAATGAGTAAAGAGGGGCAGAAACAGAGGCGAAGAAACAGGGGATGAGATACAGGAGGTCAGCCAGAACGGATGAGAAACAGAGTGACAGAAACAGACTGGCAGGAACAGTGAAGGAGAATCAGAGCATGAGAAACAGAGAAACAGAAAAAGGGAATGAGAAACAGAGACCGAGAAACAGCATGTCAGAAATAGAGGATGAGAAACAGAAGTGCCGAAACAGAGAATGAAAAACAGATTGGCAGAAACAGAGAATAGGAAGCAGCGGCGCAGAATCAGAACATGAGAAAGAAAGCATGACAAACAGAGCAAGAGAAACAGTGGGGCAGGAACAGAGAATGACAAACAGAGAGGCAGATACAGAGGACGAAAAACAGAGCACGAGAAACAAGAGATAAAAGGTACTGCAGATGCTGGAGAATCCGAGATAACAAGGCGTGGGGCTGGATGAACACAGCAGGCCAAGCACATCATATGATGCTGCTTGGCCTGCTGTGTTCATCCAGCCCCATGCCTTGTTATCACGAGAAACAAGGATGGGAAACAGCATGAGACAAACGGGCAGAAAACGTTGGGGCAGTAACAGAGTTTCGGAAAGAGACGATAAGAAACAGATTGGCAGAAACAGTGGAGCTAAACCATTGTGGCAGAATCGGAGATACAGAAATAGGGAATGAGAAACAGATGGGCAGAAACCGAGCACGAGAGACAGGGGATGAGAAACAGATGAAGAGAAACAGAGGCCCAGAAAAAGAGGACAGGAAACAAAGTTACAGAAACAGAGAATGAGTAACAGAGGAGCATAAGCAAATAGTTAAAAACAAAGTGGCAAAAATAGGTAGGCAGAAACAGTAAATGAGAAACAGAATTTAAGAAACAGAGGATAAGAAATAGAGAATGTGAAACCGAGGATCAGAAACAGTTGAAACTTAGGGACTGGAACAGAGGTACAGAAACAGAGGGCGAGAAAGATTGATGCAGAAAGAGAGAATGAGAAATAGAGAACATGAATCAGATGGGCAGAAACAGAGGGTGAGAAACCGAATATCAGAAACAAAGGATGAGAACCACAGTGGCAAAAACTGAGGGGTAGAAACAGAAGAGGAGTTACAGAGGATGGGAAACAGAGGGTCAGAAAACTATGGGACACTAACAGTGTATGAGAAACAAAAGTTGAGAAATAAAGGGCAGAAACAGAATTAGAAAAAGAGGGGCAGAAACAGAGACTAATAAACAGATGATGGGACCCAATGGGGCAGAAAGAAAGGATGAGAAACAGAGTGACAGAAACAGTGAAGGAGAAACAGAGCATGAGAAACAGAGAATCAGAA
>JAHRHZ010000031.1:13505280-13544136 GCA_024137785.1 Ginglymostoma cirratum
AACAGTGAAGGAGAAACAGAGCATGAGAAACAGAGAATCAGAAAAAGGGAATGAGAAACAATAGGTCAGAAACGAAGAATGACACACAGATTGGCAGAAACAGAGAATGAAAAACAGCAGTGCAGAAACAGAACATGAGAAACACATCATGAGAAAAAGAGCATGAGAAACAGTGCATCAGGAACAGAGGATGATAAAAAGAGGTTCAGAAACAGAGGATGAAAAACAGAGCATGAGAAACTGAGGATGGGAAACAGCATGAGACAAAGGGGCAGAAAACATCGGAGCAGTAACAGACCATGAGAAACAAAGGATGAGAAACAGATTGGCTGAAACGGTGGGGCTAAAATACTGGGACAGAATCAGCGATACAGAAACAGAGAATGAGAAACAGATGGGCCGAAAAAGCGTTTTAGAAACCTAGTATGAGAAACAGAGGATGAGAAACACAGTGGCAAAAACTGAGGGGTGGAAACACAGGAGGAGTTACCAAGGAGGGAAACAAAGGGGCAGAATACCATGGAGTACTAACAGAGTATGAGAAACAAAGGTTGAGAAACAGATGGGCAGAAACAGAGAATGAGAAAAAGAGGGGTAGAAACAGGGGCTAGGAAACAGATGAGGAGAGACAAAGGGGCAGAAAGAAAGGATGGGGAACTGAGTGTACAGAAACAGACAGGCAGAAACAGTGAAGTAGAAACAGAGCATGAGAAACACGATCAGCAAAAGAAAATGAGATACAGAGAATGAGAAGCAGTAAGACGGAAAATGAGGATGAGAATCAGAGCGGCAGACACAGAGGGGTAGAAACAGAAAATGAGAAACAAAGGATGAGAAACTGATGATGGGAAACAGAGGATGAGCAACAGAATGAGAAATAAGGGGCAGAGAGCATCTGGGCAGTAACAGAGTATGAGAAACAGAGATAGAGGAAAAGATGCACAGAAAAAGAGAATGAGAATAAGATGGGCAGAAACAGAGGCTAAGAAACAGATGATGAGACACAAAGGGGCAGAAAGAAAGTATGAGAAAGAGAGTGACAGAAACAGACAGGGAGAAACAGAGCATGAGAAAAAGGGGATCAACAACAGAGAATGAGAAATGGAGAATGGGAAACTGCAGCGCAGAAAAAGAGAATATAAATCAGAGGGGCAGAAAAAGACAATGAGAAACAGAGAATGAGTACAGGAGGTCAGAAACGACGGATGAGAAACAGCAGGTCCGAAAGAAAGGAAGAGAAACAAAGTGGTAGAAACACACAGGCAGAAACAGTAAATGATAAACACAAGATGAGAAACAGAGCATGAGACACAGAACATCAGGAACAGAAAATGACAAAATGAGAAACAAAGGAGCCAAAACAGTGAATGAGAAATGGAGGGACAGAAACAGAACATGAGAAACAGAGGATGAGCATGAGGGGGCAGAAACAGAGCATGAGAAACACAGAATGAAATCAGAGCATGAGAAACAGGGGATCAGAAAAAGGGAATGATAAACAGTGGTCAGAAACAGAGGGGCAGAAACTGAGGGGCAGTTATAGAGAACAAGAAACAGAGGATGAGAAACAGATGGGCAGGAGCAGAGGAACAGAAAGAGAGATAGAGAAACAGAAATTAAGAAACTAATGATGAGGAACAGAGGCACAGAAAAAGAGGATGAGAAACAAAGTTACAGAAACAGAGGGGCAGAAGCAAATAATGAGAAATAGTGGCAAAAAGAGGCCAACAGAAATAATGAAAGAGGGACAGAATTTGAGAATCAGAGGATAAGAAACATAACAGGAGAAACAGAGGGGCAGAAACAGAAGATGACAAACACAGCATGAGAAACAGCGGATGATCAACAGGGCATGAGAAATAGAGGATGAGAAACAGAGGGGCAGAAACAGAGGACAAGTTACAGAGGACAGGAAATGGAGGGGCAGGAACCATTGGAGCAATAACAGAGGATGATAAACAGATGGGCAGAAAAAGAATGAGAAGCAGCGGGGCAGAAACAGAGGATGAGAAACAACACATGAGAAACAGAGGATGAGAAACAGCTTGAGAAACAGAGGGGCACAAAACATCGTGGCAGTAACAGAGGATGAGAAACAGCAGGAGAAACAGAGGAGCAGAAACCTAGGGGCTGGAACAGCTGCTGAGGGGCAGAAACAGTGATGTGGAAACAGAGAATGAGAAACAGAGGCACAAAAACAGAGTAGGAGAAACAGGGGAGCAGAAACAGAGGATAAGAGACAGAGCATGAACAACAGTGGATGAGAAACAGCATGAGAAACAGAGGATGGGGATCAGAGTGGCAGAAACTGAGGGGCAGAAACGGCGGATAAGAAACAGAAGATAAGAAACAGATGGGCAGAAACAATGTCAGAAAAAGAGAGTGAGAAATAGACAATGAGAAACGGGGGTTAGAAACAGAGGATGAGAATCAGAAGGGCAGAAACAGAGAATGAGAACCAGAGCATGTGAAACAGAAGATGAGAATCAGAGCATGTGAAAGAGTGGATGAGAAACAGAGGGGCAAAAACAGGTGGGCAGAAACAGAACATGAGAAACATAGCATGAGAAAGAGAAACAGATGGACAGAAACAAAGAATGAGAAACAGAGGTGCAGAAACAGAGATGGAGAAAGAGAGGGGCAGAAACAGAGGATGAGAGACAGAGCATGACAAACAGTAGATGAAAAACAGAACATGAGAAACAGAGGATAAGCATCAGAGGGGCAGAAACCGACTGCCAGAAACAGGGGATGAGAAACAGAGAGGCAAAAACTGAACATGAGAAGCAGAGCATGTGAAACAGAGGAGGAGAAACAGAGCATGAGAACAAGATGATAATCAGAGGAGCGGAAACTGAGGGGAAGAAACAGAGCAGGAGAAACAGGGGATGAGAAACAGAGGGGTAGAAACAATGGATGGAAACCAGAGCATGTGAAACAGAGGATAAGAAACAGGGACAGAAAACGTCTGGGCAGTAACAGAGTTGAGAAACAGAGGATGAGAAAGAAATGGGAAGAAACAGAGGGGCTGAAATAGAGGGGCAGAAACAGAGATTCAGAAACAGAGAAAGAGAAACAGATGGGCTAAAACAGGATGAGAAACAGATGATGAAAAACAGGGGCACAGAAAAGAAGGATGAGAAACAAAGTTACAGAAACAGACAATGTGAAACAGAGGGGCAGAACCAAATAATGAGAAACAGGCAGGCAGAAATAGTGAATGAGAAACAGAATTTGAGAAACAGAAAATTTTAAACAGAGCATGAGAAACAGAGAATGAGAAATAGAGGGGCAGAAACGTAGGAGCTGGAACAGGGGGCAGACATATGTGGTATAAACAGTGATGCAGAAATAGAGGATGACAAACAGAGCTTGAGAAAAAGGGGATGAGAATCAGAGGGGCACAAGGTGAGGGGCAGAAACAGAGGATGAGTTACAGCAGATGGGAAACAATGGGGCAGAAAATGTTGGGCCAATAATAGAGTATGAGAAACAGAGGATGAGAAACAGAGGCACTGAAAAAGAGAATTAGAAACAAGGTTATAGAAACAGAGAACCAGAAAAAGAGTGGCAGAAACAAATAATGAGAAATAGAGTGGCAAAAACAGGCATGCAGAAACAGTGAATGCGAAACAGAATTTGAGAAACGGGGTAAGAAACAGAGCATGAGAAATAGAGAATGAGAAACAGAGGGGCATAAACAGAGGATAAGAAACAGAGAATGAGAAGCAGAGGGGCAGAAACAGAGGATGAGAAACAGGGAATGAAAAACAGGGGGTCAGGAACGGAGGATAAGAAACTGAGGGGCAGAAACAGAGCTCAGAAACAGAGATTTGAAACAGAGCATGAGAAAGTGAGTGGCAGAAACAGAGACTGAGAAATTGAATTGTAGAAACAAATGAGGTGAAACAGAGTCGCTGAAACAGAGGATGAGGAAAAGAGGATGAGAAACACAATGGCAGATACAGAGGATGGGAAACTGATGATGAGAAGCAGAGTTAACAAGGTGTAGAGCTGGATGAACACAGCAGGCCAAGCAGCAACAGAGGAGCAGGAAGGCTGACATTTCAGGCCTAGAAACATTTCTGAAGAAGGGTCTAGGCCCAAAATGTCAGCCCTCCTGCTCCTCTGATGCTGCTTGGTCTGCTGTGTTCATCCAGCTCTACACCTTGTTATCTCAGATTCTCCAGCATCTGCAGTTCCTACTATCTCATGAGAAACAGAGTGCCAGGTACAGAGGATTTGAAACTGAGCATGAGAGACACAGTGGCAGATACAGAGAATGAGAAACAGATGATGAGAAACATAGTGGCAGAAACAGATGACAAGAAACAGAGTGCCAGATATGGAGAATCAGAAACTGACCATAAGAAACAAAGTGCCAGAAAAGGAGTGTGAGAAACAGAGTGGCCGATACAGATAAGGAGAAATAGTGTGGCAGAAACAGAAGATGAGAAACAGATGATGAGAAACAGAGAATGAGAAACAGAGTGGCAGAAACAGATTATACGAAACAGAGCATGAGAAACAGAGCGTGACAAACAGAGTGGCAGAAGTAGATGAGGAGAAACAAACTGACAGGTACAGAGAGTGTGAAACAGAGGATGCAAAATAGAGTTGCAGAAACAGATGAGGAGAAACTGTGCAGCAGAAACAGAGGATGAGAAACACAGAATGAACAACAGATGATGAGAAACAGATTGGCAGAAACAAAGAATGTGTGACAGAGTGGAAGAAACAGTGGAAAGAATTAGAGGATGAGAAACAGAGAATGAGAAAGAAAGTGGCACAAACGGATGCTGAGAAACTGAATTGCAGAAACAGAGTATGAGGAACAGATTATGAGAAACAGAGTAGCAGAAATAGATGAGGAGAAACAGAGTGGCGTAAACTGAGAATGAGAAACAGGATGACAACCACAGGATGAGAAAGTGAGGATGAGAAACAGAGTGGCAGAAAGAGATGAGGTGAAACAGAGGCAGAAACAGAAAATGAGAAACAGAGGGTACAAAACAGAGGATGGCAAACAGAATGGATGGGAAATAGAGTATAAGGAACAGAGAATGAGAGACAGAGTGGCAGAAAGAGAGGATGAGAAACAGAGTGGCAGTCTCACTGGATGGGCCAGCATTTATTGCCCGTCCCTAGTTGCCTTTGAGAAAATGGTGGTGAGCTGCCTTCTTGAGCTGCTGCACTTGCTGTGTGTTGACCCACAATGCCATTAGGGAACGATTTCCAGGATTTTGACCCAGCGACAGTGAAGGAACAGCAGTATATTTCCAAGTCAGGACAGTGAGCAGCTTGGAAGGGAACTTGAAGGTGATGGTATTCCCATATATCTGCTGTCCTTGTCCTTCTAGACGGAATTTGGAAGGCGCTGTCTGAGGATCTTCCATGGTAAAATAGGACTGAGTCAGCATGGCTTTGAATGGGGGACGTCATGCCTGATGTTAGAATTCTTTGAGGCAGGAAAGAGCAAGTTCGACAAGGGTGAGATCATGGATGTGATTTATTTGGATTTCCAGAAGGCCTTTGACAAGGTGGTGCACAGGAGCCTGTTAAATAAGACAAGTGCCCATTGTGTTAGGGACAAGGTGTTGGCATGGATAGATATTTGCTGACTAGCAGAAGGCAGAGAGTGGGGATAAAGGGGTCTTTTTCAGGAAGGCAGCCTATGACTCATGGAGTTGTGCAGGTTCAGTGTTGAGATCACAACTATTCAGATTATAAATTAATGATCTGGACGAGGGAAATAAGGCTTTTTTTGTTAAGTTTGCAAGTGACACAAGGATAAGTAGTAGTATTGAGGAAGCAGGGAGGCTGCAGAAGGATAAGCTAGGAGAGAGGGGAAAGAAGTGGTAGATGGAATACAATGTGGGAAGTTTGAGTTTGCACTTTGGTAGGAAGAACAGGGGTGCAGACTATTTTATATATGGGGAAAGGCTTCAGAAATCTGAAGCACAAAAGGATTTGGGAGTCATTGGGCCAAGCCGTTGAGTGTATTTAAGTTGGAGATTGATAGGTTCTTGAAAGATAAGGGGATCGAGGTTACAGGGAAAGACAGGAGAATGAGTTGAGAGACATATCAGCCATGGTTGAATGGCGGAGCGGATTTGGTGGATCAAATGGCTTAATTCTGCTCCAGTGTCTTCTAGTCTTAGGTCTGGAGCCAATGTGGGTCAGACCAGGTAAGGACAATAAATTGTTCTCCTAAAAGGGCCCTCATAAACCAGATGAGCTTTTACAACAATGAATAAGATTAATGGTCATCACTAAACTCTTAATTCCAGATTGTTATTGAATTCAAATTCCACCATCTGTCATGGCAGGATTAAAACCCAACTCTGCATAATATTACTTGGATGCCCCTGAGTTTATTTTCTAGCAATAATACCTCTAGGCCATTACCTCCCTTTTGGTTAAGTTCAAGTAGCCTCAAGTTATTTGAAGGGATTCTTGTTGTGAGGTCCAGCATATTTTCTTGCCCTATCTACAAGCTTCCTGGCTTTCTGTCTGTGCTAAATGCCAAGGCAAGACAACAGCAATGCCAGTCTGACATCTCTGGCTGAGTGGGCAAAGTGCAAAATGACAAGGTAAGGTAATGCAAGACAGGGATGCTATGAATATCCAGGCAGTGCCTGAACTCTAAGAGACCAATTCCACAGATCCAGCCTGGTCCAGTCTATGAATTTGGTATATGTTCTTGAACTCACAGCATCTTTGCTGCAGTATTGCAATGATAAGTGATGTCATAGGGTGACATGCAGCTTTGAAGTTTTGTAAGTGGAGAAATGTCACGAGCATTCCTAGAGACTGATATATGTTGAATGCCATTTTCTGTGGACTTGTGGCATGTGTATGGCCTATGCCCCTAGAATGTGCCCTGAGACATTGGTACCTGGTTTCCAACATGGAGTTTGTTTGGAGCAAGTGATGAGCTGAATCCGCCAGGGGCTCCCTCTGGTGTCCTTCTCAAGTCTTCCCGGTGTCTAACTTATTGGGCAAGTTTGCATACTGTGTCCTGGAAGAGACAAAGAAAGGACATGATTGACACTGAAGGAGCTGGGGGATTGGTAGTTATCTTCTGAGAAGGTAGATGAGGACATTGAGCAGGAGGAATGTCACCTTCAGCATGACTGAGTGGTGTGGCATCAGGCCTATACTTGAACAATCCAGTATTTTTACTGGTGAGGTATCTTTCTACTTAGGTACAGAATTCCAGCATTTTGAACAAACAACAATGAAGGAATTGTAATGTATGCACGGAGGGTGGAGTGTTACTTAGAGTAGAACAGGAGGCTCCCTGATGTTGCCAGGATATCGCTGTTATTGCTCATTTCCTGGGTAAAGGTCATGGAGACCAAAACTGAAAGTTTAGGAAATTGACACATTACATTCTTTAGGTAGTACTCACTGCAGACACTGGTGATGAATAAGTGGATATTAAGTTTATTAGTAGGAGTGCTAATCATGACAATTGTTTCATCCTGGATAGAAGTGAACTTCTTGAAGATTATTACAATCGCAATTTTACCTTGTTACTACTCTGTTTGCCTTTTCTTCATATTCACCTCCAGAGGGCAGTAGTAAACAAGGAAAATAAGTCTTATTTGCCACGTATCCACTAATCCCAAGTAACAGGTCAAATTCACCCAGAACTGCTGACTTTGAGAAAAAAACAGGGATTTAGTCATGAAACAGCTGTTCATGCAAGAGGTTGTCTTACAGCAAAAGTATGACTTAAAAAAAAGGTCTTATTCATCTTTCTTTTGATTGAAGCAGATATATTCAATATGATACAGCTACCACACTTGTCACTGAAGTTTATTTTCTGATTTCACATCCCCCACTAAGTTATTTACCAAGTATATTCCTGTCAGCTGTATGAAAACTAGCTGGGAAAGTTGTGCAGGTGATTATAGCATAATTTCAGACTGAATGGACTCCCATTTGTTTTAACACAACATGAGCAGCTCCAAACTTCGTCGAGAACCAGGCCATTCCTTATGGTAGCTCAGACAATCATAACAACACTTTATTTCTCAGCTGCGATAGGCGACCTTTTCCAGGTTAATCAATTGGCTGTCCAGGTGCTGCCTGGCCTGCTGTGTTCCTCCAGCTTCACACTGTGTTATCTCTGAATTCAGCATCTGTAGTTCTTACTATCTCTCAGCTGTATCAATATATTGTTTGGCAGGATAGATCCATCTATTAATGTATTAGTGGGAGTAATACAAATGCGATGGGTCATTAATCTTTATCAGCTTGCTGCTTTTCAACAAGCACTTAGAGTTCTGGAATGCATTCATATTGTCATACAAGTCCTTACAGTTAAACATAATGTGAACAAATAGACATTTTAATAACTTCAGATCATTTAAACTAGGTTTTCATATTGCAAAAAAGTTGCCTTCATTTTTCACCTCTCCAATGTCTGTGTACTCTTTCAGAATCAGTGACAATGCTGGCTGGTTTCTTGAGACAAGGTCTATGGAGTACTGACACCTTTGAGAGGAAGCCCCATTGAAGCAGAAAAATGATGTCCCAAATTTTACAATCATTTGCAGAGAAACAGCACCTACCGTTCAATGTGTTGACAGTTTTTCAAAGAGTTTTGCAGGATTTTGAGTACAAATGTGCTGTCTATTGACTTTCAGTTCTAGAACAGCATCCCCCTACAAGGGGATCTGTGAGCAAGGGCACAAGACCGCAAGATTGTTCAATCAATCAGTAAAGAATTTTTAGTTATTCATGTAGGGTATAAATTGGACATGGCAATGCCCATTTCTGGCACAGCATATGCCCATGGGTTACAAAATGAATTCTGTGTCTTTTCCACACACATCTGTGACAAAGTGAACCAGACACCACCTTAGTGAAAGGTTTGGTTTAGGCACAATTAAAAGTCACCAGAATTGGGCAGATTATGCTATTATTGATTTAACACCACTGTTGCCAGTGTTGAGATCCACACTTCGGGCAATATCTTTTTTGAGCCCTGTGCAGCTGAATGTGTATTAACATTAACCAATTTGAAGGAACCTTGACCATGCTATTTAAAGGGATCATCGACTACTCACTGGTGAGATGCTGGTTGATATCTTTTGACCTCTGTGACAATTCTTCAAATGCTTGATGCTTTCGACAGTACCAAGTTCTCAAAGTCTACAGGGAGTGCTGTGCAGATGCTAAAGCACAATTTGCTGACTTCGATGCATCTGCATAAACCAAGTGCTACCTGATATAAGTGAGCTTAGGCAATCCCTCGGGAATTGCGACGTGGAGAATGAAAAGAGGCCGCGTATCAACCCCGCACTGGGACCAAAAGAGATTTCCAGTTGTTATGTGACCACTAGGTGGCACATGATGCAAGAGATGTCTAGTAGACAAGGCAATATCACAATGCTTCTGTTTTGTGGGAATCAATTGAGTCCCTTGTATTTTAGGCACCATGGAAAACCAAACAGTGGCTATGGGGGTGACAAGTGCTATCTGCACACCACATGGTTCAGAAATCATACGCTTTCACTGATATTTCATACATAGGATTTGGCACATAGGTCAGATGGTAGTCTGTAAGCATAGACCTTTCGAAAACTATCCCATATAGAGAAGTGGTAGTACTGCACAGCATTTATTGGCAGTGTCCTCAATATCAATGTGAGACTTCATCCCCATAGAGACTGTGTGTGGGTCACTCCAACTGATACTGTCATGGACAGATGTATGTGCAGCAGGCAGATTTGTGTAGATGTGGTCAAGTAAATTTTTCCCTCTGTTGGTTCCCTCGCCACCTGCTACAGATCCCATCTGGCAGATATGTCCATTACAGCTTGGCCAGCTTTCTCAGTAGTGGTGCCACCAAGCTATTTTTAGTGATGGTGATGAAATCCCCAACCCAGAGTACATTATGTGCTGTTGCCATTCTCAGTATTGCTTCCAAGTAGTGTTCAACATAGAACAGTACTGACTCATCAGCTAAGGGGTAGTAGGGAGAGGGTGGGAGGTAGTAATCAACAGGAGATTTCCTCACTTGTGTTTGACCTGATGCCATGACAGTTCATAGGGTCTGGAATCAGTTTGGAGACTCTCAAGGCAACTTGCATCTGTCTGTATAACTGCTACCAGCGTGATGGTGGTGTCTGGGACATTATCAGTCAGGTATGATCTTCGAGAATGACTATTTTAGTCCAACACTTGACTAGTCTCTGGGACATTTCTTCAAATAATGGCACAAGCTCCCAGGTGTTTGAAAGTAGGACTTTGCAGAGCTCAGTTTGCATTGTTGCCTCAGGTACCTAGCTGGATTCCAGGGTGGTCTGATTGTTTTCAGCCTTTGTTTAGAGTTTATAGTGGTTTGATCCAACTAAGTAGCTTGCTGGTCCATCTGAAAGAGGAGGTAAGAGCCAATCACATTACAATGGGTCTGGAGACATGTGTGGGCCAGACTGGTATAGATAGAAAATTTCCCTCTCTAAAGACATTACTGAACCAGGTGGCTTTTCATAATAATTCAAAATGGTTATATTGATGTCGTTAGCCTAGCTTTTAATTCCAACTCTTATTGATTTCAAATTTCACTGTCAAGAACAGGTTGAGTTCAAACCAATGTACCAAGAACATTGAGATGGGGTACTGGATTACTAGTCCAATTACATTACCACCACACTACTAGCTCCCCATGCCTGAATGTACTAAGCCTAAACTTTTCTGCTGTGTTCAGTGGGTATTTATAAGCTACATTCTGCACCTTTACATCCTTAGATAACAAGCTTGAGGCTGGATGAACACAGCAGGTCAAGCAGCATCATAGGAGCAGGAAAACTTGACGTTTCGGGCCTAGACCCTTCATCAGAAATGGGGGAGGGGAAGAGGGTTCTGAAATAAATAGGGAGAGAGGGGAAGGCGGATAGAGGATGGATAGAGGAGAGGATAGGTGGAGAGGAGGCAGACAAGTCGAAGAGGCGGGGATGGAGCCAGTAAAGGTGAGTGTAGGTAAGGGGGTAGGGAGGAGATAGGTCAGTCCAGGGAGGACGGACAGGTCAAGGGGGTGGGATGATGTTGGTAGATAGGAGATGGGGGTGTGGCTTGAGGTGGGAGGAGGCTCCCTACCCCCCCTACCCACACTCACCTTTACTGGCTCCATCCCTGCCACTTCGACTTGTCTGCCTCCTCTCCACCAATCCTCTCCTCTATCCATCCTCTATCCGCCTCCCCCCTCTCCCTATTTATTTCAGAACCCTCTTCCCCTCCCCCATTTCTGATGAAGGGTCTAGGCCCGAAACGTCAAGTTTTCCTGCTCCTATGATGCTGCTTGACCTGCTGTGTTCATCCAGCCCCAAGCTTGTTACCTCGGATTCTCCAGCATCTGCAGTACCTTTTCTCTCCTTTACATCCTTACTTTGATTTCAATGCTGTGTCTATCAGCGAGGTTCCCTTATGAGACAGGATATGGAGGAGCAGAGTAAGTCAGACCAGAACTTCAGAATGTTCACATTTTATCCTGCAAGTTTATATTTTATATCAGGCTGCCTGATTTACTGCATGATAATACTGAAATATGACAAGTACACTTATCCTCCATGCAAAGTCTGGGACATTATGACAAAGTTTACAACAGCACCTGAAGAATAAACAGGTTATAAATGTGCTGGAGAAGATTCAGGTGCCTTTTTGATTTCTATTTCATTCAATGATGCTCCCAGGTCTGAAAGGTGAATTTTGCAGGTCTGCTGCATACTCTGCAATTCTATAGGTCAGCAAACAATGAAGTTCACTGAGGTTGAGGGGCATGGACATGAAATGAATGGAACAGAATTAGAGGCAGAGCTTTCAAGGGTGGGGAGACTGACTTTTCTGGGTCACTCTGAACTATACCTGATGCTGCTATTGTCATCCATATCAGAAATGGTCAGGTTGTTCCATTGATTTTTACATCGCAACCCTTAGTTTTCTTTATTCATTTGAAAAGTTCCTAAGGTCACAAACTTTTCTATTCTACATAACACATAATTAATTGACTCATTTGATCCTGAGCTCCATTATTTTGTAGCAGATTAGGATTTTATGAACAATGAAATGGGGACTAAGTCCTTGAGCCCTACAATCCTGCCTTAACATTCCATTGGGACACAGCTGATCTCCATCTACTCCAGCTATTTGCCTCCTTTTAATGTCCTGACCTGACAAAGATCTACCTATCTCATTTTTGAAATGATCAATTGACTCCTAACTCTAATCAGCAGGTTTTTGGGATTAAGAGATCTGGATTTGAACCTGCCTTTGTGTGAAGAAGTGCTACTTTGTTAAACCCTAGAACAGCCTAGCTGTAACATTGAAGCTTCAACCCCGTGTTCAGGGCTCACTCACCAGAGGAAACAGTTTTCCTCCAACTACTCTATCAGATCATCCAATCATCTGAAATGCATCAATTAGAGCACCCATCAATCTTCTGGATCCCAAAAGGGAAATGGTTGCAGTGGCTGACAGTCAATTATCACAGCTCCAGGACATCTATGCAGGGGTTCCGCAGAGTAGTGTCCTTGGCGCAACCATCTTCAGCTGCTTCATCAATGAAATTTCCTCCATCATAAGATCAGAAGTGGGGACATTTACTGATGATTATCCAATGTTCAGCATCATTCATGACTCTACATATACTGAAGCAGACCATGCCCAAATGCTGCAAGGTCTGGACAGTATCCTGGCTTGGGCAGGCAACATTCACGCTACATAAATGCCAGGTAATGGGTATTTCCAATGAAAGAGAATCTAACCATCACCTCTGGACTTTCAATGACGTTACCATTACTGAATTCCTAATTATTCAATATCTTGGAAGTTAACATTGACAAGAAACGAAACTAAACTAGCCGAACAAATACTGTGGCTATAAAAGCGGATACCAAACTAAAAATTGTGCATTGAGTAACTCACCTCCTCACTCCCCAGTGCCTGCCCACTATCTACAAAGCCCCAATCAGGAGTGTGATGCAATAATCTCTACTTACCTGGATGAGTGCAGCTCCAACAACTCTCAAGAAGGTTAACACCATCCATGACAAAGTAGCCTGTTTGATTTGCATCACATCCACAACATTCTCTCTTTCCTTCGCCACTGCTCAGGAGCAGCAAAGTGTATCATCTACAAGACACGTTGCAAAAATTCAAGGCTCCTTATATAACACCTTCTAAACCCACAGCCACTACCCTCCAGAAGGACAAGGGCTACAGATAAATGGGAGCACCACAACCCGCAATTCCCCTCCAACACACTCACCATCCTTACTTGGAAATGTAATGCTTTTCCTTCAATGTTGCCAGATCAAAATCCTGAAACTGCCTTCCCTAAAACAACACTGTGGGTGTTGCTACACCAAATGGACTGCAGCAATTCAAGAAGATAGCTCACTTTCTCCAGGGAATTATGAATGAGCACCCAGGTAGCAAAACCCACATCCCTTGAATAATAAAATATGTCTAGTTTATGTAACTATTTCTCATTGACTTTAACATTTCAGTTCAAGTTTCATTCTCTTCAATCTGCAATTCACCATCTGGAAGATAACGTATCTTTTCAGAGCTGCCATGTGCAGAAATGAAAACAGTTCTGCAATGCAAAAGAAATCTATCTTAACATAACCTCTAGCCTCTTGTGCTTCAGACCTTTGAGGTCAAAATCCATGTCAATTAGCCTTTTTTAAACAAAGACTTGCATTTATGTAATATCTTTTGTAATCTTAGAGCATCCCAAAATGTTCTACAGCCAATGAAGTATATTTTCAAAGGGTAATCACTGTTGAAATACAGGAAACAGGGTAGACAATTTGTGCACAGCAAGATCACACAAACAGGAATGCAATAAGGGTCAGCTGATCTTTGTGTTTGCGATGTTGTTTGAGGGGTAACCTGGTTTGAATAGCTGAGATAATTTTTTTGAACTTCTTCATACAGTGCAATAAGATATTTTACATCCACTTGACAGAGCAGATGAGTAAGTTCCATACTTGCCGCACTCCTTCAGTCCTGCACTGGAGCATCAATTTCAATTATCTTCTGGAATGTTTTCTCTCTCCTTTCAGGTTATTCTCTCACAACCTTATGTTAGCCTTAACTCTGAGATATGGCATGGTGGCTCAGTGGTTAGCACAGCTGCCTCATAGCACCAGTGACCCAGGTTCAATTCCAAACTTAGGCAACTATTTGTGTGGAGTTTGCACACTCTCCCTGTGTCTGTGTGGACACCTCTGGGCACTCTAGTTTCTTCCCACAGTCCAAAGACGAACAGGTTAGGTGGATTGGCCATGCTAAATTGTTAGAGTTACGTGGGTTAGTCATAAGAAATGCAGGGTTACAGGTATAGGGTGGTGGGGTGGGCTGTGCAGAGATACTCTTCAGAGAGTTGGTGTGGACTTGATGAGCCAAATGGCCTGCTTTGACACTGGGATTCCATGATATAGGCAACTGCTATTCCCAAATATGAGGCTTTTTAACGGGAGGCTCACTGATTCTTGTGAAAAACTTGTGACACACTGCTTCCAACAGGTTTTATTTAAAGCTTTTCTCTTTCTTCTGTCTGTTAAAGTATCTAATGTAGCTGGACAAAGAGATTGTCTTGCTCTTTGAGTAGTTTCCTGCTAAACGTGGGGAGGCAATGGCGTAGTGGTATTATCACTGGACTCTTAATCTAGAGACCCAGATAATGTTCTGGGGACCTGGGTTTAAATCCTGCCATGGCAGATGGTAGAATTTGTGTTAATTAAATATCTGTAGTTAAGAGTCTAATGATGACCATGAATCTATTGTTGATTGCTTGGAAAAACCCATCTGGTTCACTAAAGTCCTTTAGGGAAGAAAACTGCCGTCCCTATTTGGTCTGGCCTACATGTGACTGCAGACCCACAGCAATGTAGTTGACTCTTAGCTGCCCTCTGGGCAATAAATGCTGCCTAGCCAGCAATGCCCTTATCCCGTGAATGAATAAAGAAAAAAATGGGAACAAGATATTGATTGTCACTGGTTTGTGTGAAATTAAGCTCATGGTAGCACTCAAATTCCTTAGACTAAGAGTTTATCAGCTAGCATCTATTCCATGAGAAATGTTGTCCTAGATAAAGCAAAGTTTGGCAGATTTCAATCTGTCCATACAGGAGATATGGAACTCTAAAACAGTGCCTGTACATTAGAGTTCTTGGAATCCCTTTGGATATTTAAGACATTGACAGAAACTGCTGCTTGCTCCAGTAATAGTGTTCTCTGCTCCAAGTTTTAAAGGCTTATGGTGATAATGCTGTTGTAATGGCAGGATGGATTGAAATCTGCAAATTAGTAGAGTTCCCCTGTCACATAGAATTAATGTTACTCATAAAGTTTATATCAGAAGCTGTGAAAATGTTCTATTCTCCAACATTGATCCATCAGAAAAATGAATACAAGTGCACATCCACAAATCCCTTGTGTCTGACATTTACAAATAGGTTGGCAGCACCCTTCAGCCCCAAACTTGTCTCCCTGTCTTTAAAGTGGCAATTAGTCAAAATAATTTAAATCAGTCATTGATATACAAGGTTTCCAAATGTAGGTTCAACTAACCTGCAGCAACACATCTACAGATTAAATTACTTTCAAAAAATAATAAGTCACAATTTTAAATGCGTTTCAATACTGTATATCTCTAATATTTATAAAGACCATTAATATCTGAGCTGGGTGGGTCAGGCAGTCCAGCAACAAACAGCAAGAATAACTTGTAACCCACACGCAAGCATTTTATCATCTTATCTGACTTGAGAAAGAGAATGCCAAAGTGAAGGTTTATCAATCTGCTGGAACACATTCTAAACCACACGCATACTGGCCTCATTGTTTCTTTATCAACTATTCTAAAAAAGATTTTGTCTAACAGTGAAAATATTACTTAGTGGCTAAAAATCTTGAATTTCAATTCAAAGCCTTTCTGTAATCAGATACAAGGAGACTACAAAGTTGCATTCTCATCAAAGGGCCCTCATGGTACCATGCCATAATCAGAAAAAATAGCACTCAAACAGTTTGCACCAGACACTAATGGAGAATTTTAAGCCTTAGTAGCTGAAGTCTACCAAGTTCATAATAGTGGACATTACTTTTGGATGGGATTTTGATTGTAACGCTATCAGTTTAAGCTGCTGCTCGTTAATGATACATGACAGTCATCATCATGAGGCAACCTCATCAAGAGATAATCTATAGTTGATTGGTATATATAATTTGTAAAGAACAATGCCAGTATGGGAGTGATTACACAGCAATAATCTTATTGTGGAGCTCAGCTGTGGCATTAGCATGAACTTTGTCCTGACACAACTCCTTTTTTGTAAAATTTGAGAGTTTTGGAGGACAATTTTAACAATAAAAAGATTTATTTGACTTTCTTCCTCTTCTGAAATTCTATCTCTTAATGGGTCACAGGTTCACCTGTAAGCGTAACTCAGCACCTTAAATCACAGAATCATACAATACAGAGGAGGCCCTTTAATCCATCAAGTCAAAAATATACTACTGCCTACCCTAGCCCCACTTTCCTGCACTAGGCCTTGAATGCTATGCCACTTCAAGTGCTCATCCAAGAACTTTTTAAGGTTGTGAAGTTTCCCACCTTAGCTACAGGCAGTGCATTCCAGACTCTCACTACATCATGAGTGAAATCATTTTTCTCAAATTCCCTCCAAACCTCCTACATTTCATTTTAAAATTATTCCACTTGTTACTGACTCTTTAACTAAGGGGGACAGCTGCTCTCCATTCACCCTATCCATTCCTCTCATAATCTTGATACTATCAGGTACCCCTTACTCTTCCTTAAGTAAAACTAGGAAGACTCTGTAGATTTGGCAGTATCTGTGGAGAAAGAAATATAGTTGATGTTTCATGTCTAAAGACTCACCTACCTTTTTCTTCTGTGTCCACCTGGATGGCTTTGGCATGCTTTTTGACTTAAGAGGCACAATGCCTGAAGCTCGTTCAATCTTCATCTGAACTCCTTGCAAGTATATCCCAGAAACAAACACTGGACACTGATAAGAAGTGGGATCCTTTTTTGAGTGTTCTCCTTGCAGTCTAGGTGAACTAATTAATATTGCATTGCCTCAGTTTCCAGCAAGATCAGCTAACTCATGTTCAAGGCTGACACAGTTGCTCGCCATTGTCTATCATCTCCAAATGAAAGGTACTACTGTAACACACTCCTCTATTTGGTAGCATAGAGTTGGGAACAGTTTTAGGCCATTCTGTATCTATCTCATACAAGAACTCGACAGGCTGACAGTATGCCTGTTTGAAGTTTATAGCTTGAAGCTGGAGTGAGGTGTGTACTGAATTATGTAAATTACGAAGAGTCCAAAAACTGGCAGCACTCATTGTTAGTAAACCCATGTTTATTATTTGTGGATGGGGTTGTTTAGTTCAGTTGGCTGGATGGCTGGGTCGGCAATGCAGAGAGGTGCCAGCAGTGTGGGTTCAATTTTCACTCCGGCTAAGGTTACCATGAAGTGTTCTTCTTCTTAGTCTCTCCCCTCGACTGAGGCATGGTGATCCTCAGGTTAAACTACCACCAGTTATCTCTCTACTTCTAATGAGAAAGCAGTCCTTTTGGTAAGACTATGGCAACTGTACTAACAAGTGAAGAGCGAAGCACTGGAATTCTGGGATCATAAAGTGTGGAAAACCCCTCATCAGTTCTTCAAATGAGCGATATCAGCTCATGCCAATCTTATATCCTTGCATATTATTTCTTTCAAAATAATTATCTACTGCCCTCTTGACTGCCTCAGCTGAACCTACCTCCAACACATTTCCACAGGCAGTACCTAACAATTCACTGTGTAAAACAATTTTCTCATATGTCCCTTGCTTCTTTTGCACACCAGTTTAAATCTATGCTTTTTTTTTGTTCCTTTTCATGAGGAAACAGCTTCTCCCTGTCAACTCAATACGATACTTTCATGATTTTGAACATCTCAATCAAATCACCTCTCATAACTGAAGTTTCTCCTCCTTAAAACTCTTCTGTCCAATCGTATGGTGTGGTGCCGACAAATGTACACAATCCTCCATCTGAGGTCTTACGAGGGTATCTTATACTGTGAAGTGGCTGCCCGTTCACACTGATGGTCCTGGCAGTTAAGGGCATTTCTTTTCTTTTAAATTCTGATCATACCTCAGAGAATAGCTCCATTTTGAGACAACTTCCCCCAGCGTATGGTGTGTTAGGTTTTATTGGTAGAGGGATTGAGTTTCGGAGCCGTGAGGTCATGTTGCAGCTGTACAAAACTCTGGTGCGGCCGCACTTGGAGTATTGCGTACAGTTCTGGTCACCGCATTATAAGAAGGATGTGGAAGCATTGGAAAGGGTGCAGAGGAGATTTACCAGGATGTTGCCTGGTATGGAGGGAAGGTCTTCTGAGGAAAGGTTGAGGGACTTGAGGCTGTTTTCGTTAGAGAGAAGAAGGTTAAGAGGTGACTTAATAGAGACATACAAGATGATCAGAGGATTAGATAGGGTGGACGGTGAGAGCCTTTTTCCTCAGATGGCGATGGCTAGCATGAGGGGACATAGCTTTAAATTGAAGGGTGATAGATATAGGACAAATGTCAGAGGTAGATTCTTTACTCAGAGAGTAGTCAGGGCGTGGAATGCCCTGCCTGCAACAGTAGTAGACTCGCCAACTTTAAGGGCATTTAAATGGTCGTTGGATAAACATATGGATGATAATGGAATAGTGTAGGTTAGATGGGCTTCAGATTGGTTTCACAGGTCGGTGCAACATCGAGGGCCGAAGGGCCTGTACTGCGCCGTAATGATCTATGTTCTATGTTCTATCTCCTTCCTTTCCTAGGAGCACCCAGTTCTCTCAGTGCGGTAGTCAGCCATGCTTTTTTAAAAAATATTCATTTGTGAGCTGTTGGGGCTGCTGGCTTTTCAGCATTTATTGCACATCCCTAGTTGCCCTTGAGAAGGTGGCATCGCACTGCCTTCTTGAACTGCTGTAGTCCACCTGCTATGGGCTGACCCACAATGCAATTAGGGAGGGAATTCCAGGATTTTGACCCAGCGACAGTGAGGTAAGAGTGATATATTCCTAAATCAGGATGGCGAGGGGCTTGCAGGGGAACTTGAAGGTGATGGAGTTCCCATGTGTCTCCTGCCCTTGTCCTTCTAGATGGAAATGATTGCGGGTTTGGAAGGTGCTGTCTAAGGATCTTTGCTGGATTTCTATACTGCATCTTGTAGATAGTATACACTGAGTGTCGGTGATGGAGGGAGTGGATACTTGTGGATGTAGTGCCAATTAAGCAGCTGCTTTGTCCTGGATGGTGTCAAGCTTCTTGAGTGTTGTTGGGGCAGCACACATCCAGGCAAGTGGGGTGTATTCCATCACATTCCTGACTTGTGCCTTGTAGATGGTGGACAGGCATTGGAGAGTCAGGATGTGAATTAATCACTGCAGTATTCCTAGCCTCTGACCTGCTTTTGTAGCCACTTTGTTCATATGGTAAGTTCAGTTGAGTTTCTGGTCAATGGGAACCCCCAGGATGTTGATAGTGAGGGATTCAGTGATGGTAACACCATTGAATGTCAAGGCCTGGTGGTTAGATCGTCTCTTATTGATGATGGTCATAGCCTGGTGCAAATGTTACTTCCCTCTTGTCATGCCAAGCCTAGATATTGTCCAGATCTTGTTGCATTTCAACAAGGACTGCTTCAGTATCTGAGGAATCGCGAATGGTGCTGAACATTGTGCAATCATCGGTGAACATCCCCATTTGTGACTTTATGATGGAGGGAAGATCATTGATGAAGCAGCTGAAGATGGTCGGGCCTAGGACATTGCCCTAAGGAACTCTTGGAGAGAGATGACTGATCACCAACAACTACGACCATCTTTCTAGGCATGACTCTCACCACCAAAGAGTTTGTCTCCTGATACCATTGATTTCAATTTTGCTAAGGCTCTTTGGTGCCATACTCGGTCGAATGCAGTCTTAATATCAAGGTCTAACACTCTTGCCTCACCTCACCTCATCCCATGCTGCAGGAGTTAATGACCCTTTTACCTTATGAATCACCTGGCATCATTAATTGGACAGCAAAAATGAAGGTGGTGTGTGAGTTGGACTCCTCCCAGTATAATTCCAGTTGCCAGTGCACTTTTGGCCTATCCATCGTTGGGACCCAGAGATGGTCTCCCTGCTATAGGAAAGATGTTGTGAAACTTGAAAGGATTCAAAAAAGATTTACAAGAATGTTGCCAGGGTTGGAGGGTTTGAGCTACAGGGAAAGACTAAATAGGCTGGGGCTAATTTCCCTGGAGCATCGGAGGCTGAGGGGAGACATAATAGAGATTTATAAAATCATGAGAGGCATGGATAGGGTGAATAGTCAAGGTCTTTTCCTTAGGGTAGGGGAGTCCAAAACTAAGGTGCATAGGTTTAAGGTGAGAGGGGAAAGGTTTAAAAGGGACCTAAGGGGTAAATTTTTCATGCAGAGGGTGATGCCTGTATGGAATAAACTCTCAGAGGAAGTGGTGGAAGCTGGTAAAACTACAACATTTAAAAGGCATCTGAATGGGTACATGAATAGGAAGAGTTTAGAGTGATATGGGCCAAGTGCTGGCAAATGGGACTAGATTAATTTAGGATATCTGGTCAGCATGAATGAGTTGGACCTAAAGGTCTGTTTTCGTGCTGTACATATATATCACTCTGTGACTCTATGTTTGAACTTTTCCAAAGGACATAAGTTTCTGACAATGAATTGTTTATCTTCCCACAGTTTCTTCCTGGTCCGTCAAATACATCCAGCATTTTCTTTTTTTTATTTCAATATATCAGGATATGTTCCTGTATCAGGTGAAAGGAAAAATACACCTCCACAGATGTGTGCTGTCCATGTAGCTAGACCCACAATGCCCTTGAGGAGGGAATTCCTGGATTTCAACAGTGAAGGAACAGAGACAAATTTCCAAGTCAAGATGATAAGTGGCTTGGATGGGAGCTTGCATCTATACAAGCATACCAGCATACAATTCTCTCTTTAAAGTAAAGTCCAGCTAGTTTGATGCCAATTAGTAGGGCGAGGGACTGAATGCTAATCAGAATGGTTTTGTTAGCATGCATTTGATCATTCAGCAGATAAATTGTTTTAAATGGGGCTTGAGAACATTATCCTGTGTATTGATGTCACATGAGAAAATAATAAAATGAATAAGATTTGCATCTAAAGTGTACGTTATGGTCATGCTGAACCTGTCAGTGATTTACATAGCTTTCATAGTTTTCAAAGTCCAATGCCTGTCATTGCTGACAAACTGGGTCATCACACTGGACTAATAATATTCAAAAATTGCGATATGTGAATAACATATTAAATTAATTTTGTTTTACGGAGGAATGGTGGCTAGGAAGCTCAGAGAACTGAATGGATCTTAACGTGAATCTTAACTGGAGAAACAGGCAGAAAAGACTTCAACTAAAAGTCTGAACTAAATAGCAGCTTGCCAAAATTGCAGCAGTCCATTGGTACCGCATTGGAGTGTTTGCTTAGATTATTAATTCAACCATGGTTAATATCTATCCAGTGCTCAAGGCTAACATGCTATCAACTGGGTCAATAATGGTAACTGTTTGAGAAACATCATGCACCAAAGACACTGGGCAATGTTTTTATTTAGCAGTAATTTGATTTATTGAATAAACTGTTCTGAAAATAACTCTATACGTAAATTAGCTTACAAAAGTATCAATTGTGAATTTTGTTACTTGGTTTTGATGATAAATACACTGGCCTGGAGTTTGTAGTTGTGATCATGGCAGAACTCATATTGTTTTGCATTATGAAAACAATGGCAACTTCTGGTGTCCACATTTGCACAGTTAAATTCTTATGTTAAAATCTGCTGTCGGTGATTCTCTGCACCTTCACAAAATGGGCTGTTGTGAAGTCCTCACTTTGCTAAAATATTGTCTTTTACTTTGATCCTGTGTGGATGTTTCAAGCTTTGCTCCATTTAAATGATAAACACGTTACTGGTTATCTGTGCTTTTTGCTTTCTGGTTTGCTATCCATAAGTATTTTTCCGTGTTGAATTACACCATTTGATAACTCACTGATGCTGGACTCCAGAGATCCACTATAGCTGCCTCTAGATTAAATGTTGTGAAAGGTAAAATCTGTACCTTAGAGATTATTGGCAATTGTGGGAGCAATAAGCCTATTTGCAACTGTTATAATGACAGATCTGAGCCCTCAAGTGCTCACAGACATTTAACTTCTTGATACAACATGTGTTTTTGAAAAAACGAGAACTTCTTTTTATTCATTCATGGGATGTGGGCATCACCAGCTGGCCAGCATTTATTGCCTGTCTCTAGTTGCCTTTCAGAAGGTGGTGGTGAGCTGCCTTCTTGAACTGCTGAAGTCCACAATGCTCTTAGGAAGCAAATTACTGGATTTTAACAGTGAAGGGATGGCAATATATTTCCATGTCAAGATGATAAGTGGCTTGGAAAGCAACACGCACATGGTGGTGCACACATGTATCTGCAGCCCTTGTCCTACGAGATGGAAGTGGTCATGCATTTGGAAGATGCTGTCTAAGGTTCTTTGCTAGATTTCTACAGTGTATCTTGTAGATAGTACACATTGCTGCTACTCTGCACTAGTGGTGGAGGGAATGGATACTTGTGGATGTGGTGCCAATCCAATGGGCTGCTTTGTCCAGGATGTGTCCAGCTTTTGAGTGTTGTTGGAGCTGCACCCATCCAGGCAAGTATTCCATCACACTCCTGACTTTTTCCTCATAAATAGTGGACAGGTTCTGGGAGTCAGGTGGTGAGTTACTCACTGCAGTATTCTTAGCCTCTGACCTGCGCTTGTAGCTACTGTGTTTATGTAGCAAGTCCGGTTGAGTTTTTGGTCAATAGTAACCCCAAAGATATCGATGGTGGGGCGTTCAGTGATGGTAACACCATTGAATGTCAAGGGAAAGTGTTAGATTGCCCCTTATGGTGATGGTCATTGCCTAGCATTTGTGCGACATGAATGCTACATGCCATTTGTCAGCCTAAGCTTGGATAATGTCAAGATCTTGTGCATTTGAACTTGGATTGCTTCAGTATCTGGTGAATGCTGCTGAACATTCTGCAGTCATCAGAGAACATCCCCCTTTCTGACTTTATGATGGAGGGAAGGTCATTGATGACGCAGTTGGAGATGGTTAGACCGAGGACACTACCCTGAGGAACTTCTGCAGACATGTCCTGGAACTGAGATGACTGACATCCAACAACCACGACCATCTTCCTATGTGTCAACCAGTGGAGAGTTTGCTCCCAATATCCACTGACTCCAGTTTTGCTACAATTCCTTGATGAGACACTCATTACATTGCCACCTTGATGTGAAGGGCTGTCACTCTTGACTCATCTCTGGAATTCAACTCTTTTGTCCTTGTTTGAACCAAAGCTGTAATGATGTCAGGAGATGAGTGGCCGTTGCAGAAACCAAACTGGGCATCACTGAGCAGGTTATTGCTGAGCAGGTGCTGCTTGATAGCACTGTCGATGACACCTTTTATCACTTTATTAATGATCAAGAGTAGACTGGTGGGGCGGTAATTGGGTAGATTGAATTTGTCCTGCTTTTTGTGCACAGACATACTTGGGCAATTTTCCACATTGTCGAGTAGATGCTAGTGTTGTCACTGTACTGGAACACTTGGCTAGGGGATTCACAAGTTCTGGAGCACCGGCCTTCAGTACTATCATCAGAATGTTGTCAGTGCCCATAGCCTTTGCAGCATCCAGTGCTTCCAACTGTTTCTTAATGTCACATGGAGCAAATTGAATTAGCTGAAGACTGGTATCTGTGATGCCGGGAACCAGTGGAGGTGGATAAGTTGGAGTATCCACTCAGCCCTTCTACCTGAAGATAGCAAAATATAAAAGGTGGCAAAAGATAGCACATAGCAAAACGGCAATGACAGATGTAAATTCAGTGGCTGTCTGAAACAAAATCCTGAGGGTGATAAAGGAATTTCGAACAACAACTCTGCAAAGGGAGGGAGGCATGTCAAGACAAACCAAACTGCACTCTTCTGTGGCCGTAGAGATAATAACGGGCTGATTACTTCTGCCACCATCCCCCACTGAAAGCTATTTACTGTGGATTATGACCCAAACTGAAGTCAAATTGTGTTTTTATCCTTATAGAAATGTACATACCAGGAGTTAAAACCAACTGCAACCTCCTGGTACGTGTACATTAGTGGACTACAGTGTTATCATACTACTGTCACACTCTTTATTACGTATCATTAAGTACCACTATACCACTCACTCTGAATGCTTCAAGATTGGATCAAGGAATTTCAGCTAACCTGCCAACGCAAGTGTCTCGAAATCAGCCACTCCCCTATCGACATCATTGCCATTGGTTTCACCCAATATAATAGCCCCAATTTCCTACTGTCTACTTTTCACAAAGCTCAGGAACTGCTCTATTAATTTTTAACTTTTTTGGACTCGTTTATTTATAATTTGTTAGTATATTTGTTCCATTATTATTTGTTCTTGCAGCTAGTAAAGAATAAACTCAAAGCTTTATCAGAAAACCTGTTTAAATTGGTTCCTTTTAATTCCAAAGGTAAATTCCTTTGGATCTGGGAGGAAGACATTAAATTACCCTTGTTGGGACCAACCAAGTAGGCAGATGAAAAGAAGGGGATTCAGTTCATTTCCCTTGAGCTTGATGATTTGATGTATCCCATCTGGAACCAAAATAAATTGGGGCATCTCGCCATGAGACAAGTCATAAGACAACTTTGGTGTTCCATCTGACTCTGAACTGAGCTTCCAACTACATATTCACACCACCTATATGGACTCCTGTTTCCACCTCCATGAGAATGCCTACTCTCAGCTTAACTGCTTCTGAAATTTGTGTTCATATTTTTGTTTCTTCTAGACTGGACTATTCAAACACATTTCTGGATAGCCTCCCATATCCTGCTGTCTGTACCAATACCCACCCTTTAACTTGTATCAATCCTGTTTCCCCCATCACCCCTGTACTCCTCAGCTACACTTGGTCCTGAACAAAGAACATCTTGATTTCAACATTTTAAAATTCTCCCCTTTGTTGGCAAATCACTCTATGGCTTTCCCCTCCCTGGTTCTGTAATCTCCTCCAAAGTCAGACACCTAGTCTCTCCACCCCATCCACCTCCACCCCTCACCCACCATAAACCTCCAATCTTAAGATATTCATTTTCCTTTAATTCTGGCCTTCCAGGATCCTCAATTTCAATTGCTGTATCATTGGTGGTTGCACCATCAGTTTGTCTAGATCTTGAACACTGGAACTCTCATTCTACATCTCTCTCTCTGTCTTATCTATTTTCACACCCAAAAGACATTCTTGAAAGCTACCTCATTGACCAAGCTATTTGTCATCATATCTAAACTCTCCTTATATGGTTCTGTGCAATTTTGTTGTTTAATAATACTCCTTTGAAGCACCATGGGACCTTTTCATTGCATTACAGGAGCTAAATAAATGCAATGTATTTTTTGTTGATGCTATTCAAAGTACAACGCAGAGCTCTCCTGATGTCCCAGCCAGCATTCCTCCTTTGAAGAAAATGAATAAATACACATCCATTAACCATTCATTTGTTTAACACATTCATTATCCTGCTTCTGCAAACATTTCACCAATCATCACTATTCTCAGTTAAATTGCTGGCAAGGCATGAGGTAAAAATGGAGTAATTATTTGTGAAAGCTTGCTAACGAATCAATAGAGCATACAGTCCTCAAAACCTATTTGTTGGATAATTTGTCTATCAATTCACCCCACTCCACCCCCCATCCTCTTGGATGTATGTTCATGTCTGCAGTAGGTGTCTCTGGACAGCCTGGAAATTGAACTTTGGCTCTTCCTACTGACTCATCAACCCCTTTAGTCACTAGATGAATTCGCTGTGACCTCATGAGAATCTATGTTTGTGGTTTTAAAGGAGAAATGGGCATATTTTGTACCTGAGCACTGACATAATCTCATGTCTGCAGTAACTTCAGCATTGATTCACTTGAGGGCAGAAAGATGAAGCATTTGCACGCAGGCCAGATGAATTGTCAAAACAGAAAATAAAAGCGAAATGAGATGAAAAGGGGAGAAAAAAATGTAGTGAACTGTAGACTGATAAAGAAAAAGAATGCGATAAAGATAAAAAAAGGTAAAAAGGGCTGAAACTTGCGCTTTTTAGCAAAGTGTCAGTTTTTTTAGGTTTTTTTGTTGCAAGGCCTAGCAACATCTTTTGCCATTTCTTGCCAAACTTATTTCATTAACTACCTGCCCCTCACACCCAATTCTAGTCCCAACCAACCATGTGCCATTCCTGGAAAAACTGGCCACTACCAGGACATCCCACAATAGACCAGCATCCCTAGAACTGCCATCATCTTTTAAAGGCTATAATGCACCGAGGCAGTACTGCCAATCTGAAACTACCCTGCACTTTTCCTGACATGTGCCTTGGACTTGGCATACAAAGGAAAATTGCGGGCAGGGACCTGGAGTTCCTGGTGGATGGGGTAGTACAGAGACTGCATGGGTTGTCTACCTCTCCCAGCACCAGCACAGGAGGTCATGAAACCAGTCATGCCAGTTAGGTCTGAATTTGCCACTCAGGTCAGTGCAGTCTCAGCTGTCTGGAGGAACACACAGCAGTTTCAGAAGAAGGTCAATAACCTTTTGCACTGTGGCAGCATAAAGGCCACCATGTTTTATTCCAACACCGCATATGCACTCCATCTCTGCTACTGTACCAATTTCCAACCAAGGCTTATGGTGTACCACTCTCACTATTGCCTGCAACATCTTAACTCACTTACTGTTATCCATTCCAACCAGGATGGCACTTAACTGTGCATGTCCTGTGGACTGTCTACCCGCTCGCTCGAGACATCTCTCCACCTGAAACAGCACTAATATCTGTGACATCCACTTTTATCTCCTTTAATACCTGCTTCGCTCTCGATCCAGGCAGAAAGCAGACTTTAATAGGGCAAAAAGAGTCAAGACATTCAGCTCCTCGTCTCTTATGATACACTGAGTAGCTGATTGACGGTATCCAAGTCCCTGGATTGCTTTCAGACTTATTGTGATGGGACACCTCTCCCCCCCAATGCATAGTTTTGTGTTTGTGTTAAATGGCACAGCTGATAAAGGAGTATTGATGTCTCTGGCTGAGAGGCAAGGCAGGGATGCTGTGAGCATCCAGGTAGGCTCAGAACGAATGAGCGCTTTGAGAGGAAACAAACAGGCTGGGGACACAGCCTGGTCCAGTCTGTGAACTGAGTCAGTATCCCTGCTACAGCACCACAATGCAAGTTGCTGTGTCGACCCAAAGTGCAGCATTGAAGGGCAGAAGTGTCCTCCAAATGGACTGGAGTAGAACCTTGAGGGTTTTTAGAGGCTAGCACATACTGGATGCCAATGTCCATGGATGTGGGGTGCATCTGGCTGGTGCCCATAGAATGGTCCTCAGATGTATTTTGGAGAAATGGTGAGCTGATGTCGCCAGGTAGCTACTCAGACTTCCATGTCGAGAATTCTTGGAATCGCATTTGCTCTCAATGGATGTTAGAACTGAAAGGTACACATTAATGAGGTGAGGTATGCAGTTAATAAAGTTGTTAACACGCACTAATCTCCGTCAATAGGCAACTCATCACTTCCAGTGAGAATCTCACCTCGATGCATGAATTTAGTTAAAAGATGCAGCGATTTGCTCCCACAAAGAGATAGAATTCACCAGACTTCTAATGTGATCCTGCACATCTCCTATCATATCCCATGTCACTCAGGCCTCTATAAGATTCTGCCCATTAGTTTCATTTTCATTCTACTGTAGGAAGCTTGTTTATCTGGTTTAAATACCCTAATGGAATGCTGTTGGAAGTGTCAAGCTCGAGCTAAGTAAAGATATGTTGATGGTTGAACCTGAGGATCACCAGCACTTGGGCAAGGGATGAGCTTGAGAAAGTAGGACCTTCTTGGTGACCTCAGCTGCTACAGGAATTGAACCTGCACTGCTGGCATCGCTTGGCATTGCAAACCGGCCATCTACGCCAATACACATAGACAAAGAATAGCTCAGCAGCGTCGTCCTTCCAGAGTGATTTTTAATGATTGAAAAACAGTTGCCAACATTTTAAACATTCAAAAGTAGGTGACGGTTCAACAGGTGACCCGTAAAAGCTCACCAGCACTTTTTCTGACGAGGTTTCACGTATTTACATCAGAACAGATTACCAGTTCTTATATAATGAAAGAAAAACATTGTGGAATGCAGAAATTTGAAGTAAAAAAAGAAAATGCTGAAAACGCCCTGCACATCTGGTAGTAGTAGGCAGAAACAGAGTGAACATTTCAACCTGAATGAATCTTCTTTGGAACCAATCCTCCCTGGTTTCAGTTCATGACTTCCAGGTGATATCCAAAATGATTTACAAATGCTGGAAGATTGGGCAGGTTTGAACTATACAGAAATTTCTGAAGGGCTGATTATACAAAACTGTGGCTATCTATGCCCTATGTTATTGACTGCGAAGATCTGTGCCCTACAAATGTGTCTTAGGCTTCCAATGTGTTACAATGAAACCAGTCAGAATGGCAGGACTCGTACCTTGTTTGCAAACTGTTCATGAGTTTCAATAAGGACACATCTTCTGTAAATTATGTCTCATCAAATGACTAGTATATCAGATCAGGTTCCAGCTGCACAGTACCCACTGGAATTGGTGCTCAAGAGTTGATATAACAAAGGCCATTTCAATATTTCTTGCTCTCTGCCCTATTTCCATGGAGATGTTAGTTCTGAATCACTGGAATTCTATAAAATGAGCCAAGGACTTGGCTGGATCCAGGTTACACCTTGAACAACCCCACTTACACCTGATGAGCACTAAAAGCAATTCATTGACTTCAATTCAGGCCAATCTGTCATCCTTTCCAGTGCTCTTATCAAGGATTGGCAATCAATGTCGGACTGCTGCACATTTCTGGCTGAGACTTCTAAACCCAACCTTTTCAGAAATGCAGGGTGAGTTTCCACTGGAGTCCTTCTTCATAGCACGGGTTCGTTTGGGTGGGAGGAAAGTCAGGGCATACAAGCCAACTAACTTTATACAGCACTGGTTGCATTCTGGTAAGTCAGCATCCACGAACACACTGCAAAACTCTGGAGCATATATGTCACTTTTCAGTGTGTTAGTGAGTGAGTGTGAGTGAGGTATGCAGATCGAGCGCAGGCTGGGTGCAGCGACAGGATGATAGGGTAGGAGGTGTCAGGATAGTATGGGGGAGGGGCAGGCTGCCAGCTGGGAGGGGTGACAGAGTGAGTTGCATTACAGGGTGCTACATGACAGGGTAAGTCATGTGGCAGGTATGTAAAGTGGCAGGGTAGGGAGGATAACACCATGGGAAGGATGTCAAGGTGGGTAGTGAAGCAGGGTGGAGGATTGCTAGGATGGGTAGTGTGTTTGGATAGTGATGTTGGCTGAAAGGGGAGTTGAGAGGTCTAAGGAATAAAGTATTGGGGGAATGGAGATTCTGGAGGTTTGGAGGGTCAACAGGGTGTCGGGGCTCAGGGTGAGGGGATTCAGCAAAGTCAGTTGTATGGTTACCCAGCAGTTAGACATGGTTTTTAATCTGTGTAACATTACCTGTGTAACTATCGAGGTAAGTAAGACAGATCTCACCCAAGTCTCCTATCTCAGAATTGGAGACAATTGTGCAGGGTCCCCAGTTTGGGAATCGTCCATTAGAATTTTAAACAACTTGAGCAATGTCATTCAAGTCAGTGCATTGAGACTTTTGAGGGGTACTAACACAGATCTTTTCAGGGTACATCTGGGCTCTGACTATCGGACAATGGGACATCTGGGCCTATGCGCTGTTCACTGGGAACAGTTTCAGTGCTGATCTCAAGTGAAGTTATCTCATTTATTCACAAGCACCTGAACCACATGATTGACCCCTAGATGACTGCCTACTAGTTCAGCCGTCCATTGTTTTCATTAACTCATCTTGCTGAGGATCAGCGTGAATTATCAAGTTTCTATTGAATTTGCAGTCTCCCTGAGCAAACATCTGAAGTTAAACAATGGTCTAGCCCAAGCCTCCCTTAAGTTAAGAGTCAGAATTGGTAACCCAAATAAAACACTAGGTAACAATCAAATCAGTCATTGATATTATTTGAACTCAAGCACAAACTGAAGAGTTTCTGTGCGATAGGGCATGTACCTCAGTAATAGCAACTGCTAACTCAGATCAAAAGCACAGACAAAGCTTTCTGACACATATGATGAATCCAGTTTGATACTGTTAACCACACATGTGTAGTAATGTGAGATGATTCCTGGGTTGGTGTGGGTTTGAAACTAAGATTTCTCATTGTTGAAAGTATTGTTGAATATAACAGGCAAAAAGTCTTCTGAATTCCTGAAGATAACTGTGTTATTCAAACATTTTTGTCTTTGTGGCTCACTTGAGTTCATAACAAAGCCTTGCTTGGGCCATGTAAATTTCATGTTCCTGACATGGCTCCTGAGATGCTGAAATATAAATCTGAGCTTTCTTCCATTTAATGTTCATTAAACAATGAGACAAACATGGTTAAAATAAACATCCAGTCATAGCGTCATACGACATGGAAACAGGTCCTTCAGCCCAACTGGTCCATGCCGTCCAGGGATCCTAAACTGAATTAGTCCCATTTGCCTGCATTTGGCCCATATTCTTCTAAACCTTTCCCATCCATGTACCCGTCCGAATGCTTTTTTAAATGTTGTAATTGTACCCGCCTCTACCATTTCCTCTGGCAGCTCGTTCCATATACACACACCGTCTGTGTGAAAGAGTTGCCTCTTTGGTCGCTTTTACATTTTTCCCTTCTCACCTTAAACCTATACCCTCTAGTTTTGGACACCCTGACGCTGAGGAAAAGACCTTGTCTATTCAACTTATCTATTCCCCTCGTGATGTTATAAACCTCTTTAAAGTCACCTTGGAGCCTCTTACATTCCAGGGAAACAATCTCAGTCTATCCATCCTTTCCTTATAACTCAAGCCTTCCAGTCTCAAACATCCTCTTAAATATTTTTTGCACCGTTCCAGTTTAATAACATCCTTTCTATAGCAGGATACCTGAATTGTACGCAGCACTCCAAATGTGGCCCTACCAATGGTCTTGTATAGCTGTAACATGACATCCTAACCCCTGTACTCAGTGAGCTGACCAACGAAGGCAAGTATGCCAAATGCCTTCTTCACTATCCTGTCTACCCGTGACACCACTTTCAAATATGTCCCTGCACCCCTAGGTCTCTCTGTTGGACAAGATTCTCCAGGGCCCTACCTTTAGCTGTGTAAGGCCTGCTATAGTTTTTTTTACCAAAATACAACACTGTGCATTTATCTGAATTAAACTCCATCCGCCATTCTTCAGCCCACTGGCCTAGTTGATCAAGATCCTGTTGTATTCTTAGATAATCTTCACTGTCCACTATACCACCAATTTTGGTGTCATCCACAAACTTAGTAATCATGCCTCCTATGTTCTCATCCAAGTCATTTATTTAAATGGCCATCAACAATGAACTCAGCACCGATTCTTGTAGCACACTGCTGGTCACAGGCCTCCAGTCTGAACAACAACCCTCTACCACCATCCTGTCTTGCATTGTCAAGCCATCTTAAAACTCTGTGTTCACAAAAGTGAA
Source organism: Ginglymostoma cirratum (assembly GCA_024137785.1). NCBI lineage: Eukaryota > Metazoa > Chordata > Chondrichthyes > Orectolobiformes > Ginglymostomatidae > Ginglymostoma > Ginglymostoma cirratum. The sequence continues at coordinate 13,537,108 of JAHRHZ010000031.1, forward strand.
TAGAGGGGGTCCTGATTTATGAACGCTCATCACCTATGAACGCAATCCCATATAGAGGTGTAATTTTAAGTGTCCAACGTACAAATATCCACTTGCAAGCAACTGCTTTATGCTGTCCTGCATCGTGTTCCAATTTGTGCACAAATCAACTTGCAAATGGTCTTACGAATGGAATCTGTTTGCAACCTATGGACTACCTATAAACAGATAAATAAATACTCTTTAGCAGCAACCATGAGCACTTGGACTTCAAGAATGGGATGTCAGGACAGAGAGGCACAAAACACGGTTTCGGCAAGATGGAATAATGGTACGGTTGGGGTGGGTGATGACGGAGCATAAACAAAAAAAACGATATAACTGCTCAGTGTAACCAAAGAATCCTCTGCCTTGAAGTTACTGTGAGGTTTTGGGGAAGGGGAGGATTAACTCAAGCTCAGCCTCACAAAAAGTCTACGACTGTCTTCCTGGATTATTTTTATCCTTGAAATTTCCAATAATAATCAAAACAATAAATCCATCAATAAAACTAATGATTTAGAGCCCAAGGATGTGATCTGTGTGGGTGACAACTTTAGCTGTCTGCTCCTACCACACTCAAAGGATAATAGGGTACGTCAAACAAAGCTAGTGCTATGCCTGAGGCCTCCCATGGACAATGGGTACCACAGGGACTCGAGTGCTCTCAGTGGAAATTATTGTGGGCAATGGCTGACCCTTGATTAGAGGATGATTCCTGTGCATGGTCATGAGTTTCTGCCAATGCCCTTCATGTGTCTAAACAGCTTAATTCAAACCACAGATCTTTGGGTACATGGGGCTGACGTCCATGAGTTGGTGGGATCCTGCGTGCAGGATTTGTTTCCCCTCTCTCATCATTAAGATGTACTGATTGATATTATAAACAAACTTTAAGTTGGAGCGGCTACCTGAATAAAAACAAAAGGGGGCACCTATTGTTGGATTTCTTTTATTGCGGTTTTTTTTAGCATTCGACCAACTCATTGGGTACCTCGTGCTGCATTTGGACGCCAGGTAAAGAGTCCAGTTGGCAGTGATAATTGCTTGGAAGCGTAATGAACACAGAACTCGACTGCGCTCTGGTGACCATGTCAGACTGATCTCGCTTGAGGTCGCTATTGGTAAAAGTCTGTAGTCAGCGTTCGATAAGGGGAAACAGTAAAGCAACCTCTTGCCATCAGAGGAACCTTTCAATCCCCGCCTGCTCCATCTAACTTGGACACACCCAGTTCTCTGGCTCCGATTGAATAAAGCCAACGAGGAACAGATGGACAAAGACTGGGTGTAGAGTCTGACGTGCTGTGATTTGCATAAACGCCGATATAACAACCCCGGCGCCCAGGCATTTTGCCTCAGTCTAGAGTGAGCATTGTCTGAGTGTTTCTTTGCGAAGTGTAGACGAACGGTAAGTGGTTATTTGTAATTCAAGCAGTTTGCGCAATCTTAAATGTATTATTTGCAGAAGTGGGATGGTGTCGACTGTTCCATTTTTGTGTCCTTTTAGTCCAAAGCCCTCCACTCTCGCTTACTTCTATCGTAGCTGGAGTCGGAGGAAATTGTTTTGCGAACAATGTGTTCCGAGTTTGGGGGCGTTGGCTCTGAGGCTGCTCCTGAAAATGGAAGATTTTATTGCGAAGATTTAACATGAAGTGAATATTTCCTTTATGGAACTTCTGCATTAGTTGGGGGGGGGGGGGTGTGGGTGGAAGAAGCAGTAGAACATCTAAGTAAGATGAGGAATCTCCTGTTGTGTTGGGATCCAGTGTCTGCAGCGTCTGGAGATACGCATTGATGGGTTTTCTTGAACTGGGAGTTGTTCCTGATTACTCTGGGCGCTTAGTGACTGCCCTGTATCTGCGCGAGTGAACGAAGGTCTGGATACAGTTTGACTTCTACCTCGTGCACCGAGGTTTCGATGACCGTGATTTTTCAACATTGAGCTGCAGTACTGCGACTGCTCCCCTGTTGCTGTAAATTATGGGCGTTGGGGAGGTGTACCTGAATTGACCCTTTTTTCTTTAAATGTACATTTGTTCTAGTGCAGATAATTGGCACAATGGCTGATGAGAAACCCAAGGAACTCGTGGGAGAACTGCAGCAGGAGATCACTGGATTCGAAAAGAGCAAACTTAAAGAAACAAAGACTGACGAGAAGACCCTCATGCCGGACGCAGCAAGTAGGTGCAGTTAGAGCGAACTGCGGAAGCCACTTCCTTTTTTTTTCTCTGCTCAGTGTGTAAGAGGCGGGAGTGGTCTTTTTAATCCAGAGACTTGAGTGGGGGTTGGCGCTGGGGAGAGAAGAATGAATTCTCGAACAACTCCATAGCGTGGAAGCAATTCTGTAAACGTAGTGACTTGGTTGGAGTTGATGCGTCTGATTTAATTTAAACGCATTTTCAGTACTGTGCCGAATCTCCCATGCGTTTTTATTCGGCGATATGTTTTGGGCAACGAGTTGAAATTTTTTAAACTAACGTTCCTAATCTGCCATTATCACGCTTTAATGTATCTTCTACTCTTCCTCTGCGTAGGATAAAACTGATTTTAAATTTCAAACTTAAGGGTGAGTTTTCTGTGGTGGTTTGGTGTAGGTCGGCACATCTCGGGTAATGAGAGGAGCATTAAATCGGGCTGTACGGCCCAGACACTAGAATGTGGAGATTTTGACCCGAGTTGTAATCTAATACTTTTCTTCCTCCTTTTTTCTCTCTCTTAGCACTTGAAGCAGAAAGAAAAGCGGCAAAAGAAGCAGCAGCTGCAGCCGCACCACAATGAAAGTGATTTTGTTTTCTGATTTGCACTGTACATGCCACAAGCATTGCCTTCTAGCTATGTATTTCCTAAAGAAAAAAAACTTTGGATATTGAGTGACCTGGTTGGCTCCTACCCCCATCAATCTCCTTTCTTTCTGCACCCAACCCTTCTACCCCAAATCTACTTTCTCCCACTTGCCCTTCCTTTCCTCTTTTTCTTGGAAAGTGGGGGTAGGGGAAATTTTTAACTACTGACCATCTGGCTGGCTTAGTACTTCTGGTGGCACTAAAGAGCTTGCATGTCTCAAGAGGAGCCCAGAAAAGACTGCAGGAACTTAATAACCAAATGCCTGTGAATGGAGTGAAGAAGTCAAGGACCTATACTCAGTTCAATCAAATCAACTATGTAGAGTGCCATTTTGTTAGGTCTCTTGGCATGCACAGTAACTGATTTTGGTTTTTGTTTTGATATGCAAATAAACATTTGAAATCTAATCAGACTTTTTGGTTTTTTTTTAAACATACAAATGGACTTTGACTGGCCACAACTCTGTTGGAAGAAACTTAAGGCATGATGTGAAAGCAGGGTCTTTCATAATGTGCAGCAGGTCTGGCAGCATTTGTGGAGAGAAATAATTAATGTCTTTTTATTTAAAATGTTTAAAAATTCTGCAGTAGTGTCCTGTTATGGACAAATGAAAAGTTTGCTGATTCCTGTTTTTCTAATTCTGAACAAATTGAAGTTTGTGGTAGTTTGAATCAAAAACCCAAATCCTAGTAACTCAGTGTGAGGTGGGAACTTTTTTTTTCCCCTTCCTGCAGCTAACTAAGGGAGCAAATTTCCCTCTATGGGCTAATTGTGTCAAAAGTGCAAAATACTAAAGTTCACTTCCTTAACACTGAGGAAATGGCTACAGTGTAAACTAGGCTCCCTTATATTTTTTTAAAAAACCCCAAATCAAAGCAAGAAACTAGAAAATATTCATCAGGTCAAGTGGTGATTTTGCTGACAAGCAAAGTTAAGGTGATTTGGGTCAACTTTGTATAATCAAAGAATTGAGTCAATCTTTTCTGAAGCACTTAATATGCAAAGTTTCAACAGTAATTGATCTTTGAGCAGAAGGACATTCTAAAGTATAGATTTTTCATAAATGTAGGCTTTCTTGCACTACAGATTTTAACTTAATCCGTGATCCAGCATCATGAGTGACTGTTGTAATTTGCTGGCTTGGATCTGACTACTTGGACATCATGGGTCAAGTAATCCCAGCCAATTTGGTTAAATGTTGCCTGTTTGAATGTAGGTGTGAGCCAAATTGGTATGGTTGATAATATAATTAACTTTCCCTACGTGCCATTTGATATTCTTCCAAGATGTGGAGGTACTGGGGTGGACAAGGTCAGAAGTCACACGACACCAGCTTATAGATAACAAGGTGTAGAGCTGGCTGGACACAGCAGGCCGAGCAGGAAAGCTGATGTTTCAGGTCTGGACCCTTCAGAAATTGCTGACCTTTTGGGTTTGGACCGTTCAGAAAATTCTTCAGCACACCAGGTTATAGTCTGTGTTTCCAAATAAACCTGTTGGGACTATAACCTGGTGTTGTGATATCTGACATTGTTCTAACAAGCTTGAGTTGCAGAATGTTGTAGATATGTAATTTTGCTCTTTCTGAAGCAGTTAACCAATCCTGGGGAATCCCAGAATAGCATTTACATTTAAATATATTGCTTAAATAAATGTTGGATATCTGGAAATATAACTGAGCCTGTCTTTTGGAGGTTAAGCAAATGTGTGAGCCTGTTCGATGGTAGAGATCTCTTGAGTATAGCAATAATGTCAAAGGCATCGTGCCTGAGGTTATTTAGTGCAGCAATTTAGTTATTGATCTGAAAGTATGAATTGTGGTTTTTTTTATGTCTGGCTAGGGGAAAAGGAACAGTGACAGGGGGAACCATCAGACGGAGACCATAGGAGGAGAGGCCACGGAAGTTTATAGACCCAACAAGGCCTGTCAACCACCTCAAAGAAGCATTGCATGAGATGTTTATGCTTCCCTTGGGTAAGATGTGTGTCACTTCCTGCAACAAACGTGCAATTCTCTGGCACTGTATTTGCAACAATTACTACTATGGCCTTCAATCATTTTGCCTCCAAGTTACTGAGACTGTAACTGGGTATATCAATGTCAACTTTCTAGTTACAGATTAAAAGTTGTTTTAGTCCCACAGGATCCCAAAGCTGCTTTCTTATAGAGACAACTAGTGGTGAGTTTAACCTGAGAGTGACTATGCCTCAGGTGTGGGGCAAGGTTGAGAAGTTGGGACCTTCATGGTAACCTTCATTGATTGTAGGTGGTGCTTGTACTGAGTGAGTAATTGATGCTGGCGGCAGAATTTTCATTCCAGATCCATAGTCGGTGGAAGGAACAGCAATAGGGCCCTTTTTATTTCTGAAGAAGGGTCCAGACCTGAAACGTCAGCTTTCCTGCCCCTCTGATGCTGCCTGGCCTGATGTGTTCATCCAGCTCCACACCTTGTTATCTCAGACTCCAGCATCGGCAGTTCCTACTATCTCAGTGAAAGGGCCCTGAAGTGCACAAAAGTAGCAGGCTTTCCCCAAATCTAATGCTGCATTGGCTGCAGACAAATACTCATGGTGCAATGTACAACTCCTCTATTGTCACAAATTGCAAGGGCTCCCATTTCATTAATAGGTATATCTTGGATGATTACAAGAGGTCCTTAATTAATATCTATGCCTATTAGCCTGGCAGCTGTACAATGCTTTTAATTTGTGCTGATCCTTCATCTTCTCTGTCTTGCCTCTTAAATGTCAAGTGAGGTGCTGGCAGTTTGAAAGCAAAGACAGTGTCTGCACATTTGTCTCTTCTCAGAAACCTATTTCCAATATGTCTACTATGTTAAACACCAGTAAAACACCACAAATATTCTATTTTGACATTGTTGAATTGTGGTAAATTTTGAATGAGTGCACAATTCGTTTATAATCGAGCTTCCACATGCTTGCATCTTTGGAAAATATGTGAACATATTGGCTGTCTTATCTTCTGGTTCCACAATAACACGAACTGGAATTCTGCTATTATCATATGTGTCGTTAAAGGCTTTTCTTTAGCCTTGTGTCTTCCTGCATCAGAACAACAGTAATCTTTCCAAGGAACTGGACTTAGTATGGAATTTCTCTCAAGTGGCTTTGGACTAAGCAGATTGTTTCACCCAAAGATAGCCAAACCCATCACTCTGCCCATCATCCATGAGCACACAAACAAGTGACACTGAGAATGAATGAGATGTTGCTCACCATCACCAGTTATGGTTACTTAATTCAAGAGAGAGCAAAACGATGGACATTTCTGGCCTCTGTAGTGTTGAGTCATCTAATGGAACCTCATAATCAGCTTATTGAGTACAACCATTGAGCCAGCCAGATATTGAAGCTCATTAAACTAGTTTTTATTTCTTTGGGATTAATTCTAAGCATACTTGCAGCTACCAGAAAATATTAAAATGCTGCTCTGGAAACAGGCTGGCAAAGGAACAAGGACAAAATCTTAGCTTGTTCTGAACAATTATTATATCTTTGGTCAGTGAGATTCTGTAAAACGACACAATATAAATTATTGCAGAAGAGGATGTTAATCACAAGGTGCTTGCAAATTTCAGTTATTTTGGTACTGTGATGTCTTTGTGATAAACTACCACTTCCTCAACAACCCTACTTCCTTAACAACCAAAGGCAGAAAGTAAGATTCTAATACAGACATCAAAGTTACTCTTATTGATTTGTCATCGAGTGAGTTCCTTGCACAAATAAATTAGGTGGCTTGAAAAGAAGTGCTTTTGTGCATGTATCACATTACTCAGAAGGGCTTGCATTTACCACAAATTACTACTATTTCCTTATTTGGTAATAATGCAGTATCTGGCAGAACAATATTGTGGCAATCGTGCTAATATAAATAGAAATAGGTAATGAAGAAAAAAAATATACTGCAGCAGACTGATTTTCACGTGCTTAAAAATTACTGCTGTTTTATTATCTTTTAATCACAAAGATTTTTTTGTGGAAGCGTACCAGACTGGGTTAAAGAATTGTATCAGAGATAAAAGGTACTGCAGATGCTGGAGAATCCGAGATAACAAGCATGGGGCTGGATGAACACAGCAGGTCAAGCAGCATCATAGGAGCAGGAAAACTTGACGTTTCAGGCCTAAACCCTTCATCAGAATG
>JAHRHZ010000031.1:13544536-13556506 GCA_024137785.1 Ginglymostoma cirratum
GAAACGTCAAGTTTTCCTGCTCCTATGATGCTGCTTGACCTGCTGTGTTCATCCAGCCCCATGCTTGTTATCTTGGGTTAAAGAATTCATTGTTCTTAAAGTTGTCATCAGTTAAAATGTCTATATTGGCATGATATAAAAATCTTTAAAGATGGCTTCTGTCTTCTGTGGGAGATCTTGTGGCACTCTGAGTAGCATCCGTGCAGAAGCTTTTGTTTCAAGTCCCACTTCTAGACAAAACAGGTTGAATCTCAAACTGCAAATCTTTCCAACACCTATTGCAGGTGGTAAGAGTGGAAAAGTTTCTGTGTCAAGTATGCTTAATGCGTGCTTTGAACTCTGGTGACAGGCTGGTGATCTGTTTCATGATTAAGTAGCCATAGAGACAGACATAGGTAGGTACTTTGTCTACCTCACGTCAGTCGACATTGGAAGGCTTCTAACAGGATATTCTGTTTTCTACATGCACAAAAGCTAGGATTACTTCCCAACGCGGTGTCGTATCTAGGCAAGAATTAGCACCATGCTTGACAAATAGCATTACAATGTGCGTACAGTTTAATAGAGATATAACATTTGCAACATTTTCATGGAAATAATTGTAGAGCAACGTACCCTAGCTCCATCGAGAACATTTTCAAACTCATGATCTCTGCTACCTAGAAGGACAAGGCTGGTAGATACGTGGGAACATCACCCCCTCCAACTCATGTATCATGCTGGCTTGAACCTATATCACTATTCCTTCGCTATCATGAGTCAAAATTCTGGAACTCCTTTCCTAAGTGCACCTGCAGCTCAAGGATTCCAACAGCACAAGAATGCAGTTCACCATCATCTTTCCAAGAACAATTTGTAAACCACGTCTGACAAATGGATAAAAGACAAGTAAATGGAGCAAAATATCCCAAGGTTCTTTTTGAAGGGAAGAGGGAAGGGGGTGACTAGTGGAATAATTGACACATAGAGGATATTACTGAAAGTCTCCTTGAAGGGTGGTTCATGCATACACTTTTGAAGGTGAGTAGAGGGAGAGCCAACTCAAGGGGTTTCATTTCTAGGCTTTTCACACATCTCATGAGTACTATGCCAGCCTTTCATCATCCATTTAGGAAATGATTTGATCAGAATCTGCACGAGTATCACATTGTCAACAGGGCTAGATACAAAACCAATCTAAGCTGAGAGGACCGTTCATAAATTATTTCCAAGACCTGTTGTGAGTTGCTGAAATCATATATCTTATTCAGTGTTCTACTTTCTGACAATCTGTTACTGAGGTTTTGAGGTTTTACTTTGGGCTACTGCTCGTGGAGTGAAGGAAAGCAGGATGTACAAGAGGTCACGATTTTTTCAATTGAAATCAAACTAAAAGTGCACAGTACTATCCACTGAGCAACTGTTAAATGTAGGAGGTTACTTCTCAGTGCAGCAAATTTTAAAAAAATTACATCAGAGCAATTCATGTAATTCATGTCTGCTCGTTTATTTGGTATGTGCTTTTATTCTGCAAGTATGGTTGACTCCAAACATGGGAGTCTTCTTCTGAGCTATAAAACATGGTTGCAACCTGCAGGACCAAGTGGAAGATGCTTAAAATAAATGTCAAGAAACTGTTAAAGAACTATTCTTTATCTTGTCCTTTGCCTCTGTTCACTTATAGATCTGCTGGAGGTTGCTTCAGAAAATAAAGATTTTCCATAGCTCAAAGGACAATGAAAGTAAAGCACAGTATTAATGTGTACTAATAGTGTATTAAACTGGAATAGTAAAACTGTTTTAAAATCCTCTACGGTACAGAGGCGTGGGAGGATAAAACATGTATTCACAAATTTTTGTCAGAACAGTGGAGCAAAATATATTTACAATGATGGTTTGAGTTATAAGGAAAGGCTAGATAGGCTGAAACTTTTTTCACTGAGCATAGGAGGTTAAGAGGTGACCTTATAGAGGTTTATAAATGTTGAGGAGCATAGATAGGGTTTGAGACTATGGGGCATATTTTTAAGGTGAGAGGAGCGAGATTTGTAAAAGACAAAAGGGGCAAATTTTTTTACACAGAGGGATGTTCACATGTGGGATGAACTTCCTGAGGAAGTGGTGGATATGGGCACAGTTAGATAAGTATATAAATAGGAGAGGTTTGGAGGGATATGCACCATGAGCAGACAGGTGGGACTAGTTTAGTTTAGGATTATGTTTGGCTTGGACTGGTTGGACTAAGGGGTTTGTTTCCATGCTGTGTGACTCTATGACTCTATGTAAGGATGATGGCACCACAGTCTTCGTGCTTGTTGAAAACAATTAGAATGAAAGGTATTGCCTGCTTTGTGTTGTACTCCATGGTAACCAGATGGCTCCATCACCAAACAATGGATGGGAATTTTCAACACAAACAGGCTGAAGATCAAACGTCACCTGATAGAAAAATGCCCAACCAATTAGTGACAGCAAGTTTGGCAACTAAAGCTGCTTTCAATATAAGGCACGCTTCAATTCCAAATCATAGAGCAGCTGACGTTACCTCTTGTTTCCATTGATATTATTGGCATCAAAGTTTAGGCCATAAATTCATATACAACTTAGGGGAGTTTGATTAAGGAAGAGCTCACTTGCAACATGTGGCAGTTAGGAACTGGAAATTATTCAACTAGACCACTGAAATGTTAGAAAAGATGAACAGTAAGCAGAAGCCAGTTTATTGAGTCTTGATAACACATTTCCTTATGTTATAATAGTGCTTACATTAAAATTGTTCCACTGCTTGAGCAATACTTTAGGATATATTGAGCTTTGACATAGTACTATATAATTGCTGTCTATTTTTTTCTGAGTACATCTAATTTTTAAAACATTTGCGTTTGCCTGTGTAGCTGCCAATATCTCCATGGTCAGCTCATTAGAGTATATTTGGGGATTAAGAAAATCTTTTTAAATCATGTCCCATTATTTTCTAAAGACGCAAAGCTGTGCTGGATATCTTCTCACAGATTCTTGATGTCTTTCCGTACTATATCTAAGAAGCCATTCTTCACATGTGAGCCTATGCAGCAGGTTGTTTAACCACTGCAAGTATTGCAGTCAAGCCTGTCCTTGCCTTATGTCAGTATATGCATAATTTCCAGCTGGCATAATTGCACAGCAATCAAATAGGGAAACTTTATTTTCGCTCCCTGACCCCAAAGCAGAAAGGCCAATTGTCGCTCCCAAGGAGAACACAAGATTAAAGCTCTGCCTAGACTGGGAACAGAACACAGGAGTGATGGTCCAAATGACTTTGTATGATGCTGAATATGACAATTCCCAACTGTCCATTGAGAGATAATAGGTACTGCAGATGCTGGAGAATCCGAGATAACAAGGTGTGGAGCTGGATGAACACAGCAGGCCAAGCAGCATCATAGGAGCAGGAAAGCTTGACGTTTCAGGCCTAGACCCTTCATCAGAAAAAAAAAGTATTTGTCCATTGAGAGTGCTTGGCACATAATCAAAGAGTTGACCTGATTTTGGCATAGAAAGAAGAACGACTCTATCCGGTTACACTGACACTTTCAGGATATATTACGCAATCTGTAATCCATGTTATAAAGAGCATGATTTGGACACATCAATTTACCTTGCAATAGATTTCTCTTATGAATACAGTACTGTGTTTGGTAATTACTTTAAGGAATTAACTCCTAACTAGACCTATCCATGCTGATACATAGATTATTCATAGATGATTCAGTTCCATGTACTAGTTCACCCCATTCTGAAGAGGCATCCCTCACACAAATACATCTTTGCAGATCAAGTGGCAGTTACTTGCAGCACTGTTTCATTCCTTTAGCAAGAGTGGTGTTGGTGGTTTAATAGCAAAGAGGGAATTAAAAGAATGAATTTAAAGACAAGTGAATTCAATGTGTACTCTGAGGTTTTGCATGGTATATTCATCTGGGATCCTACAGCTCAAAAATTATTGAAGCTCAAATAATAATGGAAAGTTTATTGATTTGTTTGTTTGCAGGTTCTAAGAATTCCAAAGGGACTCAGCAAAGAAAAGAATGGAAAACTTCATCACAACCATTTGAATGCAATGGAAAACAGGGGTGAACCTGTCTAGTGAACCTTTTGAGATAACAAGGTGTAGAGCTGGATGAACACAGCAGGCCAAGCAGCATCAGAGGAGCAGGAAAGTTGACGTTTCGGGCCTAGACCCTTCTTCAGAAATCATTTCTGAAGAAATGAAGTCTACCTTTCTTTTTTGGGAAGAGTATTTGACTTAATTGGTTTAATGAAGTCAATCTTACTGGAGAGGGGCACCCTATAGCACACGGTATAAAACTTTCTCCTTTGCCTTTCAGCTCAAAAACCTTTAGCATTCTTACTTGCTGGAGGTGCAAGCTGATAACAGTGAGCAAGGGCAATGAGGCATTGGAAATTTACCTAACAGAGACAACAAAAGTATATCTCTTTAACCATTGAGATTTAAGTCTTGGAAACTAACAGAGGAACAACAAAGAAGACAAACTAAGAATCGGAAGACAAATAATGATAGAGAAGGATAGATTAAATTAAGAGAGAAGACAGATAGTAAGGCAGAAGTTCTCTAATAATTGCCCACTTAGATCTTTGCAGCTCCAGGTCACTGAATAATACTTTTGCTCTAAACATTTTGGTAATAAACTGAAGTGCAGAGTAGCACTTGATCCTATAGGATCAGATTGTTCTGTACTACTTAGGTTTTCCAGATCTGGATAGTGCCTAACCAGTATAAAGAACAAAGAACAGTACAGCACAGGAACAGGCCCTTCAGCCCACTGAGAGTGTGTTGATACATAATGCCTTTCTAAACTAAAAACCTCAGCTGTTGTTAGTCACTAATAGTCCCCATTAACAACTATTCACACTTCCAACCTGATCGTTATCAACTCCTTTGTCTGTCCAACTGTCTTTCTCTCTCTTTGATCTCTATCCTATCGTTTACTCCCTCCCCCAACCACCTCCCTATTTTCTGCATTTAAACTGACGTTTTCCCAGCCACCATTAGCTCTGAGGAAGGGTCACCGGACCCAAAACGTTAAGTCTGTTTTTTCTTTCACAGATGCTGCCAGACCTGCTGGGCTTTTCCATCAGCTTTGTTTTTGTTCCTGATTTACAGCAACCGCAGTTCTTTCGGGGTTTTTTTCACATCTTTCTGGTTGTGTGGTGACCAGAACTGCTCACAATATTCCAAATGTGACCTATCTAAAGTTCTATACAGCTGCAACATGACTTGCCAATTTTTATACTCTGTGCCCCAACCAATGAAGGTAAGCATGCCACATGCCTTCTTGACTACCTTATCTATTTGTCACATTCAGGGAAATGTGGACTTGTACATCTAGATCCCTCTATCTGTTGATGCTAGTAAGGGTTATTCCATTTACTGTGTACATCCTTCTTCCATTCCAAAATTCATCACCTCACCTTTGTCCAGATTAAGCTCCATCCACCATTTCTCTGCAGAAGTCTCCAGTCTATCCATCTCCTACAAATTTACTAATCAGGCCATCGAAATTCTCCTCCACATTATTGCAAACAATAGATCTCCATTGACAAATAAGTTGCTGTATGGGCCCACCTCACATTAATCCACCCAACCTGATGCCGTATTGACGAGGCAAGAAGCCCAAAATTATTTATTGGTGTTAAATGGAACAGATATCAGTAGCTTGTCCAAACTATTGAAATTAGGATTGAGAACAAATTTATCAGTCAACTTTGGAGCTTTGCTTTGGACTCCCAGTCCCTGTATAACTCCAGTTCTGAAACCAGATGAAATCTTACGCAAATGAAAAGGTCTGGCTGTACTCTTTATTTTTTTCTGACTAATGATTTCACTTTGACATTTTGAACATTGTGTGGAAGATGCTCATGATTTCCTGATATGTACTTGTACAGGGAGGTCAACATGTTGGAATTTGCATTCAAAGTAGTGACCCTCTTTACAATATATGACTCATTGTGGGGGACATGCTCATATTTTTAGATATCACTTCAATAAACATTAAGCAAGAACTGTTTTCATTGCAGGCAATTTTTTGACCCTGTTAAATTGTACCTATCCCATGGCCTTATATGCACATATTGATTCTGTAGCTAAATGTACCATTTGGTTTTGATGAAATGGCTCAGCCTTGAAGTATGGATTTTGCTCAGTTACGTGATCACAGCTAAGCTGGCAGTAAGTTGGCTGAAGTTCACTAAATGTTGATGTGTCAGGGAGGAATAAGTCAATATTTTTGCCCAATCATCAGCCAAAGAGGCAACAGGAAGATAGTTAGACGTTTGATGAAAATACATCAGAGTTTGGCAGTAATAAGCTGAATATGTTGAATGGCTTGATGGCTCACAGTAACACATGAGCCACCTGGGTGAAATATTGAATGGTGACCATTGTTAATGGAATTGCACAGTAGGATAAATGTGAAATCACAGAATTGTTATGGCAAAGAAGGAAGTTATTTAGCCCCATTGTGTCAGCACACTGGTTTTCAGGGACGCCAGACTAATGGTAACAAATACATTTATTTTATTTCTCATTTACTTAACTTCTAAGCATACTGGGAGGAATGTACGTATCTAATTCTAGATGTATGCAGCAAGTAATGCTTAACAAATGTGGGACATTTCTGTCACACAGTAATCTCTGCAACAGTCCACATGGAAATCACTATAGAAGAGAGAAACAGAATTTCAAGGAAAAGTCTTTGGACTCAAAATGTTAACCCTATTTCTCTCTCCACAGATGCTACCAGATCTGCTGAGTTGCTCCGGCATTTTCTGTTTTTATTCCAGATTTCCCTCATTCACTGTATTTTATTTTTATTCGTAAATGACTATATAGAACTTCATATTGTGCATCATGGCAGTTAATAAGTTACTTTAATTTCCTTCCCAGTTGTGTGGGGCTGGGTCTGGTGTCAAATTATATTTGATAAGCAGGACCAGACCTTTTTCACAGGCTGCATTCGTTGCATATTCTGTAAAAGTTCCTAAAGGCAGCTATTGTTGAGTTATGAACTACAGGCGAAAAAGGTTGGAGGTTAAAGGTCAGGTCATTAGCTCTCTAATTTCTCAAAGAAATGCTGCAAAGCACAAAAAGAGCCAAGAAATAAGGATAGTTTTAAAACTGGAATATAGCCAACCCACAATGTCATTAAAATTGTTCATTGTGCATTATACATAGGTAATCTAATATCATTTGAATAAAGATTATTATATCAAAAATTTAAAACGTTTTAAAATAAAACTGTGACCCATTCAAAAAATCTACTCATGCAGTTGCAGCAGTTCTGGCCTCTGCTGCATTCTTACAGCCCATGACATTAGTGATTTCAGCTTAGCAGATGTAATGTATGTGACTTTTCTGCCTACAGCACTAATGATTGTATTGATTATGTTAATAATGCCTCAGACTACATGAGTTTCAACTTCACATTTTCACAGACTGGTACACAAGCTTTCCTTGAGCAAACTGAGGTCACAAGACAGAATCTGTCAGGGTTAGAAAATCTATCTGAAGATTATACAATGCTGAAAGTACACAACTACTGAATACTAAATATCTTATCTCCATCTTGAGTCACCCTGGGCACCAGCACACATGAAAGAGAACACAAACCCTGCACGATGCTCTCCATTAAAGGGTGGGTTTAATGGATACTCATTTTCCCAACAATACTCTTTTACAAGCTGATGCCCCATCACAGACAGACTTCAAGGGCCGAATGTTATGTCCATTTTGCAAAGTATCAATTTTATCAAGTTTCATCGAAGGTTTTCTTTCCACAAGCCCTCGCAGGTTTTCTTGCTGTATCTTACCAAACCCACCTCATTTACCATCTACTGGGCTCCTGTGTTGCTCCCTTTGTCAATTCTAGCCTCATTCTACCACTCCCCGAATCTGGAACAACACATCATTGCCACGGATATCGCGGAATGTACTGATATCCCTGGCACCAACATCATCTTTGAAAAGCCGTTTTGTACTTGGTCAAATACTTTTAGACATGGTTCCTGACATTTGCTCCACACGTGGCAGAGAAGGTAAGATTGTTGCTCAGCTTTGCAGGCAGGGCCCTGGAGGTCTGATTGCACCGGATGGTGTAGAGGTGAGACGTCCACATTCCTGGCTCCAGCATAGAAGGCATTGACATCAGACCATGTCAGCCTCGTCTAAGGCTGCCACCCAGCTTCAGTGCAGTCTCAGCTGGAGGAATGCACAGAAATGCACAAAAAATTTCAATGGCATTATCCACTCTAGTAGCATAAGTTCTATCTGATTCCTAAGACTCACTCTATCGCTGCCACTGTGCCTGTCTGCCAGCAAGACTCATGTTCTGCTAGCCTCATTACTGCTTGTAACATCTTCACACACTCACCATCACTCACCCCAACCCCCGATGACACCACTAACTTGGCATGTCCTCTGCGCTGCCTACTAACTCGCTCTGGTCACCTCCCTACCTGTACCAGCACTAACAGCTGTGACACCCACTTCCAACTCCCTTAATACCTGTTGCTCTCTCTTACAATCCAGAAGGAAAACAGCTCATAATCGGACCGAAAGTCAAGACAGTTTATATATTGCCTGACAGTTGGTCCCTCACCACTTATGAGGAAAGAAACCTGGGTCTGACCATCTCGAGTGGCTGAGCATGCCCAAGATCTGGGCTTTTTTCAGAGGCTGCCCTTGACTTACTGTGCCAGGGATAACCGCTGTCTGGAGGCTATCCCCCGATCCGCCGGAGAATTGCTGACAACCATGATGAGCTTCCTGCATTTGAATCTGCACGAAATGGCATGGCAATACGGAAATATTGAGAGCCTGGTATTTTTAGCAAAGAGGCAAGGTGAGACAGGGACAGTCAGGTAGGCTGAAAATGAGTGAGCACAGAGACAGCAAGACAATAGCCTAGAGATGGGGCCTGGTCTAGCCTATGAGCTGGATGCATGTCCCTGAGAATGAAATGTTCTTGAGCAGCATTACAATGATAGTTACCAAAACACAGCATTGCATAATGTAAATAGATAAGATCTGCCATGACAAGATGCCAATGTCTGTGGAGGTGGAGTGCATGTGCCCAGTGCCCATGTCGCTCTCAGTGCCTGATGCCCACCATGGAGGTCCTTTGGAGCAAACAGCGACCTGCAGGTACCTGCTCTGACCTCCCCGTAGAGAATCGGTGATATCTAATTTGCTCCTGGAGGATGGTAGAATAGAAAACTGCAAATTAATGAAGTGAAAATTATAGCTAATAAGGTTGTTAACAAGCAATATTCCCCTTTAAGAGGCAACTCACGACTACCTAGTGAGAATCACACTTTGACGTTTCGGACAATGATAAAAAAATTCAGTTAGTGGGTCTTGATGTCAAGTAAGGCCTCACTGGACATCTCACATGGTTTTACCAGATTTCCTGCAATAGTCCAGTGGTCTCCGACCTTCTTAAGCATAAGATCACTTTTTGAACTTAATTGCAACCAAGGATCTATTCATAAGAAAATATAGAATAAAGTTTATTTTTAGTGCTTTATAAATCTATAAATCTAAAATCAAATATATATATTTGTTACAGAGATAGTAGGAACTGCAGATGCTGGAGAATCTGAGATAACAAGGTGTAGAGCTGGATGAACACAGCAGGCCAAGCAGCATCAGAGGAGCAGGAAAGCTGATGTTTCGGGCTTAGACCCTTCTTCTGGGCCCAAAACGTCAGCTCTCTTGCTCCTCTGATGCTGCTTGGCCTGCTGTGTTCATCCAGCTCCACACCTTGTTATTCCCTATATATATTTGTTAATTTTGACTTCTACTTAACAAGTCTCAGTTTGACACCTAAGACTGCACATTATTTTCCAGTGCCTTGAAGTCTGTATTGTGGTTTGAGACTGCTTGTCATATACATTCCATCAACTGGTTATCTGTGAGGCGAGTGCAATACTTAGACTTGATTCTCTTCGTTTGGCGGTCTTACAGAGGTATGTAGAATCAAGTGAGCTTTCGCTTTAAAAGCACAGGATAATAGGGGTGGACATTTTCTCTGTTTACAAGTCCCCAAAAGCTACGGTCCCTTCATCTCACTTTCATCTCAACATAATTTTGCATGGTAATTATCTCCATATCAACTGTACATTTGTATGTCAAACAGCTGATGGAATTTGGTCACTAGCTCACCAATGTCTGCTTGAAAGAATGGATTTGAGACACACATGACAATCTTTTTTTCATCTAATTCCTGAAGTTGCCTGTGAACTCCTCTGCTAATACCCTCGGATGTACGCAGATGTTTTCTGGCTGGCACCATTCTCCCTGTTTTTGATTTTTTCAAGTATTTTCTCTAGACTCAGTAAAGTGTTGTTGCATTTAAATTTTTAATTGGGAGGACCACAGACATGGCTTCAATTTGAATATATTAACAACACTTATCTTACATGCTGGGCATCTGTGTCCTTTCCCTGCAGTTCACCATTCAACTCGTCCAATTTGACATTATGTCTTTAAGGAAACTGACAACTCTGACACTGCACACTTCATTCCTTAATTTAAGAAAAGCGACATTTTCAGGCATCAGATCTATAAGTCTTTGCAGGAACTTCGCTCAATTTAGCATGAAGGAGTGGTTCATCATATGCAGTATCAGGTTTGTCGAGTAAGGATATGAGGAAACTGTGCTTTGGCCTGAATCGAGTTTTAACACCAACATGCATCACAACGAAGATAGGAAGGGCACTGATGAAGTCAGAGATAAAACCATTGACTGATTCCTTCAGAGGACCTGTGGTCTGTGTTTCTCTTCCCCAAACTTTTTCAAGTCAATCCTTGTGTTACTTGCTTCTCGATCACAGCTCAGAAATTGGAGTAAGACAGTGTTAGCGACATTCGGATCCTAACTCTGGATCACCTAGGGATATATTGAACATTTAACACCAATATGTGCTGTTTAAAAGAGGACCTACTCAGCCGAGATGACTGTGGATGTAGATCAGTCACTGTACGTATGGACAGGCCCTGGGATATCGCACCAATGGGGCATCGGAAAGCTTCAAAGGGATGGAGTTAAAAAGGGAGAAATGAACTGTAAATGGAATTTAATCTTCAATGGGGTTATTTCAGACTGCAAAGATGATAAGAACAAAGACAATAGACTGGGTGAGAGCCATGTTTTATGTCTTCCTCATTCAAAAATACTCAAGAACAGGGATTCTAAGCCATGATCTGTGTGTGCTAGTGGAAGAAAGTGTACTTGTGAGCTGGGCTATCATGTGTACTAGCTTGGGTTTGAGCATGAGTGTACAGTAAAAGTCACGGTTAAATAACCAACTTTAGTCGCCCCTGCATTGCAGGCAAAGGACACTCTTGCTCCATGAGTTAGAAGCAAGCCAGGAAACCAGTTAAAAGGAAGCAGCACCAAAGGATTTCAATCAACCTACAAAGCCAAGAATCTCAAACTCAATTATTAATGTTCCATCACCTTCTCTTCACAAGTGACCCAGAGACTCAACCATATAACTTTTAAGTGAGAGCCATACAATCCCTACAGTGTGGAAGCAGGCCATTCAGCCCATTGAGTCCACACTGACCCTCCAGAGAGCATTCCAAAGACCACTTCCCCTACCCTATCCCTGTATCCTTCTTTATCCCATGGCCAATCAACCTAACGTGCACATCTTCTGACTGTGGGAGGAAACCGTAGCACCCGGAGGAAAGCCACACAGGGGAGAACATACAAACTCCACACAGACAGCTGTCCGAGGCTGGAATCGAATGCGGCTCCCTGGCACTGTGAGGCAGCAGTACTAACCACTGAGCCACTGCGCTGCCCAACTCTGCTCATTTCTGACCTACATATGTGTGTGTGATAACACGTTGTGGAGCTGGATGAACACAGCAGGCCAAGCAGCGTCAGAGGAGCAGGAAAGCTGACGTTTCGGGTCGAGACCCTT
>JAHRHZ010000031.1:13556906-13571530 GCA_024137785.1 Ginglymostoma cirratum
ACGTGTTATCTCAGATTCTCCAGCATCGGCAGTTCCTACTATCTCCATATGTGTGTGTGTTGTGTTAATATTCCTTTTGGGCTGATTTCAGAAGCTGACCTTGACTCACTGCACCGGGAGGAATCCCTGACTGGAAGCTATTCCCTTGATGTGCCTGAGGATTGCTCAGAACCATGATGAGCTAAAAAAAAAAACCGAAAGAACTGTGGATGCTGTAAATCAGGAGCAAAACAAAGTTGCTGTAAAAGCCCAGCAGGTCTGGCAGCATCTGTGAAGGAATAAACAGAGTTAATATTTCGGTTCCGGTGACCCTTCATCTCATTTTCCCTTCACATTCTCTCACACTTATACAGCCATAAAGTCATACAGCATGGAAACAGACCCTTTGGTCCAACTAGTCCAATCCCACTGTGTTCATAAACCAAGCTCGTCCCACTTGCCGGCATTTGGTCCATATCTCTCCAAACCTTTCCTATTCATGTACTTATTCAAATGTCTTTTAAATGTTATAATTGTACCTGTATCCACCACTTCCTCTGGCAGTTCAATCCACATATGAACCACTGTGTGAAAAGATTGCCTCTCATGTCTTTTTTTAAATCTTTCCCCCTCACCTTAAAAATATGCCCCCTAGTTTTGAACTCCCCCACCTTTGGGGAAAGACCCTTGCTGTTCACCTTATCTATGCCCCTCATGATTTTATAAACCTCTATAAGGTCACCCCTCAACCTCCTATGCTCCAGTGAAAAAAGTTTCAGCGTACCCAGCCTATCTTCATAACTGAAATCCTACATTCCCAGCAACATCCTGGTAAATCTTTTCTGAGCCCTCTCCAATTTAATAATATCCTTCCTATCGCAGGGTGAGCAGAACTGGACACAGTACTCCAGAAGAGGCCTCACCAATGTCCTGTACAATTTCAACATGACATCCCAACTCCTATACTTAAGGTCTGAACAATGAATGCAAGCATGCTAAATGCCATAGGTTTCTCTTTTCTACTGCACAAACCAGGGCTTTACCATTAATTGTATAAGTGCTGGTCTTGTTTGCTTTACCAAAATGCATTACCTCTCATTTATCAAAATTAAACTCCATCTGTCACTCTTCAGCCCATTGACCCAATTGATCAAGATCTCTTTGTAGTCTTAGGTAGCCATCATCACTGTCCACTATACCACCAATTCTGGTGTCATCTGCAAATTTATTAACCATGTCATCTATATTGTCATCCAAATCACTTACATAAATGACAAACAGGAGTGCACCCAGCATCAATCCCTGTAGAACACCACTGGTCACGGGCCTTCATTCCAAAAAACTACCACCCTTTGTCTCCTACCGTCAAGCCAATTTTGTATCCAATTGGCAAGCTCACCCTGAATCCCATGCGATCTAACTTTACTAATTCGTCTACCACGTGGAACCTTGTCAAAGGCTTTACTAAAGCCCATGTAAACAATTTCTGTGGACATATTCCATTTGCTACTTTTCAGTCCATTGATATCGGTCTCCAACTTCCTTCCTCATAAATCATAAAACCCTTACAGTGCAGAGAGAGGCCATTCAGCCCATCAACTCTCCAAAGAGTATCCCACCCAAACCAATCCCTATATCCCAGGAACTTCACATTTGCAATCGCTAATCCATCTAGCCTACACATCCCTGGACCCTATGGGCAATTTAACGTGGCCAATCTACCTAACTTACACATCTTTGCATTGTAGCGGGAAACCGGAGCACCCGGCAGAAATCCATGCAGTCAAGGGGAGAACATGTAAACTCCACACAGCTACTCAAGGTTGGAATCAAACTCAGATCCTTGGCATTGTCAGACACTACTGCTAACCATTGTGTCACCATGCCATCCTCCTTTAAAAGCCGCATGACCAACTTTAAAACTTCTCAATCATGCCTCCTATATTTAAGTCCGTATGTGTGTATAACTGTGTATATGTATGTCTGTGCATATGTATTTGCATGGGTGCAAGTTATGTGTATCTGTGCACATGTATCTGTTAATGTGTGTGCCTGATGTAGCTACATGTGCATGTCTGTATATGCATTTTGCGCATGTGTGTGTACATCTGTATACATGTACATTTACGTGAGTATTTATATCTTTATGTATGTGGATCCATATGTGTTTTAGACAAAGCGTGATCAAGCTACATTCTGCATTTAACATTTGCAGGAAGGTCTCTTGTGGCATTTGTTTTGGAATCCTCACTTCATCAATCTGTGTCTTCAGAGTTCAATTACAGCTACACGTCTCAATAGAGAAGAAAATCTTTCACAGCAGTGAGAAAGGTTGTAGTGTTGCACCAACAGATCCTTTCCTCTCCCAATAATAGTGGCTTGAGGGAAATGGGTGACTTGCAGGCAAATCCTTGCAAATCACTTCTTTGGCATCTGAATTCCAGAGTTTTCTGTTGCTGACCTTAAGAGATCTAAAGTCAATTGCAGTTGACTCCTTTCATGCCCTTGGGGCTTTTCTTTGAAGTCACTCTCTGTGGAGAAATGGGACATAGAAAAGGTGAATTAGTCAGAGTCCGAAAATTAATTATCCCTGTCACTGAGCTATTTAGAGAGGTCCTATGTGCATGATCACAAAGCTGCAAAAAAAGAGCTTTGAAACTGATTTATAACATATATGCTCAGGATTTTAAAGCCTGTTTTAAAATGCAACGTACATGTTTTTTCTGAAGAAGGGTCCCAGCCTGAAACGTCAACTTTCCTGCTCCTCTGATGCTGCCTGGACTACAGTGTTCCTCCAGTTCCACACTGTATTAGCCATGCTTTATTGTTCCTTTCCTATCCTCAGTCATGAACTCGTCGCAGAAGTTTTATGTTCTGTTCCCAATACAGAATTCCAGAGCAGTAGGCTTGTACCAGCTGTGGCTACTTGCTTCAATAGGTACAAAATAGTACAAACCTTAGCACTTCTATTATGCCACCGAACTGTGTCGTAGCTATACTCCCTGATTCTGCCTCTCTTTTCTCACTGAAGATGCTTCTCCCAGTTATTTTTTGAATCCACTTCATATTAAATTTACTAAAGAAAGAGAAAAGCAACAATTTTTTTTGCCTTATGCGCTCTAAAAGTTCAAAATTCTGTATTGTAAGACTGTGGAGAAAGTTAGGAGTGGGACTAATTGGCCAGTGCTGTCAAGAGTTGGCACAGGCACAATGGGCTAAATGGTCTTATTCTGTGTTTTAATAGTCTACAATGTGATTCAATAGCCCGGACTTCACTGCCATGGAAAAATTAGACCATAAGTTAGGTCTTTGTGCTTCTAGATCCTGTTCAGTGACAAATTTACACAAGTTCTGGCAAAGTACTTGGATCTTATTTAACTGGAAGTTATTTAGGAGCAATTGCTTGGATCCAGTCATGTGGAGATGGGCACAGTCTGTACTGGCAGAACGTCAAAATCAGGTTTAAATTAAATCACGTTAAAAACAAATAGCATTAATACATAAATCAGCATTAAAAAGGAACCCATAATGTTCAAATTGTCTCCTGAGCTAAATGTGATTCCTAAATGTATTTCAATGCACTTTGTAATTCATGCTTAGCACACACACGTTTGTTGAACATTGATATTAAAATAACATTAATTGTGCAGAATTAGTCTGCGACTAGAAGTCAATATATTTACTTAATTAATTAATTGAAGTTCCTAGAATAGGTCAGAAAAAATATTACCCTCAGGCAATCATTTCAAAGGTTGAATACTTAGCAGATTCTTTGGACACGATATTAACAGAAATCAGATAAGTGTCAATTTTGACCAGTATTTGGCCTTTGGGAAGGTTTCGACAGGACCCCTAGCAAGATATCTCAAACTGCTTACCAATGTTTTTAATTAGCACCACACCTTCATGGTACCCTGCTCATCACATCTTCTCTCTCATCACAGGGGCAAGCACATGTCTCTCCATGGAACTTTGACACAGAGACCTTATTCTGATGAATGCGGCACAAGCCATGCTGCACAAATACAGTAGGATATTGTAAGTGCTCTATGGTTACTGGTAACTTGTTCTCATACCTCCAAATCAGTCAAGAAGGGTGGCATTGCCTGTAAGAATATGTTGGCAAAAGTGAGAGGAAATCAGTTCCATGCCATTTTGCAGTCCATGAGATTTTAGATTGTTTTCTTGAATTGTGGTCCCCAAGTGACACTTTTCAGGTGTCTTGCTTCACAGAGTTGACTGTGATCAAACCATAATGACTAATGACATGGTGAAGATTGCTTGTGACCAACATTTGTATTCCACACAGATGACTTCAACCTGTATCTGTGAAAGTTCCTAATGAATGCAACTACTGATTGACGAGACTCACATTGTTCACAAGTAGAAACCTGCAGATTTAAAGGGAACATAAACACTTACTCACCTACTCTTGGTGCGCTCACAGCTAACTTCCAGTTCTAGTGCACATTTACATGTTGTATGAGTATGGAAGGCAGTCCACTTGACACTGCGAGTGACAGGCTGGGAATCGAAGGACCCTTGAACCTCCATGTTCCTTTCTTTCTGGCACTCCCCATTGAGCCCATGAGTTCTGGACTCCCAAATGTTCCACATACCATGCTGAATTGCAACTTCATCTCTGAACGTCACCCCTGAGTTCCAGCCCTATAACTTAGTCACAGAATCATAGAATCTCCACAGTGTGGAAGCAGGCCATTCAGCCTGCAAGTCCACATTGAACTTCCAAAGAGTCTCTCATTCAGACACACCACCCTACCCTATCCTGTAACCCTGCATTTCCCATGGTTAATCCACCTAGCCTGCTCATCCCTGGACTTTATGGGCAATTTAGCATGGTCAATCGGGCTGCATTCTTCCTCCATCAGTGCCAGGGAGGTGGTGACTGTCGATGACTCACCTTCTCTCCTGCAGTATTCCTTATTCTCCAATGCACTACATCTCCCCAATTTATGTTGAGTTTACCCCTTTCACAATTACTGTTTCCTTCATATTCACAATTACTGTTTCCTCCATATTCACAATTACTGTTTCCTCCATATTTCAGCATGCTAACTCCAATCCCATAACTGATGCACCACCCTCTGTATGAAAAAGCTGCCCTTTAGGTCCCTTTGAAATCTTTCCCCTCTCATCTTAAACCTATGCCCTCTACTTTTGGACTCTGCTACCCTGGGGAAAAGAGCTTGGCTATTCACCGTATCTATGCCCTTCATGATTTTATAAACTTCTATAAGCTTACACCTCAGCTTCCGAAACATCCCTACCAGAGCAGAAGTTCCTGATAATTCCCCTTGAATTTAATTGAGCTAACCCCCAGGACTATTCATGATCCATTGCACTGACTAACTTGAACAGACTGTTCCAATTGATGTGTAATTAAAAGCCGAATTGGTCTTATGCAGCTCCCTGACTAATATACAGCAATTTATCGGTCTGGTTTCACTGACTTCCACAAGGCTGAGTGTGACCTACTGCCCAGACTGTAGTGATGTAGATGCCCTGACCCTGAACACCCCAAATGTCCGACTAACTTTGTCCAAACACCTACTATGATAGCAAACACAGCACTTGACCTACTGTGCTGTCTCCCTTGATTTGACTCCCCTTAAACCTTGGGCTTTTAAGCCCTGGCTTGGGTGACAAAGAGTAAAAAGGCAAAGCAAGGCAGAGGTGCTTTCAGTATTGAAGTTGGTGCTAAGTGAGTGAGCACTGAGTGAGCAAATGAGGAGCCTTGAGTTGCACCCCAGTTAAATCCACAAGCTGGCTGACCAATCCTATGTGCAAAGTAGCCTGGCAGCAGCATTACAATGAAAGGTGTCAGTGTGCTGCAAAGTATGGCATTGATGTGCAGAATCATACTGTAACTGGATTGGCGATGTGACGTGAGAGTGCGATGAGGCTGTATCATGCCTAAGTCAGTGTCTGTGGATAGGGGCCCACCCTTGCCCTTGCCCATAGATCATGTCCTGAGATGTTGGGGACTGCTGTCTACAATGGACAGAGGAGCAAGCAGTGAGGTGGATTTGCCAGGTACCTACACAGGCCTTCATGCCAGGAATTGCCACTGTCTAGTTTCTACCGGCAGATTGGAGAATGGGAAAATGCTTATATCTGATGTGTGATTATCATGATGCCATATTAATCCATGCTAATGGATGCAAGTAGGCCTTTTGTAGCTCATTAGTGAAAACCTTATCTTACTGTTCAACATTTAGTTGCAGAATCAGTTGTTTTGTTCTTGACATGGAGAGGGTCCTCCCTACTGATCACACCTTATATTCAAAAGACTTTTTGTTGTTCCCCAAGACATTCAGTGATGGGGGAGATTCCACCCTGTGTCCTCCAGCATCATTCCATAACAGTCTACATTGCTGTTTATGTCAGAGAGGCCTGAAGTAACAAATGCAACCCTACCATTGTGTGTAATAGGGTGTGGTGACACAAGTCCCTTACATCATACTTTCTTGGAGTGTCTCCACACATATATTTTCTGATACCTTTTCCTTCAGTCCTTTATTTGCCTTAAGTTCTTGACTTCTTGTTGGCATACAGCCCTATGAGTGTCAGTTGTTCAGCTGTATCTCAACGTTTTTTATGTATGAGCCTAGAGTATGTCATGAAGTCATGAAGTCATGGGAAGTCATGAAGAGCAGCACAGTTAAAACTGATCCTATACTGACACATACGATCCACAGTAACAAGGATCAGAAATTTTAGTCCCTACCTTAAGTCAACCACAGACCAGAATGAGATAACAAACATTGGATTGAAATGACAAACTGTGAATCACTCTCTGAATCTTCATTTCTGTATTGCTTCAGCGTACACTGCGCATTGCAATTAACTCCTGGAAAATCAAATTCACTACCCATTGCTATTACAAATAAGCATAATTTCATATTGTTAAATCTTTCATAAATTGTTGTTGCTATCGCTAGCAACCTTAATACTTGTACAATGTTGACATGATTGTTTTTCTACGGTGAAAACTTTACTTCCTGGTAGTGATCTCAATTCACAAATGTGAGGTAACTTGGTGCTAGTCATATAAGTTTGATATGTTATCCATAGCTCCAGACAGGAGAAAGGTTCAATGGCGCCGTCATGTCAGACTCCAAGATTTTGCTGTGTGCAGGATATTGGCTGGAGAATTTCCTACATTACCAAAGTTAAACATGTTAAAAGTACTTCATAGATTGCAAAGTGCTTTGAAAATCCTGTGGTTTTGAAAGTGCTACAGAAATTCAAATTTATCTACTTCTGAAAATACTGAAACATTCTAATTGTAGCCTAACCACAACACATGTAAGCTTATCTCCCAAAGCCTTTATCCCTCTTTTATAAATAAAGCTTAAGTTCTGTACACATTATCAATATGACCTTCCACTTATAATGTTTGTGTTTCCATGTACAACATCACATCATGAAGGTCAATGAAACACTGTTTCATCCAGAAATCCTGTCTTTAATCAAACTGTGAAAGAAAGAAAAGTTTCAAGAAGCATCACTTTAACCCATTGCTGAATGATTCCCACATGCAACATTAAGCATTTTGATAAATTTCAAGGTACAGGTAGTTCTGCTATAACACGTGTTTTGTTAACTCAAATTAGCTGTAACACAATTGATGAATAGTGGACACTCTTTGGATAATGTGAACTTTATGCTGTATAGGTTTCGATTTGCGATTTTCGATAGTGATTTCCCTATAACGTGATTTTAAAAGGGGATTTTCTACAGCGTGATGTCACACAAGAACGCAACTATTGTGTTTTAGGAGAAACACCTGTATTAATCCATCTGCAAATGAAGCTGAATATTAGAGTTAGTCTGATCACCTTGGGTTGGTAGTGCCCACCATTCGAAACAGTGAACAGAATGTAACATACCTACCACTTATGCTTTAGTGATTGATGCAACTTGTTAATCTTGGGCAATCTGAATCCTTCATGGCATTTATTGGGCACATATTGCTTTTGATAAGAGACTCGTTTGCTGAAGGAAATAAATCTTTTTGCTTTGAAAACTGGACAGAGAGTTGAGAAAGTATTAGAACTGTAGTTTCTATATGAGCTCCTGCTGAGATCAACAAAAGGAAAATCGATCCAATTTCAGCGAGTCTTCAACGTCCTGCAATCAGGCTCGAGTTTGTACATTTTTGAATGTTAAGTAAAGACATGTCAGATTATTTTGAATGCCTTTTAAACTAATCATCTCAATAGCTGTTCTAGTGGCGTCACAGAATCCATACTCTGCAGAAGAGGCCATTCAGCCCATCAAGTCTGCACCAACCATCATAGAAATGTAGGAACAGGAGTAAGACTCCAGCCAGTTAAGCCTGCTCCATTATTCAATTAGCTCATTGCTGACCATCCACTTCAACTTCACTTTCCTCTACTAACCCCGTATCCCTTGATGTCATTAGTATCCAGAAACCTATCAATTTCGGACCTCAACATACGCAATGACTGAGTTTCCGAAGTCCTTTTGAGGAGAGAATTTCCAAAAAAAATCACCATCCTCCAAGTAAAGAAATTCTTCCTCATCTCCATATTAAATGGCCTCCCCCTATCCTGAGACTACGTCCCATGATTCAGGACTCACCAACCAGTAGGAACACCTTGTTATCATTCACCATGTCAAATCTTGTCAGAATTTTGTAAGTTTCAATGGGATCAACTTTCATTCTTAAAAACTCTGTAGTTAGTAGGCTAAATTTCCTCAATCTCTCTTCATAAGGTAGTCTCACCATCCCACAGGTTAACCTGGTGAACATTTCTGCACTTTCTGTATTGTGAGAATATCATTTTTTGACAAAAAGACCAAAACTCTACGGAATACCCCAGTTACAGTCTCACCAAAGCACGACACAACTGCAGCAAAATATCTTTACTCCTGTATTTAGATCCCCTTGGGATGGAGGCCAACATGCCATTAACCTTAATTACCCTCAAATCTCTGCCATGTATGACTTAGGAGCTGTTTTTCTATACACATTGGTGTTCACTTCTTTGCAGTGCACCTAGCATGCAAATCAATCAAGATAACATTCCAGCAGGGTTCAATTCTGCTGCTCACTGAATATAATGTGAATCAGTGGAAATGGTTGATAAAGTGCTCTGATGTGATGATAATTGGAGATTGATATAGTTGGCTCCTTGCAGTGAGGTGCACATAAATAACTAACTGCACAGCACTGACAGAACTATTTATTCATCTTCAGCTATGATGTACTATACCTGAAACACAGAAAAGACAGACATAAGAGTTTTGATTTAGAAGTTTTCTATTCACATTCACTGCCTCAAATAATAGCAGATATTGAATAAAATCAACATCAGTCTGCAACATCATTGGCGTAGAATTCTTTTGGAAGGCCGGCTTACAGAGCACAGTGAGCATTCCACAAGAGTAATTATGGAAACTGCAAAACCTTCAAAGGTATTTCTGTGCTTCTTGTCCATCAATATGACTATTAATTTGAATAACAGGAACAATGAAGAAGCTTTTAAAACTGAAAAACTGTTTATGTCATTTTACTTAAAAACACATTGTTGCCAGTCTTGAATGAAGAGTTGCATTTTGCGTGAAAACCTGTCCAGTTTAAAGATGCACACACATTTAGCGCTCTTAGTGAACAATAGGAAGTGACAGATACATCTAGAGCTCTGTGGCTTGGCACAGTCTCATTGCAATCAATTTCAAGTCTTCAAAGGCAAACTCAAAGAAAGGCATTGAGCTGAAATCAAGCAATTTCACAAATAGGAAACTCAATGAAATAAAATTGATGGTCAGAGCAGAACTTACACACTGCCAAAAATAGACATGAAGTCAAAGCTTTTTAACCTACACTTAGTGAGATTATAATGCAAGAACAACAACTTGAGAAAGAAGAAAACAATTTAAACCACAAGAGAAGATGGTGCTGATTGATTGGACCATGGCTGGTATGGAACTGCAGCAGAAACAGTTATCTGTCAACCTTAGATAGTAGGAACTGCCAATGGTGGAGTCAGAGATAACACTGAGACCATCGGATTGTAGGATCCCAAGGCGGAATATTAGGTGCTGCTCCTCCAGTTTCCAGTTGGCATCGTTGTGGCACTGGAGGAGGCCCAGGATGGGCATGTCATCCAGGGAGTGGGAGGGCGAGTTGAAATAGCTCGCAACTTGAAAGTGTTGATGTTTGTCGCAAACAGAGCGCAGGTGCTGTACAAAGCGGTCTCCGAGCCTCCGCTTGGTCTCACCAATGTAGAGGAGGCCACATCGGGAACAGCAGATGCAGTAGACCAGAAAACGCAAGAGATGCGGTCGAGGGCATTTTCGACCACTGAAGGGGGGAGGTTGCGGTCCTTGAAATAAGAGGACATCTGGGATGTTCGGGAGTGGAACACCCTATCTTGGGAACAGATGTGACGGAGGTGGAGGAATTGGGAGTAGGGGATCACATTCTTGCAGGAAGGTGGATGAGAGGAGGTGTAGTCTAGGTGAACATCCGCTAATGTGGTCTACTGCATCCGCTGTTCCCGATGTGGCCTCCTCTACATCAGTGAGACCAAGCGGAGGCTCAGAGACCGCTTTGTAGAGCACCTGCATTCTGTTCGTGACAAACAATCACGCCTTCCAGTCACGAGCCACTTCAACTCCCCCTCCCACTCCTTGAACAACATGTCCATCCTGGACCTCAGCCAGTGCCACAATGACGCCCCCAGAAACTGGAGTAACAGCATCTCACATTCTGCCTTGGGTGCCTACAACCCAATGGTCTCAGTGTGGACTACCCCTGGCCTCATCCCACCCTCCCTCTCATCCCCACCTCCTTGACCTGACACAACCCATCCATCTTCTCTCCCACCTATCTGCCCCTCCCACCTCACTGACCAATCCCCACCACTGCCTACCTGCATTCACCTAACACCATCCCACCTTCCCCAGCCCCAACCCTCCTCTCTATTTATCTCAGAGCTCCCTTCCCCCTCCCCCATTTCTGAAGAAGGGCCCTGACCCAAAACATCAGCTTTCCTGCTCATCTGATACTGCCTTGCCTGCAATGTTCCTCCAGCTCCATATTATGTTATAACCGTCAGACTTAGTTAACCGATTAGCTACAAACCAGCCAATTGATTTGAACAATCAATTCACTTACATGAAGTCGGTACAGAGACTGATTGTCTCCATAGTCCATTCCTCATCACATCTTTATCAATCTGTAGAAATATTCCTTTTGTTTACAAAAAACGTTCCCTATTACAATAATTGTAGTTTCCAGTACCTGCAAATGAATTACATTTACTTAGTAATCCCGACTCTGCTAAGAATTACACTGAAAACCAATTTAGGTTATCAATTGGACTCACAGTGGGTTCACTTTCCTCTGTTCTTTGTAGGCAAAAGGGAAATGGTCACATTTTGCACCTTTTCCTCTGAGGAAAACATTGTGGAGACTGCCAAACCCTGCTCCACCCTCACGGCAATGGCCTGATCAATCAGGTTTGACCTGCCTGGTTTAACTTTAACGAGTTAACTAAGTTTGTCAGTTAACAGTTCTGACTGTATCTTCATAGTAACCATATTGCACCAATCAGCACCCTCTTCTATGCTGTATACATTTTTGTTCCCTTGGTGTTCTAACATTACCGGTCTCAAGAGTGCAAGTTGAAAGAGCTTTAACTTCAGGTTTATTTTAAGCAACATTTTTGTTCAATGAAATATATGACAAGGTTGATTTTTTGTCTAAAATCAAGCTTTTGGCCTCTGCTTTATACTTTATAGACTTTCATCCCTCTATTGGGTAAGGTCATAATACAGTGTGGTTCTGCCAAACGTACACACGGACTCAGTTTTGACCCTCAGCTGAGTTAGTTGCTCTTTGTTAGGCCATTGCGTGAAGGGGTGAGGGTGGCCCTTCTCAACAGTTATGATTTAATGCTTTTTTGAAAATTCTAGTGACGACGCATTCTTGCTAAAAAACTGTGTTAGCCTGTTCAGGGAACCATCTAACAGAAGCGATCGTCTCCTTTTCCAGGCTTGCCTTGTGAATGTTACATTGTGGATCAATGCCTGATGAAAGAACTTTGCTTGCACAAACCTTTCCACAAGTGATATGATACAATCTAATGGAGCATTCAGTAGCACTGCAAAAAGCCGTCAATGACTGAGTATGACAAACTGGTACGTAATGAAATTCCGGGAGTAGGTGTGCTGAGGGACATACTACAGTGTGAGCAACCAGAACCAAGAGCGCAATGGGGCAACCCCCGTGTCTAAGGCCCACCCACCAAACTAAACCCAGTATTTGACAGAAAATCATGTAAAACTTTTCCGCTTGTATGGGCCACGGAATACTTATCATTACATGCCAATATACACTGTAAATATGACGAGTATTGGCAATAAGAGGAGAGGCACATTGTGTATTGTACTGCAAGAAACTGATCTGAATTTTAATGTCAAATTTGAATGATTATGTCATATACTTGCACATTATGAAGTACATTCTTGGGAAAAACAGACAGGTGAATAACTGCAATTTGCTTGAGGCTAAGGAGGAGGAAAAAAGCTGGAGTTCGTGTTGCTCATTGATATCCAGTGCTCCTAGCAGAACAGTGAGCCCTTGCCTGATGAGCAGGATTGGTTATAATGGTCTCCACAGTGAGTAACCTATAAGCAACAAAGCAGACACACAAAGTGTAGAGGTTTGGGTGAGGTACTGAAACCTGTGGAGCTGCTGATTTATGTGAATTTGTAATTCAAGGAGGTGAAATAATTGGGGGACAGGGAGCAGATGATTGAGTAAATAATAGTTAGAGACAAAAAATCTGTAGATGCTGGAATCCAAGGTAGACAAACAGGAGGCTGGAAGAACACAGCAAGCTAGGCAGCTTCCAGAAGAAAGAATTAGCCAACGTTTCAGGTATTACCCCTCTTTAGGACTGGATGTGGGGGTAGGAGGATGTCGGTCTCTCTCTCTCCACTCCATCACACACGCTCTCTCTCATCCCCTCTCTCTGTGTCTCTAACACACACACACACACACACACGTGAATCTATGGGGTGAATTTGTATCTACAGATACATTTTATTTTGTGCAAAAAGCACACTATTTATAGACAGTCAGTCAATATGGCATTTATAAATTCCTACTTTAGAAATAAAACCAGTCTGACTCCAAACTAAAACACAAACAGATTCTAAACTAGGTCTCACACCTAACAAGCATTGTCTGACCTAAAATTTCACCTCTTCTTTACATTGATAAAACCTTTAGTTCTCTCAGGACCATGACTTGAAAGGAATTCGGGGGATTTATGTATACATATTAATCAATTAAAACCTTCTAACTGATTAAAGATTGAACAGCTTCTTAGGTTTGTTTAGTACATCCTCATTAATGGTGTGAACCTTTGGTCTTTTACTTATAAGTTCTGTGTCTGACGCTGCCTCTCTCACCAACACCTGAAGAAGGACTGAGGCTCTGAAAGCTTGTGTTTTCAAATAAAGCTGTTGGACTATGATGAGTAAATAACACTGATCACTGGCCGGTTTCCATTGAAAACCTGAATGACACATTAGAGGAAGATCCCAGGTTCATTCTCTTCTAATTTTACAATGATGTTGCTAGTTGTACATAGAGCATGTTCCATAAAACATCCTTGTGGAATAAAATCATGGCTGCTTTGAAATTGTTACAGGGAATGAAAAGCTGGACCAAAATAAAGAAAAATATGTAACTGCCTTAAATTTGGAATGACTAAACATCTTGCTTGTAAATCATTCCCAAGTTAAGAACACAGTTAATATTGTACTCCTGTCAAAAATAAGTTATGAAAACGGTGCGACTGAAGATGTGCTATTATTCAAGAACCCACATTAAATTGATCAGGACTTATTGTTTTGCAGAAAAGAAGCTCAACACAGACTAATGGAGAGTCTGTGATCAAATTTCAATGGCTGGTTTGAGAAGGTGATATCCTACACATCAGCTTAAACACTGCCAGTGGGTTTGTCCACTTCTCCCCTCTCCCACTCACCACCGGGCCACATTCCACATTAAAAAGTAACCTTTCCGAATGTTTTCTGAGCTAGCCACTCATCAGACTGGCACCTCATTCATAGACAAAGAATTGCTATCAGTCACTTCCAAACAACTGATACCACTTTTAGAGGGCATTTAGAGGGCAAAAATTGCAAATGCAAACAGAAGCAGGAGACAGCAAACTAGCTGCGGTTTTGCAACAAGTGAGAGCCGGGAGGCCGGGCATAAGTAGATAAAATGATGACCTTTTAACCTAGGCAGGGGGTTCTGATCAATTCAGACCTCAGGGGAGGGACAGTGGAATTATCACGGGAAACAGCAGAACGCTCTACCTCCAGCAGAAACCTGACTCATGCAAAAATTCACAGTGATGCCACCCGAAGGCTGCGGGAACAGCAAATCATATTCAGAGATAAAAGGTACTGCAGATGCTGGAGAATCCGAGATAACAAGCGTGGGGCTGGATGAACACAGCAGGTCAAGCAGCATCATAGGAGCAGGAAAACTTGACGTTTCGGGCCTAGACCCTTCATCAGAAACTAGGCCCAAAACGTCAAGCTTTTCTGCTCCTATGATGCTGCTTGGC
>JAHRHZ010000031.1:13571630-13587825 GCA_024137785.1 Ginglymostoma cirratum
ACTGGGAACCCTGCAGCCCAATGGTATCAATGTGGATTTCACAAGCTTCAAAATCTCCCCTCCCCCAACCGCATCCCAAAACCAGCCCAGCTCATCTTCACCTCCCTAACCTGTTTTTCCTCTTACCTATCCCCTCCTCCCACCTCAAGCCCTACCCCCATCTCCTATCTACTAACATCATCCTGCCCCCTTGACCTGTCCGTCCTCCCTGGACTGACCTATCTCCTCCCTACCCCCCCACCTACACTCACATTTACTGGCTCCATCCCCACCTCTTCGACTTGTCTGCCTCCTCTCCACCTATCCTCTCCTCTATCCATCCTCTATCCGCCTCCCCCTCTCTCCCTATTTATTGCAGAACCCTCTTCCCCTCCCCCATTTCTGATGAAGGGTCTAGGCCCGAAACGTCAAGTTTTCCTGCTCCTATGATGCTGCTTGGCCTGCTGTGTTCATCCAGCCCCACAGCTTGTTATCATGCAAAAATTCACTGGGGCAAATTTTGACATTGTAAAATGGGTTGGAGTGAGTTATAGGCCATTTTACATGTCTCCGAATTAGTTTTTATTTGTTCATGGGATATTGGTGTCACTGTCAAAGCCACAAATATTTCCTATCCTGAATTCCCTTAAAATCCTTAAATACCCTTAAAGGATGTTGAGCTACTTTCTTGGACTTTCAGCTGCCCCAGTCCATGGGGGATAGGGGTTACACCTACAGTCCTGTTAGAGTTGAAGGCAGCTCACCATTGCTTTCTCCAGAGAGGTAGGGGGCAACAGTAAATGCTGGCAGTGATGCCTGTGTCCCGTAAAAAATTAAAGGAAAGAAATTCCAGCATTTTGACCCAGTGACAGTGAAGGAATGGAGATACAAGTTCAAATCAGGGTGGTGTGTGGCTTGCTGGGGAACTTGCAGATGGTGGTGTTCCCATGTAACATTGATCCTCGGGGCTGTAGAGATCATTGATTTGGAAAGTTGTCACAGTTGCATATTTTACAGATGCTGTGTAGATGTGCTGATGGTGTTAGGAATGAATGTTTAATGTGATGGTTGGGGTAACAGTCGAGCAGGCTACGTGATCCTGGATAGCGCTGGCCTTCTTGAATGTTGTTGGAGCTGCACTCAACTAGGCAAGTGGAGAATTTTCCAAAGGCTGGAAACCCAGCAGTTGGTCAGTAAGACTAGAAGGCCTGTGTACCAAAATTAGCCGTCCTGAGCTGAAACTATGAGCGTAGAATTTACTTAAATTGGCTTCAGGATGTGATTGCCCTACAAAGTATTCCTGCATTGACCAGCTCAGTGGAGAAGGCTGGAATCAATGTTTGAGTGGAGCAAATTGTGACTCACCCATGGCTAGATATATTCCATGCAGTCTTGCTACACAGATGCAATGAAGCTGAACTAGTAGACAGTTACAACTGGATGTCATTGGTATACACGTCGAAGCTAAACATATATCTGAGGGTGATGCCAAGAAAAGAAAAAGTTTAAAAATGGAAAACTAGGGAATCAAAGATCAATTTTGGGGTATGCTGGAGATAATGATGCAGGGTTGATAGTGGAGCTATTGTTGGAGATGGCTGTGATTGGTATCTAAGGTTGAAATATTTCTTATATGAATTGGATATCATGGTCCTTACCCTTTCCTTTCTAAACTTCTGCATTTGTACTGGAACCTGTTGTCATGATAAGGTTGGTCACAGTTCACTTACGTTTGTGATAAATTTTTAACTCCATATCTGAAAGAGATTATAATTTCCTTTGATATTTCTTGTCCCACTTTTGCAATCTGATCTTTCTGATTTAAAAAGCATTTGTAATATCAGCAGGCCTTTTGAAAAACTGAGAGCGAACAAAACATTTGCGCGGTACGTACACAGGAAATGTTCAGTTGCAACAACCTTAGTAACAGAGACTTACAAGCAGAACGTGGAAAGTTTGAAAACCAGAACTATGGCTAGTCCTACTTTACATATGAAATACTTAGCATACAGACGCTAACTCCCTCAATACAATTTTGCAAGATAGAAATGAGGGATTAGCAAGCCAGTGGTAAATCGAAGATTATTCATTGACATCTACTTCCGTATTGTACAGCGAAAGGATAAGACCAAAAAACATTAGGTCATTTGGGCCATTGAGTCACACTGCCTTTCAATCATGGCTGATAGTTTTCTCAATCTTATTCTCCTGCTATCTCCCCCAACCTTTGATCCACTTGACAATCAAGGACCTATCTATCTCTGTCTTAAATATACCCAATGACCTGGCCTCCACAGCATTCTGTGGCAATGAAATCCACAGATTCACCACTCTCTGGCGAAGAAATTTCTCCTCATCTCCATTCTAAAGGGTCTTCCCTTTACTCTAAGTCTGTGGCCTCGAGTCCTAGTCTCTCCGACTAATGAAAACATCTTCCCAATGTCTACCATGTCCAGGCTGTTCACTATTCTGTAGGTTTCAATTAAATAACTCCTCCTCCTTCTAATCTCCATCGAGTATGGATCCATCATCCTTAAATATTCCTCATATGTTAGGCCTTTCATTCCTGGGATCATTCTCATGAACTTCCTCTGGATCTGCTCCAAGGCCTGCACATCCTTCCTGAAATATGGGGCCCAAAATTGCTCACAATATTCAAAATGTGGTCTGACCTCATATATTGAAAAATGAAGGCAAAGCCTTTTGCAAAACTGGAAGTTTGTTTTTGGATATGGTATGTTTGTCAATAACAGCAATAATTAGCATTCATGTAATGCCTTTACTATAGAAAAAAAGCCAGAAATCATCTCACAGGCTGATCAGACAAAAATCGTCACAAAGCTAAAGAAAGATACTGGCAGGGAAGACTACAAATGTGTTCAAAGGGGTGGGTTTTAATGAGTATCTTACAGGAAGAGGAAAGGCAGAAAGGTTTAGGGATTGAATTTTAGAGAAGAGGCCTTTTACAGCTGAAGGATCTGCTAATAATTTTGAATAATGTGGCTTTGGATGGACAGAAAGCAAGAGTCAGAAGAACAACTAGAGGATTGAAAAATCAGGTTAGGTAAATACAGAGAGAGCAAGTTACAAAAGGGCTTGAAGACAAGAATTAAAAATTAAAGTTGAAGCATGGGGTTCATATGAGCCAATGCAGGTTAGCCGGCATAGAATTAACATATGGGTCACACATAGTGCAACATGTAAAATGGTCAACAGAATTTTGGATGAGCTTAAATTTATGGAGGGTGGGGATGGGATATTTGGTGGAGTGGTGCTTTCTCCCATCTCTCCTATTCCACCTAACCCTGACTCATTTTCTTGTGCTGGGAGTTATCATAGTTGAACAGTGGGCTCTCATCCTTTAGGAGCTGCTGATATTGGATATTCTACCCTCGGTGAAAGAACTCTTAGTATGTAATACTAGGAGATCAGGTCAGGGGAGGTGCTTGTGCGAGAATATTGTCACTGCTCTAGCAATCTGGAACCCCAGTATAGTGTTCCAGAGCCACAGGAAAATGGTGAAATTTGTGTTCAATCAATCTGGAATTGAAAGCTAGACTAATGGTAACCACTGTTGATTTTCATAAATGCCTATCTGGTTCACTGATGTCCTTTAGAAAAGGAAATCTGCAGTCCTTACTGGATGGCCCAAACGTGACTCCAGATCCACAGCAATGTAGTCGACTCTTAACTGCCCTCTGAAATGGCCTAGCAAACCATTCAGATCAAGATGATGAGCAACAAATACTGACCTTGCCAGCACAAAAGAATAAAAAAGGAAAAGCAGAGCAACCTTCAACAAACTTTGGTCCCATCGCGTCTATGAATGGATTATCAGTCTAGCTTTTCTTAGGCAGTAAAATGCTAAAATTATATTATTAGCCATAACACAGCAGTAAAGATGGCAGGAACAGAAGGACCTCTGAACAAAGAAAAAACAAGTCATGCTCACTAGGAGTTAATTGATTCAGCTTTTTATTTGAGCAAAGGGCCAATATCCACCAGCTTAGTACAAAAGGTCATTTTGCAACTCCTCCTCAGAGGAACTAAGTGAGGTCATCCTTGGCAACTGTGCACTCTAGAATAATCATCTGTCAGTAAATCTTAGGAGCCAAAACTAATTTCAATGTAAAAATATGCTCTATAAAAGATATTCAATGTTAACATAATCAGGTTGGATGGGAGTTTAGCTACATATGGGCGAGAAACACACGTACACTAGGGGCTTTTGATTGGTACACCCTGTCTGTTATGGCATAATCCAATAAGATCGTCAAAAACAGCATTATTGATCTTAAAATTATGTTAGTGAAAATGCACTGAGGTTATGTTATTACAGCTCACCCAAGAGGATATCCTATGTCATTTTTAAAAAAAAGTAAATTTGAAACCTACCACAAGAACGCCTTCTTTTCCTGAAATTGTATTACCATAAGCCAAAGTGCTAAGCAGTGACTTTGTTTTCTCTCGTTGGAAAGCCAAGTTGAACAAAGTTAGTATCATCAAGGTCAAAAAGTCATTTGGCTGGACTGACCATGAAGTAACAATGAATTGATACTAACTTGAAATTTTAAAATTGGACAATGTTGGAGGAGGAACAGACTAATGGAACTGAGAGTTCTGTAGTCTGAAGATTCTGGATAAAGTAAGTTAGAACAGAATGTGTAAACTCTCAATATAAAGCGCTTATACCTTTATGCACTTAAAGTCTCCTTGGAATCTTCTGTAAGTCCTTAAATTCTGATGCACTTTATTCCCATTTATAGGTTACCCATACCACACATCACTTCTTGGATGAGGGATTGGCCTCCGCGGCATAATATTGAACAGAGGTATTCAGTTGTTTACTTACAACTTTGAAGAACTGGAATGCAGTTCACCCAGGATACACTCAAAAAACAATGGGTTTGAGGGGCTGATTAATTGATCGAATTGTTTATGACAATTGACGCAGATGGAATAGGTTGGGTCAGGAGAACACACTGTAAGTGAGACTAGCAACTTTTCCTTTGAAAGTATTATGCTAGGACAATCTAATGGAGCAGAAAAAAATGCCTCATTGATGCATTGCTGGAGGAAGGCACAACAATTGATGATCGATGTGTAGCATATCATCCAGATAGCAAATACCGTTGCAGGAATCTAAGCAACGATCTAAAGTAGACCACCAGGCTTTGGGCTTTAATAACATGGCCTGACAATACAGGTATTTCTGCTATAATGTGTGTTTCATTAATGTGAATTGGCTGTAACGCGATTGATGAATAGTGAACACTGTTTGTATAACACAAACTTTCTGCTGTACAGTATAGTGATTTTCTATAGCGATTTCCCTATAACACGATTTTCAATAACGCTTTCCTTAATGCAATTTTCTGTAGCGATTTCTCTATAACGCGATATTCTATAGAGATTTCCCTATAACGCGAATTTCTATAGCAATTTCCCTATAACGCGATTTTCTATAGAGCTTTCCCTACAATGCGAATTTCTATAGCGATTTCCCTATAACACGATTTCCTATAGCAATTTCCCTATAACCCGATTTTCTATAGTGATTTCCCTCTAACGCGATTTTCTATGGCAATTTTCTATAGCGTGATTTTCTATTGCGCGAGGTCACACAAGAACACAACTATCATGTTTATAGGAGAAATATTTGTAGTTCCCTTTCACAGGAGAGGTTATATAGTGTCATGACGATAGAACAGAATTTTGAAATACTTATGTGCATATTGAACTTTTAATTCTAGTGTAGGTTTTTTAAAAGAGGGTCTCTATAGCCGCAGGATAACTATGTATGTAAATTCCAAGACTGTCTGGCAGAGTTTGGTGCAGACACATGAAGTGTCAACCTTTATAGAGTCAGGGAAACTTCACGCAGAAAGACCAAATAGGAAGAGATAACCAGAGAGTTACAACCCAGGCCGTTCTCAGCAGGAAGCCATCTTGCGGTGACATACTCATGTTTTACTAAGAATAGACAAAAGTAAAGGTTAGAAACTAATTATAACCGATGGTCTGTGTGTGTAAGTGCCCTAACCCCCTAGTGTGCGGACTAGTGTGCTGTGGAGGTAACAGTTTGAGAACATTCATTAAGCACATTGCATGCAAAAGAGGAAAAGTTTTGTCAGGCAGCCACTATCAAAAGGAACCACGATAAAAGAACAAAAGTCAACCTGCAGAGGCAAGAATCTCAAAATTAACTGCTCAACTATCAAAATCAAAACTATCATATCATTCAATTTAAGGGAACAACATTCTGACACCTACTCTTCATGAATGAATCAGATTCTCATACATTTTCTTTTACTTTTATCTTTTTTACACTTGTTTTTTATTCCCAATCTATGTATTTGTGTCTTTCTTCTCACATTTTAGTATCCAATAAGCTCATTCTGTGCTAACTCAAAAAAATCTGGTTAAATTAGTTCCTTTTAAAACATAAGTTAATTGAGTCTCAAAGGTAGCTAAAAGAGAGCGGTTCCTTTTTAAATAACTTATTGTGACTAACTGCGGGGGCAGAAGAGTGAAGAAGGGAGCCAGTTTATCTCTTTTCTCCTGGGAATTTAGTAATTTGAGATATGTCATTGGTTCATCAGGAACCATAACAAATTGAGGTACCTCACCAGGAACTGGCTGTAACAATGATTAAAAGGAATGACTGACTCTCCCTTACTTAACATAGAACATAGAACATAGAACATAGAACAGTACAGCACGGTACAGGCCCTTCGGCCCACAATGTTGTGCCAAACTTTTACCCTAAACCTAAGGTCTATCTAAGCTCCACCCCTACCTTATACTATCATCCATATGCCTATCAGTAGCCGCTTAAATGCCCCTAATGAGGACAACTTCACTACCCTCTCCAGCAATGCATTCCATGCCCCTACCACTCTCTGAGTAAAGAATCTACCTCTGATGTCTCCCCTATATCTACCTCCACTCACTTTAAACTATGCCCCCACATATTAGCTACTTCTACCCTAGGAAAAAGTCTCTGGCTGTCCACTCTATCTATACACTCTATCTATACACTATATTTGTAACTTTGAAGTCTTGAGGCCAGTGGCTCAGCTGAAATGAGCAATCTCACCACACATCAGGGAGTAATCCATTGATTGTGTGACCGAGCTATACTCGCTGGAGCTACTCCGTAACATACCAATGGAGTGAAGTTTTTAAGCTAGACCATTGGCTCTTGGGAGCTGGGTCACAGTAGCTCAAAAAGAAGGTTTGTCATCACCTTCTGTAGGGCAATTAGGGAAGGACAACCGTTATCACTGGTGATTTCCACAATGTGAGAATGAATTTTTAAAAACAGCTTGCAATAAAACATACAATGTACGATGAAAAAACTCATAAAAAGCTGGAGAAGTCATAGAGCATAAATGTTCAAATTTTTTATCTTGATGTACCTAATTCAAACTACAACATTCAAATGGCATGTCAATGAATCATACCTAATTATGAAATTTTGCTATGGAAAGAAACACAATAAAGGCACATATGAGATATTATTAATATAAAAATGTCGCTTGTTACTTTATTATGGCTAGCTCGCCGAGGACAAAACATACCAAGACACAGGTATTGTCTATGAGAATTGCGTACTTTTGAATTACTGATGAATAAAATTTTTCAGCTTTTCATGTTCAATCAGCACAATGCAGTTTGTGATTAGCATCAAGTTAGACCTGATTAAGGAATGGCAATTGCTTAATACCTACAGCTTGTAGCTATTTTGTCAATAACACGTTGAACACTACCCACACTCTCACACCTCACCTATAATTCTGTCTCACATATGAGGCTATTTGGTTGTGTTTGTCATTCTGCCTTCAGCCAATGCCAAAATGCATGCACTTCCGACGTAGATCACTGGCTGAAAGTCAGCAGCAAGATCCCTGCCTAATGTGTCCCTTCCTAATTCAAACACCTTAACCAATTGTACCAGGTCTACAAATGCCCTGGCAGTGGTTATCCATTTTAACACATATTTATTCAAATCTGGCTTTTGGGTGCATGATTCGGTTATCCAGGATAAAATTGTAGTGAAGCATTCTTCTGAGTAAACAATAAAAGGAACACAATGGTGCAGTCTCCCGGCATCTTCTCAGCATGACGTGCCTGGGGATAACGTGACAGTGGTTAAAATTATGAGTAGCCTGATACAGGGAAGATAGCAGATTCTTTCCAGATGTTGTGGGTCCAAAATGAGGAACTACAAGTACACAACGAGATGGAAGAGGAATGGAAAAGGGTGCAATATTTTCTACACTATGAGTTCTGAGGTCATGGAGTTGACTAACACGACTATTAATTAAAGTAGAACTAGGTTGACATTTAAATAGGTGAATGATTGTAAAGGGAATAAAAGGATATGGAAATAGTATGGTTAATTGTAACTATGACCAAATGGCCACATGAAGATAAACCGCAAAATGAACCGGTCAGGTTGAATGACCTGTTGCCCTGTTGTAACTTCCAGGACTGTGATGAGTGACAGTTCAGAAATAAGTGGACCCCAAATCTGCATGGGCATGGCAGACAAGGTTATAATCTCAAATATCCCCCTTAATGTGGTGAAGTCCTGGATCTATCTACCCTAGGCTGGATCTGGAAATGGTAACCAGAGATAATGGGGTGTTGGATAGCAATTCACTCAGTAACAGGAGCAAAGGAAAAAAAAGCAAATGCATTTGATCAAATCTTTCAAGGGTTATTCTTTGTTTAAATTTAATTGAATTGAAGTGTGTTACAGCCATATAAAAGCACTGATGTTTACAATAAATATTTGTTTTAAGAAACAACATGGTCTTGTACAGGTTAACACAGTGGAACTGCAAGAACATAGCAACTTGACAAAGTATCTGGGTATAATCTAAGTCATACTTTCTGCTCCAGGGCCTAAACTGTTTTAATAATGGGGGAGAGTTGGAAGTGATGACGCTTCAGTTCTTTTTGCAAAAAGAAAAAGGTTTCGTTCCTGCGAGAGATATGCGTTTTTTTTACACTTAGGGGAGGTTACAATACCTGTGACTCACAGATAGTGTTCACTTCCTCCAGAGCTAATATTGCAATACTCCACATCAACACTTGTGTTTTTTTGAATCCCACCTCTGTGATTAGATAAAAGTGAATTCATTAGTCTAATTGATGCAAATCATCAAATGATTTCTGATGAAGGGTTTAGGCCCGAAACGTCAAGTTTTCCTGCTCCTATGATGCTGCTTGACCTGCTGTGTTCATCCAGCCCCATGCTTGTTATATCAAATAATGACGTTCACTGTTCTCCTTCTTCCTCCCCAGGACCGAAAACTATAATTTCATACTAAAATAAATACTCTGTAAGCAGCATGAGAACAGTTAGTTACAGGTATATAATTATTGTTCTCTCTGTTGATGTTAATTATAAAATGCAATAATATTTTCTAATTAGGTTACATTGATCAGTGCGGCAGAAAACTTTTTAAAAAATTTTCATTTGATCTTGTGCAAAATTTCCTGAGCAGTATCTTCAAGCAGTGCTTCCTGTTTATGACAAGCTTCACTCTGCTCAATGACCTAGATTTACAATTTCTGGTCTTAATGTTTAGCCTACTCCAAATGGTGCTCATTGTGAAGACTGGACTGGCTCCAAGTATGAATGATCAGAGAGTTCTGAGAAATAGCATTTTCTGGCACGTCACACTGCTTAGAATTAATCCACTATTTGTAAAACTTCCATGCTCTTGTTAGAGCGGCCAGTTGCCTTATTCTGTCATTACTTTAAACAAATACACTACAATATTCACCCACTAAAACCATGCTGTTTTCTTCCAAGCTTTGTGTGTGCATGTATGACTTATCAGTTTTGTTCCAATTGCCCAGCTAACCACAGTTTAACACATCTTGCCTTCTGTTATTTGATAAAACCTCTGGA
The DNA here is from genome assembly GCA_024137785.1 of Ginglymostoma cirratum. Taxonomy (NCBI): domain Eukaryota; kingdom Metazoa; phylum Chordata; class Chondrichthyes; order Orectolobiformes; family Ginglymostomatidae; genus Ginglymostoma; species Ginglymostoma cirratum. The sequence continues at coordinate 13,581,538 of JAHRHZ010000031.1, forward strand.
AAATGTAAGACTTATAAGGTTTCTTGTGATAGAGATGTGAAATGATTGCCGTAACTCAAAAACTTGAAAATGTGGTTTTATAATCTTTCTTTTTCCCTAAGTGTGTTGTTTCCTTAAATGAATGAATTATGGAGTCTAAAGGATGGGATATATGAACACACCCATTTGAGATTCACAAGGTTTATAACAATATAATGAGACACCATTAATAAACATCAGATCAAAGGCCAATAGATTCTGTACTACAGCAGGTTATTAACCTTTTCCTGTGATTCATCTGATCTGCTCCTAATTTGTTTCGTTGTTGCAATAAACAACTTGCACTTGAAGGCTTTTATTTTAAATAGCACCTTTTGATAGAGCCATTTTCTGTACTGCTGTGGTAACTTTAAAACCTACATAGCCCAGTGAGACAAATATTGGAACACGCTCTCTCGATTCGCCTCATTCCCACTCCCATCAGGGCAAGTGAAAACATTCAGGATGTTGAAGAATCTGCGAGTTGCTGGTTGACCTTTGCACTACCCAACAAATTCCATCCACCTTGCAACTCTGGCCCCACATACTCCTGGAGGTTCTAGATGTCTTCAGGAATAATTCCACAGGTGGGCCCATTGATGTGTGCATTTTTTACGTGAAAAACTAGGGATAGATTATAGGTTCAAAATCTTCCCGTCCCCGACCTCATCCCAAAACCAGCCCAGCTCGTCTCCGCCTCCCTGACCTGTCTGTCTTTTCTCCCACCTATCCGCTCGTCCCACCTCAACCCCCACCCCACCTCCTAACTACCAGCCTCATCCCCGCCTCCTTGACCTGTCTGTCTTCCCTTGACTGACCAACCCCCATCCTAACTCCTCACCTACACTCTCCTTTACTGGCTCCATCCCCGCCTCCTTGGCCTGTCCGTCTCTTCTCCACTTATCTGCTCTTTTATCCATCTTCCATCCGCCTCCCCCTCTCTCTCTATTTATTTCAGAATCCCCTTCCTCTCCCCCATTTCTGAAGAAGGGTCCAGACCCAAAAGATCAGCTTTCCTGCTCCTCTGATGCTGCATGGCCTGCTGTGTTCATCCAGCTCTACACCTTGCTATATCAGGGATAGACTGTAGCTTTCTACACCTTGGGGAATAGCAGATCACTTTCCCTATTAAGTTTTATGGGATCATTGGAATCCGTATAGTGCAGAATTAGGCCATTTGGCTCATCAAGTCCACACCGACCATCTGAAGAGCATCCTACCAGACCCATTCCCCCATAGCCTTATTCTCTGTAATCCTGCATTTCCTGTGAATGATCCAGCTAACCTATACACCCCTGGGCAGTATGGGCAATTTAGCATTGTCAATCCATCTAACCCAACATCTTTGGATTGTGGGAGGATACTGGAGCACCCAGAGGAAACCTATGCAGACACGGGGAGAATGTGCAATCTTCACACTGACAGTGCCCAAGGTTGGAATCGAACCCAGGTCCCCGGTGCTGTGAGGCAGCAGTGCCAACCATTGAAACACTATGCTGCCCAATGTATTTTGCATTGAGTAAGTGCCTTTCATAAATCAGGATGTCTGAAAGCACTCTGCAGCCACTGAAGAACCTTTGATGTGGAATCAAAGTTGTGATGTTGTGCACTTGCAGCCAATTGTCATACAGCAAGCTCTCACAAACAACAACGTGATAATAACCAGCTGATCTGCTACAGTGACGTCGATTGACGGATAAATATTAGCCAGCACCTGGGGACATTGGATTACCATGATGGCACTCAAAAACTGGTATTGGCAAGGCTTGGAGTGAAACAGAGCATGGTCCAGTCATAGCCGTACACCCATATGAAGGGTATGGAGGAAATTCCTACCTATGACTTGTGTTGACGTGATTGCTGTTATTCATGGGATTAGTCATGCAGTTGCATCTGCTACATTGTGTGATTTCTCATCAATACCTTTCTTTTCTTTGATAGGGCCAGCAGCCTGGGCTCATGCAGAAGAAGAACATGTGGATATTGTCGGTCTCCTCAATAAGGAGAGACTGCACAGAGCCTGCACTGTCCTATCTTACCTCCACACCAGTCAGCAGCACCAATAAACTGTCCCCAGTGTGAATGTAATCTAGATTAGGTTGGAGTAAGGAGCACTGGCTGAGTATGAGGTGGAGAGTGAGCAGACTTAATAGGTATCAATCTGCTTTGGTGGATAAAGGACAAACATAGTCATGCTCTGTAGGGTGGAGATGCTAGTACTCAGGTGACACACACAGGAAAGACCCTCAGAGGTGGACAATTTCCTGATTATTGGATATTCCATTGCAGAACTACATGCAGTGATTGGAAAAGACCAGGCAGTAATGATGCTCTGTCATGGCTTAGGGATTTGCATCATCAAACTCTTCAGCAGCGCCCTCTCCATCGCCCTACCTCTTCAGCCCTCTACATCTTCTTCCTCTGCCAATCCTTCTTCTTCATTTGCTTTCAAGTCTCTGAATAGATATGGTGTGGAGCAAGCAACAGCCAACCACAAAAAGGGAAACCCAAGCTGACTCATCCTGAAGGAGTCCACATGATTTGCCAAGGCAATAGAGCTTGTCATCAACACACTGATGCTCTCTTCAGTGCAGACTTTTGTAAAGACAGCTCACTTTGTAATGCCTCTTCCACTTCTGTGTCTCATGACAGGTAGGTTTCAGGAACCACCTTCTTTGAGAATAGCTCTTAACCCCTCGCAGCTACCCTTAGGGTCTCAATATTGGCCTAAAGAGATGCAGCACATGGAAATCTCACAGGATGAGGGCATCATGGCTGGCGCCTGCTGCATTTTCTTCCAAAACTTTTTAAAGCAGAAGGTGATGGATAGGGCAGCTAGTTCAGATGAGACCTATTCATTAGGCACTGACACTAGCCTACTTAATTACTTACAGTATGAAGAAAGCATGCTCTTCCTGCTTTGAAAAGTGACATCTATCTCATAACACTTCTACCCCTACAGGCTGTAAAAGCTATTCATGTGATATATTTTGATGAATCTACCTTGTGGAATATAGAGTGTTTAAATTTAACGTTTTATGATCGACTTACTTGTTGATTCAATCATGTGAGCCTTATATCTATTAAAACTTAAAAATCAAACAACCCTGATTCCATGATTCAAAGTGAAATAAAAATGCCTGAGATTTATTAGAAAGTTGAATTATATGTCCCAGGAGTGAAACTCCAAAGATTAGAATTACCATCAAAGCCTTAGCCCCAATTTTAAACTCCTGTACAAAATGAGGACAGAGCAAAGTGGAGTTAAAATTCTAACACTGAGCTATTCATTCATTCACAATGGCAGGAATTTTATTGGGATCTGGACAATGGGGCTATGGTGAGAAATATGGCAGGATCATTTGAGAAGTCTAACTAGATCTATCTCGATATCAGGAGTAATGCCTGCACCTTTTTGTTCTGGGCATCAAGGTTCACACCAAGCAGTAGCAGCATTTTACCTATTAAAGGTAATTATTAGATGTTAATGACCTGATTAACTGCCTATCTTCTCTTATTAATACACAGCTCCGATCCTGTCACCTCCCTTGAACAAACCAGATGTCAAGAATTCTTGACATGGAAATCTGAATGGGTACGTGGTGACTTCACTTCACTGTTTGCTCCAAAGGCCCTCCATGTTGGACACGAGTCACAAACAAGGGATGTTGTTTGGGCACTGGTCACATGCAGCCCACATTCATGGACATTGGCACCTGATATGTGCCAGCCCCTAAGAGCCCTGATGGTATTTCTCGGATGTACTTACAGCATGCTTCTGCATTTTATCTCAGAGAACAACTGAAACTAACATTGTAATGATATAGCAAGGACACTGTGGGCTCAGGCACATGTACATAAGAACTAGGAGCAGGAGTAAGCCATCTGGCCCCTGGAGCCCGCCCCGCCATTTAATAAGATCATGGCTGATCTTTGAGACTCAGCTCCACTTACCTGCCCACTCACCATAACCCTTAATTCCTTTACTGTTCAAAATGTACCAGCATCTTCAGCCTGTTTACTTGCTCTTTTAGTGCTCCTTGATTTCCAACCTGCCTGGATGCTCACAGCATCCCTGTATTGCCTTGCCTTGCTCTTCAGCAGAGCTCTGCTCACTGTACTGCTGTCAGCGCTGCTGTATTGCCATGCTGCTTAGCACTGGCACAAAGTCAGGAAGCTCATCATGGTTGCCAGCTGTCCTCTGTCAAGTCAAGGGGATAACCTTCAATCAAGGTGTCCTGCAACAGTAAGTCAAGGGCAGCCTCCAACACCAGTCCAGAGGTTTCGACAGGTCAGTCAGCCCTCGATATGGTCAGAATCAGGATCCTGTCCTCTAATAGGGTCAGGAGGCAACTATCAGACAGTCCAGCATCAGTTTTGACTCTCTCTACACTATTGTAGGCTGTTTTCACCCTGGAGAGAGAGCGAGGCAGGTAGCAGGGGAGATGAGTGTGATGGGGAGGGTGTACACCTCTTACTGTTGGTGCATTTGGTGAGTGTGTAGGTAGTCAAGGGAGGTATGCAGGATTCATGCTGATGGGGTTTGTAGTGGGGTGACAGTGAGTGAGGGAGATGTGCAGGCAACTGTGAGAGCAGTCTGGTGTCGTGGCTTTCTATGTCAGTCCGGTTCAGCTTCTGTACCACCACACCCATTAGGACTTCACATGAGTGTTGACTATGATTAGAATCAGACCAGAGGGTCACCACAATAGCAGGATAAGTAGTTAATGAGCTCAGTTTGGTAAGATGTGACAAAAGATCTCCCTGGTCCTTGTAGAGGGAAACTGTCGTGAAACTCGATGAAACTGACACTTAGCCAATAAAACATATGACTGTCTTTTTGCCCCGCTGTCACCATTTAATGGGCATTATTTGAGCAGGCATCAAAGTCTGAGCCCCAGGCAGGCAAAGGCCTCATTGACAAGCAAAAATCAGGATCTGAATATGTGATTCAGGTCATTGACATTTTAAGAGTGAACAGGAGCATTCAGCTCTTACTGAAGTCCCAGAGAGGGCTGACAACATGATTTATTTATATTTTATAGAAGATTTCATTGTGGACTAAATGAGCAGGAAGAAGGAACTCTTGAATTGCAGTTTCTGTAATCCCCACCCCTGATGACCTACCCACTCCTCATTTAGTGGACCAATGTTCTTACAAATCCTCGGCTATAGATTAACGCTATGGCCACCAGACTCCTAGCCACTGGCACAATGTTATTAACATCGGATTCATGTGGGAGCTGAGTTTTTTTCCTGTTAGACTTTAGAGTTCACTTTGGTGAGCTGGGAGCAAGCTTGACATTTGCTTCATAAATCCACCTTCAGCACAAGTTAAAATTGGTGATTAAGATTTAGTTTGAATTCCTATTATCTGCATTGATGTATATTATGCAGTGGCGGTTTCATTATCAACATTTGGTTATCTGCTTTCCTGGTGTTCCAACAGGAAGTTTTTCAGCTTAAGTATCTGTCATGAATTGAATTATTAATCTTTAATCCATTAACTGATTTAATATCTGGTACTTTCTGGAAAATACCTCAAGAGTCAAAAGAGAAGAATTTATTCACCTCTCCAGACACGGTCCTAAAACCTTGCACAGAACATTGAAACTGTTAAATGTATGTTTTGTACGTGTATTCATTTATATGCCTTAGTTGTTGTGGTCTCGATTTCATTTTAGGTTGATTACAACATCTTTTTATACAGAATTGTGCAGGGAAAGTTGTCCTTTTTTCCTTGAATTCATACTCAAACTGTTTGCATGTTGCCAAATGCAAAATCTGCTATCAAACGACATACTTGGGCAATGCATCAAATTTTGCACGAAAATCTTTGTTTTACATTAGTGACTTCGAATATTGAAGAGTGAGGTTTGATCAGTATACCTGAAAATAGGTTTATAATGATAAAAAAATTATCCTCAATGTCAGTCCATCATTTCTGAGTAACCAAATTATAAATGACTGCAAATCACTTCTTTAAAACTATCTTTTATTTATATAAGGATATGTTTGACAATGTTCTCATAACTTCAAACAAAAATCACATTTAAAAGATTTTTAAACCTTTTAGTACCCCTTGTATCTAATTATTAAAGCCTGCCTGAAGGCCCACAAACAAGAGCAATCAGTGGAAAGAGATAAAAGGTACTGCAGATGCTGGAGAATCCGAGATAACAAGCATGGGGCTGGATGAACACAGCAGGTCAAGCAGCATCACAGGAGCAGGAAAACTTGACGTTTCGGGCCTAGAAGGGTTTAGGCCCG